>CM050323.1:11347463-11722463 GCA_027475135.1 Bactrocera correcta | reverse complement strand
ACTAAGTATATTGTATATTGCATGTTAGATTATTAGATTTATTTATATATGTATGTAGGTATATAATTATATATTAGCATTGTTTTGTTTAAGCAAATTTAAATGCAGATATAGTTGCATATGTGTTAAATTATCGAAATTTCAAATTAAAAGTTAAAAGAAATATTGTTGTAACTTTTATATTTTACATACATTGCTTGTATCTATGTATATAGCAATGGTATTTAATCTGAAAAAAACTCAATTTGTAACAAAGGAATAACAAAAACACGTTTACGAGTATTACCGCATTTCAAAAAAGGTAAAAACCCTTTACAAATTGCTCGATTGCCAACATATATGCTGTCCGTCTAGTGACTGCTGTTACAAATGTTATATTTTGGATCGGTTTAATAAATAATTTGTATGTAGTATATATGTATATATTTAAAATCGGCAACGAACCGCGACTAAATGTCGCAACGTTCATTGCAAAAGACATTTGAATGTAATGTTCGCTTAATGCAACAGTATTGTCATTCAAAAACTCAATACAAAAAATTTTACAAAATCTGTGTATATACTGTATATACATATATATATACATATACACAGTTATATAAGTATATATGAATATATATGAGGTATTTTTTGGTTGTGGACTTTGATGTCCATATTGATTATAATTGAATGGGGATCGGGGTACGATTAAAATATTTGTGTTTGTAATGAACTTATTTATTAAAATTATGAAATTTCTTGTATTTTTAGTCAAAACCAATTGAATTTCGGTTACTTGCATTGTTGTTGTAATAGAAATACGTATAATGGTAATAGTTTCGATTTATTTACTTTATTTGCACATTTATCAACAACATCAACAACGACAACTACTTTGTATTATATTTGTACTTGTTTTCAACTTAATTAGACATTTTCGATTAAGCTTTTTACAAACAATTATTAAACATACACGATGATACCATAGCACAATATTATACATACGTACCTTTTTGTTTTTTTTGTTTGAATGGAATAAGTTATGCAGTATGTGTTATTTTTGAGTGACTACAGTTATTAAAATTACGTAACTTAATCCAACTTATCATTCAAGTAAACAATGAATTGTAATAAATAAGCCTGCAGTATTATGTAAACTCTGTGAACTTATAGTTTATGAACTGTTTAATATCTGCTTCCTTCAATGTCCAGCCGTTCGTCAATTTTTGGCTTAGCAATGTCATTAAGTTTAAAATATTGAAATGTGTATTATTGTACGTGTATTTGTCCTATTTCCAATGAACATATTATCATATGTCAAATCTATATCTATATAAATGAAGTCCAATTTATGCACACGGGTATAATCAGACAAGGCCTATCGGTTGACCTGATCAAAAAAGAACGGGTAATCAGTAATCTACTGATTTTAGTCTTCATTGATCGATATGAGGCAAGAAAAAAATTCACAACTCAATTTATTACCAATTGATGTATTTCTGATACAATTCTGAATTGCATGGAAATGTGCTCGACTTTGTAGACACAGTCTTTTTTATAAATAGTTCTATCTCGAAGACAATTAATTCAGATTTTATTATAGTTATGGGATGGGAAAGTTAACGATGTTTACATCGTGCCGATTTCCACTCTGTCAAATTTTAACGAATTTTTGGGAAAAATATCAGAGTTTGGCCTTAATCAAATTAATCTAATTCCCAACAAACTCGATAAATTATTAAGCTTGATGTACGTTGATACCACTTCAAATTTTTTTTTTGTAATTTAGTGCGATACTCCTGTTCTACCAAAGAGCTCGTATGATCCTGCTTTGAAAATAATTATCGAAATGAAAGGCAATTTACTTGAAAATAATAACCAATTTTCTTCTGTTAGTTAGCTGGCTTTAAATTTTCAAAAGCTGGCTTTAAAAAGTTAAATAGGGGGCTTTCTATTTTAACTTGGTAAGATTGTGTCTAAGATGATGTCTTAGATTTAAATAAAACTAATATACATTTATTTGAAACGTATTTACCCAAAATCAATATTTCAATAAGTAAAAGTATAAATCCGTGGTTCTAGAGAGGGTTATTTAAGTCAAGAATAGAAAACTGGAATTTTTAAACTTAAAAAAAAACTGGTTAGCTCTTTTAAATTATGTACTTCTTTGCATTCTAAAAAAAATGTATATCTATCTTGATGTACAGTAAAACAAGCGTAAATGTCATTGTTAAGGATAATCATGGGAAAGTAATTTATCCAAACCATTAGACCCAATATGGATACTTCATTAAGTAATGTCGTTTGATGGCAATAGCTTATTCTTATTGAATATTTTGTAGCCCATTTCACACTTAATCACGGTACCGTTATACATTTGAACAGATTGTATAGTAGGCTTGTTTGTATACAAATTACTTAACCTTTTTGGAAAAGTTTTATGACTCGCCAAAAGCTTTTGCAGCTTGAATGGGATGTGATACCACACCCACCATTTTCTCCAGACTTAACACCCTCGCAAAATTGTTTGTATTTGTAATTCTCTGTAAATACTTTGCCGTAGAATATAATGGTTCACTTGGAAGGAAACATATTTTGAATCAGTACGACGATGACAAATTTAAAACTCAAGTCCGATGGGTCTAATAAATAATATCGCATTAAGTCATATACAGGTGTAGGATACACTGTTTATCTTCTTTGTCGGATACGGTACTCACTCATAGAACAAATTATATATAGTTAATAATTTAGTAAGTATTTCAGCTAAATCAATGAGGCTTTTTGTAATTATTTAAATTTACTTGAAACATGCAGTATGTACTTTCGTTAAGTATGCTTGTATGTTCGTATGTATACGAGTATATGTCTTATTTATTTATAAATAAAGAATTGTAATTAAATTTACATACTTGTAATTCATTTTCATTGTCTACGCAATACAGAAGTTATTATTTATACGAGTATACGAATATGTTAAACTTGTAACAATGTAGTATTATGATTATAAAGGAAATGAAAAATATTTAACGAATTTTAAAAAGGAAATAACTGAAGGGATATATGATACTAAAACATATACTGCATTTACGTGCAATAAACTATTGATTTTATAGTTATTATATGCTGTATAAATGTACGAGTGGTATACTATTTATTTTCAATCTATACGGTTTGCTTTACGAATTCAATATATTTATATAGAATAGTACTAATATTTGATAAAGGTATTTATTAGTTGACGAATACAAATTTAGAGTCTAGAGACCACACACAACATTTAAACGCAAATGCAGTTAGATACTTTTTCTGTGTATATGTGTGTTAGTTGTGCAAAATGCGCGCAGTGTACATACATATTATATGCAATCAGTAATGTAGATACCTTTGCAATTAAAAATACAACAAACTTTCAGCAAATAAAAGTGCAAGTGTTTTACTCTTTTTTGTTTATTTTATAGTTTTCGATCTTTCTCTAGATTGAGTTTGATAGTTTGAGCTTCAGATATATACTTTGCTGGTTACAAAGCTGTAGGTATACATACATACATATGTGCGCTGTGTGACGCCAAAATATTGCATATTAAAGAACCTCATCATTTCAAGATTCACTAATCAATTTTCATATACAGACATACATATACGCGGCAATGGAGCTATCTTTGTAAATTTTTATTTATATTTGTACTTATGTGTAAAAAATTAAATTCTTTTCTGAATTTAGCAGTTGATTTATATTGTAAGTATCCAATTCTTTTTACAACACTGAAATAGTCATCGTTATTGATATATGTAAATAAGTTTATTTTTGCGACCGTTAAATTTTGAAATAAAAAGTTTAAAATGAGAGTACAAGTTAAAGGACTGTTCTCAAACAAATCTTGTCTGAAGAGGAGAGTTAAAGAGGTGGAGAGGAGGTGAGACTTGTGTAGTTCGAATAGCAAATTCAGCAGTTGGTTGGGATTCACAAACTGCGGATTGAATTGAGAATTTCGCAAAGACTTTGTGAATACAACAACAAAAGTTCACACAAATATATCTTAAAGTGTTTACAATGTGATTGGCTGTAGCTTAACAAGTGTGTTTGAGTTTCATTCAAATTAGTTGTATTAAATTTTTGTTAGATTTTCTTTAGCATACATAAATGTATGTATATTTAAAGATATATACAATAATTCACTTAAATTCTATTCTAATATATGAAAATCGCTATCGATATTTGCGTATTTAGTTTTGTGATTTTAACCGCTTGACTTTGATACAACTAATGCGGAATAACATTCAGTATTCACTAAACCGTTGACAGCATATGTTTCAGCATCCGAGCAATGTATCGTAGAATTTTTACAATCTGAAAACTAATTAATATATTATTTTTAATTACAATCATTGGTATTATTTCAATGACTATATTGGATTTCACACGTTTTAATTGATGCAGCGCTTTAGTATTTATTTAAATTTTGTGGAGCGAACGACATACGGTCTTTTTAAGTATTTGCTTCGCATTAACTTTTGTCACTGGTCATAAAATATCGATTTTTTTTTCATAATATGCATTTCATGCCATAATTGTATTTAATTTTAACACTCCAGGGTTTACTTAGCACGACAAAGGCTTTATCAGAAGAATCAATTTTGTAAGTTATTTGCATCCCCAAGGTTTTTGTGTGTAGGCAGATAATTAGAAGAACTAGGTTTTCGTCAAAATATATATATATTCTGTATATAAAGTAAAGCAGTTGGGAAAGATCTTAAGAATATATCCATACTGTGTGCAGTTCAATAAAAATCAGAGCTGTGAATTGACAAACACTCTCTCCTAACAACGTTAAAGCTCCAATGAGTACAACCTGATTTAAAAATGCTTTAAAATGCTTTGAAACGAAGTTGGAACTAGCTCATGCATGACTATAAGAACATGAGAAAATATGTCAAAATGTTCAATCTCTTAGGTAAATTAGAGTATCCTAGAGGACATTGCATATGAAAATAAGCCTTAGGTTGCATATAATCCCAAAAAATAAACAACTTTTCCAAACCAAATTCCGTGGCTTATATACAGAAACCTTTTGAATGTATGCATTTGAGTATATATTTATCAATTTAAGGTCTGAATTCGATACCAAGACTTAAGCATTATGTAAAAGAGATCAGATTATGTCATGAACTTAAAGATCATGTAACGTTACTACAATGTAAGTTTTTAGTATACAAAGTAAAAATATAAAGTTGGAACGACAGTTAAGTCTACGCAAACGGAACGGACCCAGATTTTTATTCAGCCAAGGACTGTCAACTCGGAAGAATGGTGCCGCTACACAAAAACAACAAGTAACAATATAACATATACATACATTTCAAGCCTATATGTACTGGTTTTCTCCAGAAAGGTAACCTGAATAAGTATTTCCTCACAAAATTTAAAATCCTCAATTAAGAAGATTGGTCGGAAGATATTATATATATATCGACTTTTCGTTTAAATTGCATGATTGTAATTTGGACTTCAACGTTGTGGAGTACTGAGTGCTTATTTATGAACACCTGATATAAGAGAGAGGAGTAGTGATGACAAGCATAATCAATCAAATATTTGGTGGTTTTAAAAGTAAAGATAATATTGACTTTTGATTGCGTTTGAAAGTACTGCCAATAGGTAAAACTTAAAAACCAAATAGTGCTGACACGGTCTGCTAATGATAAGAAGATAAATTGTAAATTGCAACTCTTAAAATTTGTTATTATGCCCAAATGGGAGGCTTAGTGCGGTAGTATGTAAAACTAAAATTTAAAATCATAAATAATAAGGACAATAAAAACATATATCTGTGTGTATAAAAAAGAAACCGCTGAAGAATATTTTTAATTACCATTTTTTTCTCTTTGGAAACGAGAACGTTCTGTGGTTAACTTCCGGTAGTGCTTGGATGACTCGGAAGGTAACACACACGCACGCACACAGAAGGCAACACCAACACCTGAGCCTACAATCTGGCGCTCACTTGCAAATTAATTGAAGGCACAATAAGAAGCTTCGCTTATGACTGCAACAACGAATTAGTCGATTAATATATTAATTGAAATGAGTCTACTCCGTGGCGTAGAGCAAACCGTGCGATTTCGTGTGAGAAGTCTGTGAAAGTTGCAAAACAGCAATCAAGCGCTTGTTGATTGTATATTTGGAGAATTCGAGTATTGAGTAGAAAATTCGCTCCTATTTTAATAGTACTCTCTATTGTCGTGGTACGGGCATGCAAATTCCTAGCGGGATATATGTATATATGGTATCGGTGACGCGCGAAGGCGTTAGAACTTAACCTTCTGTATTACTGATTACTAGGAGTTTAAGGTTAACTTTTTATATTTTATTTTAATTATTATTTATTTTTGATTTTTACTTAATTTAGTTTTTGATTAGAAGTAATTTCCATATCATGATTATGTTAAATTTGATTTTGCATGGCAATTTATCACAATCGCTTTGATGTAAATTGTTATTATTATTGTTATTTTTATTATTATTTTTAATGTGTTTATTTTTATATTTATATTTCTTTTGTTTTTGGTTTTATCATTATTTAATTGTTGCTGTTATCCTACGAATAAATTCTTAGGTTAATCGAGGGCGCAGATTTCGTCATTTGACTTTTGTAAGAATAGCTTCTGTATTATTCTTCCGTTCTTCTTTTCAGTTACGGTAGGCAGTAAATTGGATTTCTACTGTGGATTTTATTTTGCCTAGGTGTTTTGATACACAAAGATAGAAGAAATTTTGAGGGGCTTTTCTCTAAGAAAATCTGTACAGGAATATTATAAAGTAAGCACAGCAAGTATTTTCATTATTGATGCCACTTATCGTCTTTCTCGGTTACTGTTACTTTTACAATATTGATTTGTTATGTTTTGGGTTCGTTTATAACTGTAGCTATAGCGGTTGCCTTCGTCGTTTTAGCTGTTGTCAGAGGTGTAGTTTCTCGCGCAATTATGTTTTCACTTGAGTCTTTACTATAATTCATATTATTTTCAGCTGTGGTTGTTGTAACTGTCGACGATATGGTTGAAAAAGGAGCAATAAACGTTGTTGTAGTAGCAGCAGGAGTTTCATAGTCGTAGTTAACCTTCGTAAAATACACAATTGCATACATAAAGTAAATAAAAAGTACATGTTAAATCGAGTTAAAAAAATATTTGCTACATAAAATATTTTTCATAATTATTTTTCAATTATGACTACGGCAGTGTACTTGACGATGGCTTCGGTCGCCGCCCTACGTTTCTTCCATTATTGTTGTTGTACCTGTAGCTATCGTTACTTTACTTACTTATACAAATGTAGACATAATAACGGGTGATTTTTTTGAGGTTAGGATTTTCATGCATTAGTATTTGACAGATCACGTGGGATTTCAGACATGGTGTCAAAGAGAAAGATGCTCAGTATGCTGTGACATTTCATCATGAATAGACTTGCTAACGAGCAACGCTTGCAAATCATTGAATTTTATTACCAAAATCAGTGTTCGGTTCGAAATGTGTTTCGCGCTTTACGTCCGATGAGCGATGAGGCTCATTTCTGGTTGAATGGCTACGTAAATAAGCAAAATTGCCGCATTTGGGGTGAAGAGCAACCAGAAGCCGTTCAAGAACTGCCCATGCATCCCGAAAAATGCACTGTTTGGTGTGGTTTGTACGCTGGTGGAATCATTGGACCGTATTTTTTCAAAGATGCTGTTGGACGCAACGTTACGGTGAATGGCGATCGCTATCGTTCGATGCTAACAAACTTTTTGTTGCCAAAAATGGAAGAACTGAACTTGGTTGACATGTGGTTTCAACAAGATGGCGCTACATGCCACACAGCTCGCGATTCTATGGCCATTTTGAGGGAAAACTTCGGACAACAATTCATCTCAAGAAATGGACCCGTAAGTTGGCCACCAAGATCATGCGATTTAACGCCTTTAGACTATTTTTTGTGGGGCTACGTCAAGTCTAAAGTCTACAGAAATAAGCCAGCAACTATTCCAGCTTTGGAAGACAACATTTCCGAAGAAATTCGGGCTATTCCGGCCGAAATGCTCGAAAAAGTTGCCCAAAATTGGACTTTCCGAATGGACCACCTAAGACGCAGCCGCGGTCAACATTTAAATGAAATTATCTTCAAAAAGTAAATGTCATGAACCAATCTAACGTTTCAAATAAAGAACCGATGAGATTTTGCAAATTTTATGCGTTTTTTTTTTAAAAAAAGTTATCAAGCTCTTAAAAAATCACCCTTTATATAGAATTATATTATATTTAAAGTAGGTATTGTATTACATAAGCTTTGTAGGAAAGAAAATAAAATATATGTGCTTTTTGAACTTTCGGGTGTATAATGTCTAAAGTATATGTATCTATATATAAGGATATGTGTACTTATTTATCTTATTTGAGTGTTAGCTGTCTAGTATAAAGATCTGCCACAGACGGCTGTAGGCTGAGTTGCATGAAAATTTCATTTTTTAATCTGGTACACCAATTCACACGTTTATGGTATATTTTGTTCTGAATGAAATTGTCGGGCGGCCGCCGGTTTCGAACAGTTTTTGCTGTAATATTTACAAATTACTTAAACAAAAGATTTAACAAATATATTTACAGTTGCTTGAGCGACTTTACTTAACATATAAATAAATAAAATAAAAATTATATTAAAATAAACAAATATTCCTAGTTAGTTCGTTAGTTCCATGTAAGGACCCAGATTTATTAGCATGATTTTTTGTAAACGAAATTAAATTAAATTGTTTCGTTGGTAAAACTTATAGTAATTGAGAAAAAATTAATTCTTCGTAGTAGCCAAACAACATTAATCTGTTTCTTCAAAGTACTCCTGTAGATCAACTGTAGTGGAAGTTTTTCAGCCCACAGTGTAATAAAAAGTGTAGTGGGAGCTGTTTTGAGCTGGATAGATGCTAAGTAGCCTATTGGTGTCTTGATAGAACCCTATAACCTCAGTTATTTATTAAGGCTTACAGCAACTAACTAAAGCAAACTTATTTTAAATACTAGTTTAAGCAGAGATAGAAAGACAGTCACGGAGAAACTAAAGATAAGCTAAACAAACGAAAATATAGCATTATGCACGCACACATAAAAATACCGAAAATCAAAATACAAACACATTTGAAAACTAGAGAATTAAGAATACGCACACACAAACATACGCTTGAAATAGATAGAAAAGAAGTAAACTGTTAGAATTGAAAAGGCAGACGAAGAAGTATAGAGATAATCAAAGATACACAGAGAACGATAGAGGCAGACAAGAAAAAAAATTGGTAAAAAATTTATATAAATGACAGAATAGTAAATTAACACTGCCTTCATTTATTTACCACTCTTCAACCTTACCATAGCTTTTTTACATGTGTTAGTAAAAGTCCTCATTTAAATGGTACTTTGTGTACAGAGTCAGCGGAATGTTTTGATGAAGGAAACATTCGAGAACCACTTTCAAACATTGTTGCATCAAAAACCCGATGTATATTGTTAGATGAAATAACATAATCCCTAGTTTATGAAATTCATTCACTTAAAATCGGATATGAGACCGTGCCTATAGTGAATACACGTACAAGACGTTAGGAAGTGGACACTGACAATTTTCAACCATTCTTTGCGCTTATGCGTAGACAGCGTATTGGTAAGGTAAATAAGTCAAATTCACTTAACGAAAAAGTGCGTATCTTGCAACTTAAAAAGTACTTATTTTTAAACAGAGTCCGAACTTTATGAGTAAATGTTGGCAGCAGCAGAGGAGCTTGAAAGTTATGACAAAACGCTGCTGCCGATGATGGCGATGTATATGGTGGGTTGATGATGATTGAGAAATGAGAGGAGTGAAGATGGGTGGCTTGTGTTACTGCTGCACTGATAGATGCTGACGCGTTGGCTGATGTCTAGGATAATGTATGTGTTGATGTCAAAACGAAAATATATCTATCACAAAACAAGCTGTAAAAGGATACAAGTGAATGACTGCGCTGAGTTAAAGAACGCGGTTACACTTTTCATTTGCAGGGCAACACTATCATAAAATGTATGCAACTACGATAAATAAACAATAGAACAAAACGTAAATCATAAAACACAATTTACAAAATGCTAGGAAAATGTTAAAAAAAAAAAACAAAAGCAAAAGAACTTCAGTTATAGATTGTAGAAAATGCATGAAGAGAGTGTGGAAAATCTCTTAAACTCATAATTAGTAGCTTAAAAACGACGACAGGAAATATGTAGATCGATAAAGGAACACAATATTTTTCATATAAATTAAGTAGAATGCAATGAGCTTAAGAGAAAATAGAAGTATGATAATATTTCATGAGTTTTTTTTCCACTTTGCTTTTCTGCAACTTAGTGATTAACTATTTTTTATTTTGTTATTTTACATTTTGTCCGTTGGTTTGACTATTGCGGGTAGAAGAAAAGTATACGGAAGAACTTACAGTGCAAATGTTTCGTTGATATTTTTATCTACGAAACATGAGTGATGCTGCTTATTACTCTTGTTTCGTTGAAATATGATAATCGTTTCACTTCGTCAAATAACGGGAGATAATTGACTGAATGAATGCAGTCAATTACAATGGTTTGTTTGCTCCTAGGTATTTATTTTTCATTTGTATGTTCGCTCGCTCACTCGCTCGGAATTTGATTAAATTATTCCTAATATATTTTCTTTATATATTCTTCTTAATTGTTTCTACTTATGGTATTGGTTAGTTTTGTTCAAAGTCATAATTTTGTTGAAGTGGTTTTTAAATATGCAAAATGCATTTTTCAATTATTTTTGGTATAAAACCAATTTATCATTTTGTGTAAATCCTTTTACTCCTCAAACAAAGTATTAAGGTGCTCGACTTGAAAATTAATTACTTTAATAAAAATGTTTATTTTTAATTCTAGTAGTTCCAACATTGGAAACATAGTAGGTGTAAGAATCCAATTTATCATTTTGTGTAAATCCTTTTACTCCTCGAACAAAGTATTAAGGTGCTCGGCTTGAAAATTAATTACTTTAATAAAAATGTTTATTTTTAATTCTAGTAATTCCAACATTGGAAACATAGTAGGTGTAAGAATTTTGTCTACATGATTAGACCGTTTTTTTAATTATATGGCATATGGTTTGATATGCGCGGTCAGAATCGAGTGTGAGCAAATGCGGTAACAATACTACAACTTGTAGTTCAACCTACCACAAAGAGGTGATACTATACTTTAAGAAAAAACCATAGTTTCACTGAGTATTAACAGCTTTAACTTCTTGATAGAATTTCCACAAAAATTAGTAAACCTTGAGTTTTTAAATTTTTAGAGATCAACAAAATTATGCTTATGATACTCTTCAATGGATAATGCTTAAGGTATTTTGCTATAATTTAATAAATACATGTTTATATGTCGAGATTATCAACTTTTTATTAATATAACCTAACTTTTTCATACCAAATTTGCATATTTGTTAAATAATTTGAAGAAGGCATTTAATAGCTACAATGTGTACCTTATGTTACCACTAATATACTTCCTGCTTTACTCTAATTAAAACATTTCACTCTTGTAATAACGTTTTTGTGTGTATATGGTATAATATAGCTCACATGTTAGCTTACTCTCGTTAAACGTTATTAATGCGATTTGTGTATATGTAGTATACATACATATTTTATATTATTTTCGTGGCAATGTATATCAATATTTATATTATTTACACTCGGTTATTTTGCCATTAGCAAAATATGTTTAATAGTTTAGTTTAAAATATAGTTTTTTTTTTATTTCGGTTGAGGTTATGAGATTTCGATTGATTTGTTCAATGTTTTGATAGAGAGCAAATCATACGCAATTCAAAAAAGAAAAAGAAGATTTTATGGATTAGTAAGTTTGTTAAGTTGAAATAGCGACACTCACCGATGATCTACTCACTTGCATGAACGCATAAACACCACGTAAAAACTCCATGTTAGGCTGCTGTTCTCTGGAACCCTTACTTGTGCGCTGCGCCCGACTGATATACTGCTTGACTGTATCGGCAACTATATGTGGCTTGAGTTTACGTGATAATCTGCAAAAAAGAAATAATACCATATATTTAGACTTTAATTGTGCGAAGATATCGGAGTAACAAAGGTGATGTGTTACATAGTCGGATTGAATAATACTGGTATATACTATATACATACATATGTATATACTTTTAAAGTTGAGGCCACTGACTCCGAATTTCGTTAGTAAATTTTAATAATTTTGGCTCTTTGTTGGATAATATATTTTTCCATGATGAAACAGCAAACCTTACTGAAGAGAAATATCAAGAGAGCGGGAAAAAATGGCGTCGTTTTATGCCCCTATCGGTCTACTTTTGTAGTGCCCTATTGAAAAGCCCTATATATACAGCGATGATCTTTACCAATAACATAAGAACCGTTCTAGATTTAGAGTTTTGTATTTAAAAAAATATGTTAGGTATAAAAAGTGTTTTCGTATTTTCAATAAAACTTCAACTTAGTTTTTTATATTCATAATGAACTTTAATTTTTTCGCTAGACACATTTTTCCCTTTCAGTGTAAAACTTTTCTGGTTCCTCGGTGAAAAACTGTGATAAGTGATTTTCACAGGCTTCTCTTGAAGCCAACTTTACTCTATTAAGGGAGTTCTGCATTGACCGAAACAAATTGTAGTCCGATGGTGCAAGGCCTGGGCTATATGGTGGATGCATCAAAACTTCCCAGCCAAGCTCTTCCAGTTTTTGCCGAGTTATCAAAGATGTGTGTGGTCAAAGCGTTGTCTTTTCTGTTGATTAGTTCTTGCCGGTTTTTTCGATTGCTTTCTTCAATCTCATAAGTTGTTTATATTAAAATGTGGAATCCATCGTTTGATCCGGCTGGAGCAGCTCATAGTGCTTTCAACAGACGGCGCCACTTTTCACACAACGCATCAATCAATGGATTTATTGAGAGAACTCTTTGGTGAGCCTATAATTTCACTCAACGAATGGCCCTATCTGAGACGTATATAAGACTAACATTTGAAAAGGATAATCTTCCAAAATTAAATGCCAAAGAATGTTCTTTAGAATGATAATAATTAAATTTGAAGTTTCCGTGTCTTTAAAAAAAAAGTATCGAAAATCGAAATGGATCACCCTTTGAATCTTCTCCTCTAAAGTTTTAGGTACAGACAGCCTACATGTTTTTATATTCTCGCAAAATGTTGATAAAGATAATTGAGACAGATATAGAGTTATATATAAACAAAATGATCAGGATGTCAAGATGAGTTAAATTCCGTTTATCTGTCTACAAGTAAGCAATATCTTCAGTAAAAATTGAGGTATCTTGTAGCACGTACTATTTGATTTTATGGGGAGGTAGAAAATTGGAGCAAAGATCAGGACCACAAGATACAAAACTTTATTTGGTACAAGATATCGAGATAGAGAGAAGCATCTGAGGTTAAATATTTTTTGTTCAAAACAACTATTTCTGGCAGATTACAAGAAATTGACAAAATCGGAAGATAACCACGTCCGCCTCTCATGGAAATAGCTATGTTAAAAATTGATAAAAATAGGATAATTCACTACAGAAGAAGATCAGATGCATTCAAAATTACATTAAAGATTCTGCAAGAAATCATAAGGAAATATAAAAAAAATTGGGTTATAGGATTTTTGGTAAAATGTCATCGCCAAGAGATGCAAAAAATTATTCGAACATTTCTGTTACAGTGATAATTCCTTTGCAGTGTTGATGATGTCGCTTATACATAGGTCGTTGAACATTGCAACCCTTTAAAGAATTCCCATAAACATTTTGAAAGGCCGTTTTTGCCATGATTGTCTAACTCTTTATATGAGAGATGACGTGTTTACATAACTTGTACGTTTACTTCGAGTGGTCATGTGTGGGGCACACGTGTTATATAGTTTATTTAAAGTCCGCAGAGCGTGTAATGCATTTGATCTAATGGGCGTGTAAAAGCATAAGTATGAAATTAGCACCTGAATACAATTGTTTTCTTGCTGTGGCCGTTTTTCACCCCCCCATGAACAACGCTTAGAGATGTATTATTTACAAAAGGCGCAAATGTGTGTCTGTTACTTAATGAAAACAAAGCGGTGCTTGCATACATACATATGTATGTATGTCTTTAACCGTATACGCTTGCAGAACTTCTAACGGAAGCATTCATTAAAAGGATTTGTGTAAATGAGGACCGCAGATTGTGGTAAAAGTAGGTACAAAAGAGTAAACCGCCAATTCAAATGACTTTTTCATGCACCTATTTATATACATGCGTTTGTAAATTTATGTATGCAATTAAATTAACGTATATACATACGTTGGTGAACACATATTTATGATACCCAAGGCAGAAGGCATAATTACCTCATTACTTTTGTGGAGTTTATGCACACACAAGTGAGCGCGTCCCATATATATAGGAACACTACAATATATATACCGCTCGTACAGTCAAATTTTTAGGCGGTTGACATTAGAAACATTACTTGGACAAGTAGGCAAGGATTTTGAATGGGTTATAAAGTTAATGTGTGAACTGATTTAAACCAATTTTGGCACCAAACTATATAATGCTAAAGAAAATTCAGTAACTCAAACTATATCTTCTCTACTGGTAATCTTGTTACATTAATTTTTCCTATTCCTTAATTTGTCCATATACTGACTTATCTTTCATTACTTTATTTAAACTATCAGCTGCCTCTTTTTATTTCAGCCCAATAAACACAATTCATATTAATATATACTAATTCAGCTTTATTATGATATCAAACACATCGATCGATAAATTCCAAATACACCAATCAAGACTGGGAGAACTTAAAATTTAATGAGAATATATCTTATACCTAGTAGCCTCTGTAAACTTCATTTAGACATGTCCCTCACTAATCGATATATACCATAGGATTGAGAGGTATTTTAATCTGATATATACATTATAATTCCAACTGAAGGCCTAAAATGTTGGTTATACGGGCCCAAGAAGAATTTTGCTTTTTACATACAGAATAGGGTATATTAAGTTTGCCACGAATTTTGTAATACCTAGAATGGAGCGCAATTTGCCAGATTATTAGACAGTTTTCTCGTCATATTCCTAAACCCATTCCCGTCTCGACAACTACGTTGTCAAAAACCACGACATCGTTATTACAATAGTTTTAGGTCTTTTAGAACGAGACTAGCATTGACACTTCATACCCACACTTGTTGGAGATCTTCTGTATCTCTCTGATACCAACACATTAGCTTTTGACAACGTCTCAACGGCTGGATGTGGCATTCAATTGTTCTGAATTGCTTAAACACTTTTGTAATATTTTCAACTATTCCGTAGACGTAGCTAAACTTATTCTAACTCATTGTTTTTTTATTTTGGCAAAAATTGTCAGACAAATTTTCGAGCGTAAACAAACAACTACCGTACACATACTAATTCACCTATTCATATAAACGGTTTTACAAACGTAGAGATTGATGATTATCGACTGGGAGATTTTGTGCTTGGATCAGTCCTTATCGAATTTGATCAGATGGTACAATTCTGATAAGAAATATACATACTCGTACATGTGCAGATTATAGCTTCGGTTCAAACGGTTCTTATATGAGTTTTATTTGGGTTAATTTCAAGATAAATGTTTTAAAGGTCAGTAAACTTATTATACTAAAAACTTCGATATATTGGTCAGAATATGGTTGTAGTCCGATTTCATCCCGTTTGAATCCTTATCTTAACGATGGGAATCTTATAAACCAAGTTTAGTTCAAATATATCTAAAATATTGTAAACTAAGCACTTTTTAATTATATCTTCCTAAATAATGGTTCATATACATATAATTTTAACAACAAGACAACTCAGGTATCCACAAATTTATAAAGTTAAGTATAACGTTTATTATTTCGTAGCATGTTATACAAAATAACACAATAGTATTTTCAGTATGGAAATAAATATATAAAAAACTCAACAGTAACCCCAACCATCTGTGGAAGTATTTCTTCTTGCGACTGCGGTCTTTGAAAGGTTAATTTAAAATCCATAGCCACAAGTGTCAGAAAATTAACAAGCGTGCGTTTGCGGTTCCCCACGCACAAAAAGCAACTTAAGGCAAAAAGTTTGACAAATGAACTTTTTTCGAAAATCATATTACATTACTGTGAAAGGCCTTTTGTTTGCAACTGATATGTGGCTGCTTACATGCTTAAAGACAAAATGTTAATTTATTTATTTATTTACACTCATATTTAAGCTGAATGCGGTTCAAAGTCCACCTGCCTAAAATAATTTGTACTTAAATTATAGGAAGACAATGCACTTAGTAAGCATTCCAAGCATAGAAAGTTTAAAAGCGAAACTCTTGAATTGCCATAATTTAACATAAGCAATCTGAAAAGGCATAGAACAAGAAAAAAATTATCGGAAATTAGAAACACTTCCAGGCGTCGACACTTAACGTGACGTACAAGTAAAAATTCTCACTGAATACAATCACTGATTTGATTGAAATAAATGACATCAACTTGGTGAAGGGTGGGATCGAATAGGAAAGCCTTATGCCAAGGAAATGATGTTAGGAATGCACGCTTTTCGAAATATGTATAGCAAAATTAGTTGCTTATTGAGTTTTAAATTATATGTAAAAGATGAATTAAGCAATAAGTAGAGTGAAATAATTTGTAGGCTTTAATATGCATGGAAATACTTATTAAGAATCAATCTCAAAATAATCAAATTCGAAAATTTAAAGACAGAATCTGCGCCATTTACATCATTGCAGATTCATAAATTAAAGTGTAACTTTATCTTTTTCGAGAGGGCTTTGTCAATCCTTCTACACTTTTCGATCAAAATAGGAACTTCATTAGTAAAAGAATTTCATGCAAGCCAATATAAAGGCGGGAAATCTCATTTTTATGACATCTAATAAATAAGTACATGTGCAAGAAAACATTTATCATAAGTTGCAATATTCATAGGGCATACTTAGACAAATTCAACAATATGTACGTACAGCCATTTAAATAAATTATGAAGTTATAAAGTGTTCCCCAACCACAAATTGACATGTGAAAACGTAAAATCGTTATTAAAAATATATGTGTAAATTTAGAGTATGAGCATCCAGCAATATGCTGGTAAAAGCCCAGCAGCACTAAACTAGGAATTAACAGAAATTGAACTAGTCAGGAAAATGTCAGTGTTTACTAATTAAAATATAATTTACTAATGACTAATATACTTATTTGGCTTCAAGGATTAAAAAAAGGATAACAATTTTGAATTAATTATTTAAAAAAAAAATTAAATAATATAAAATCTGGAAATTTATAATAATTTGAGTGGCATTATTTAGTTCATTTAAACAAATTAAAAATTAACTGACAGAGGTAGCCGTTTTGCGTTTGATTTTCTTTATACATTTTGAATTAGTATGAGCTTCGTATATTTTTTGCTGAAAACTGGCGATTGATTGTTCGAAGGGCACCCAAAGCAGTTAGCTCACAAGTTGTGTTTAATACTAGTTGCGAGTAGTTCATGCCTATTTAATTTAACTGTAGGGAACCTAGAACCAGCGCTGCTCATCTATTTATACACGCACTAGCACGCCCCACATATTAAACTGCTAAGACAAGCTCTCTTCACGTAGTACACCTGTGAATCCCAATTGCTTGCCTTATGCACGCAATTTATATGTGCAACATGAAATAAAGTCAGTTACAAACATAAAAGAATGTGTCGCGTTTGGGTCGTTAGTCTTTCGCAAGTACTCGCAGTCGCTATTTGCTGTTGCTGTTGGAGTCTGTACGTGTCTACGGCTAAGTGATATATAGTGTGTGTGAAACCACAAGCACACTCGAATTCTGCTAAGCTTTTCCTACAGATGTCGTAATACCTTTGATTTTCATTGCACTTTTTGCGTAGAATATGCACACATTTATGTATATATGGGCGAATAAATGATTGCACACAAGTGCATATTTCCATATTAGTGAGGAAGGTATTTGTGGGTTAAATTTAATTTCCAGTTTTATTACCACACTCAACTTATCACGAATACATACGCACATATGTACTTGTGTAGGTGCACACTTATGTATGTACTCGGCAGGGATATTGTTACCCGTTATTTTCCGCTAGAAAATGGCTTTGCTGCCTTAGCAACCGTTACTGGCAATTCGCAAGGTTTGCCGAAATTAAATGTTTATATGTATGTGCCTACATACATATTATATATACTGAGATATGTGTAATCGCTCGATAAATTTACATTTCTTATGCTAGCTCCGCAAAGAAAGTTTTTTCGAATGTACATTACATAATATATCTAAAATATATATACAAGTATGAATATAATCAAGAATCGTAGCAGATACATACTTATACAATTTTCTCATATACCGTTTTCGGTGACAAAATAGGCAAAAAAGCTATTAATTATAATTTTCTTCAAACAAGCTATTCATTGTCACCACTATTTGAAAATTCCATGAAAGCCAAAAGCGTTAAACTTTCCAACATTCTAATACTGTTCGTAAACTTTACTTCATTAGATGGGGTTTCTTCTTCCAAATTGAATAAAAGTATTTGTTTTATGCCGACGAATCCAACATTATACGAAAATGGCTAAACCTATTAGTCTCAAATTTAACACGAGCTTCTTAAATATTGCATATTTTTAGTAATTAAACGAAGTTTTTATTAACTCCAATAACTATTTTTTACAAACAAATTAATTCCGAAATTTTGGTCAAAAATCGACTTTGTTTTTGAAAACCTGCCATTTTCTTTATTTTGCTTATTCTTTCGATTTATTAATAGATTTGACATTACTTTTACTAAATCTGTTTCGCTTTTTTAATTTCTGAGGATCCAGTACAGAGATATAGTGGTCACCGCTAAATGTCTGAGAGAAGCTCCCAGAGATCAGCTGTAGTTCCTTTTCCAATAAATATATTTACTAATATTAAATCTTAAATACAATTAAAGGATGCCATGTGTGTAAAAATTTTTGAGTTAATAAATTTGATAGTTTTCTAAGAAAAAATTCTGCAAAATTCGCTTTTCGGCATTCTAACTGCATATAACCCTTTATGTTTCACCAAAATTATCATGGGGACTAACTGGGTAAGTAATGAGTTTAAATGCGACAGGTTCTTAAGTGCCATATTTTACAATTTTACATCATTATTCATGACAGCATAAACTTGTTATAACTAAAAAATTACAAAATGAACAAGGAAACGTCTAAGAAATTATAGTTCACACATTAGTTATTGCTTAACAAATCGCATGAGTCTTAAGGCACAAACGAATTGTTAAACGATGTGTATCGAATGAACAGAATTAGTTTAATTATATTAATAGTGTTATAAGGAAAACAATTATATCCATATTACGTTTAATGCACCTTCCGACCAATATGGAAAGCGGTTTTAATAGCGATAGTCGCACGGCAGGCAATAAGAAATCAGTTCGCTTTTACGGTGACCAAATCTTTGCAATCCCCTTCCGGAAATCAAAAGAAACAAAGGAACCATTTATTTGACTGTTAGACTGTTAGTGACTCATTTAAGCCGAACACGCCACAATTCGCATTTTATTGCATTTTTCGATTTAAGAACTTTATGTAATATCGTTTTATTAAGCTCAACTTTTACTTCAGTTCCCAGGAATAGTTATTTGCTCTTATTTTCACTGAAATTTAAATGTTTCATACTTTTCTCATTGTCATATCGTCATCACATTCAACTACTCTTCATGACATTTCTTTGTTAGCATAAATGTTTTACCCTCACCTTCCATCTACTACCCTGGGCTAGTACGAGTTTACTCCTGCCCGCCTTCCAATGTGAAATCATGCCAACTGTTGTCGTTTGGCCGTTTTGCTAAAGAAACTTTACAATCGCGGATGTTCACGACAGCAAAATAAATTAGGAGTTGATTCTCTTCGCTTTTTGTTTTATTAAATTCGATTTATTTAACGGACGAAATGAGGGTATTTGATTTGCAAACGACATTCGGCACTTGCCGTTTGCATCCTTTGTACTCCGCGAATATTTAATATTGATTTTTAACATGAAAGGAAATTTTTGCATTTCATTTCAGATTTCGACATTTGGATACGCGTGCGTATGTAAGCAACTACAAAGAATATATTCGTAAATAAAATTGTATACGTAGTCCTTTTGTAACCCAAAACTATCATTTTTGAAATTATTTGAAACGTCAGAAAACCAATGATTTGAAGAGAGAGTGCTTAGTTCGGGGGCAGCATATAATACAAAATATTAGATAGTCGAAAGTAGGTGGTATATAAGTAGTGTTCTAAGCTGACTTCACACATTTTGTCGTCAAATTAAACTTTTCATTGGATGAGACTATGTCTCCTTGACTTTGTACTACTATGAGAAAAAACTAGTAAGCCTTTGTTCATTACTTTAAAATTCTTAATTTATTCTTCAAAATATATGTCGTCTCCCTCAGATCCCTCTTGGCTCGAAATGTTTTCAAATCCTCGAAACAGCTGTTAAAGTCAATTTTCGGAATAGCTTTCAGTGTGCGATTTACGATTAATGTCTTCAATTGACTCAAAACGGTTTCACGGAAGCTGTGGTTTGAGTTTGTTGAATTGCCCGAAGTGGAGCTAAATCCGGCGAATGCGGTGGTTGCGATGGATATTGTTTGAAAATTTGGCAAATAACTCACGAAGCATCAATGCAGTATATGACGGTGGATTACTGATATTTCCGGCCTCTTTTTACGAATAGCTTCGAGAAAACGACGTATAACACTCAAACAGTATTCCTTGTATGTAGACAGTTTGGTCGGAATAAGTTCTAAGTAAACCTAACCTCGATAATCGAACAAAACTGTTAACATAACCTTTTTTTTTTGATCTGCTTTGACGTTGCTTTTTTCGGCTTCGACTCACCTTCGTCACGATATTCGGTCTATAGATCGTCTGCCTGCGGGTCGTACGCATCGATCCAAGACACATCGCCAGTATTAATGCGTTTCATAATATTCTGGTAGTCGAAAAGCATTGTTTCATAAACATTAACTCGACGGTGTTTTTCGAGGCAATTTAGTAATTTTGGAACCAATCGTGCTTTCACATTCCTTAGGATAAAATGATTTTCACTGATCCTTTCGACATTTCTACGACACTAGTAAGTCTGTTAGTTGTCGATTCCAAGCACCAACTCCTTTATTTTATTGACGTGTTGATCATCGTCGTTAATGTTTATGGACGTCCTGGACGTGGAGCTTATTTGTTGAATAATTTCCTCATCGCAAAGATCGTCGAATGCACTTTATGTACTCCAGAAAGCCAAGAGCATACTAAGCATTAAAAATTATTTTGATGTGACATTTGGCACAGATGTCACTGATAGTCATACCAACCTAGAAAAACATGTATTTCGACGAAAGGGTTTTCGCGCGAACTTTAAATTAAAAAGTTTTACTATTTTTTCCCACAGTAGTATAGGGTACGGATGAACGAAGTAATGAATTGGGTTCGCTGAGTCATCCATTTTATAAAACAAACCAAAATATGCTTAACGAAATAAGTTCTGGTATTTTCGTTAATATACATATACTATATGTATGATATAATTGCCGACATATTTCATATAGAATTATATGGAAAGTTATAAATTATTATATCCGGAGGGGTTACTTTGATATGTCGCAAGCCAATCACTGAATTGTGAACCTTTTGTGCTTTGGATTTCAATTATGACACTTGCCACTAATTTCAAGGATAAAAAAACTATGCCCACTTTCTATTTAACCACATATTGAACCCTTTCTTTATTTTTATCCTTTCACTTTTCAGTAAATAACTAAAGCATAAAAGTTATCAGAATAATTCACAGCGAAAGTAGTGTTGTTGATATTTGATAACACTGGTCCAAAAATAGTTGTTTTGTTCAGTTCATGCTTCTCTATTGATGCCATAATCTGGATATGGAATATGTTACAAACTTTTCTTTTGATTTATGGAAAATTTAGTGACGCCTAAATCTCAAGCACAAGAATAAGTAAGAGTTATGTTTCCTACCAAACGATATACCTATAGAATACTTACATTGAAATACCATTGGTAATGGAAAAATATGCACTGCTGCTGCTTATCTTAATACACAACGATTTTCAAGCTAAGACAATTTTCATAAATCGGTGAAAGCAGTTGGTAATGTTATATACTAATGTGGGCCGTATCCGTTGTTAATTCCTTTCCAACATATCCGGTTGGCTAGTTATTTAATAAAAACTTCCGTTTGTCACTCATTTGCTAAATAGTTGTGTGTTGTACAAAGCGCCAAATACCGTTAGCTATACATATATATGCAATATCAATTAATGTCTGCACATTGAAAGCTCTGAACCCATTAATGCAATAAATTAATTTATTTTTTAGTTTCTTTGCAGAAATAATAAAACCGCGCGACACATGTGTTGACTTTGCTACGACCGTGCGGTTAATGTGTGGCAATGGCGTATGCAGCCACACACGCGATTATGCGGCAATTTTACGGCCGGTGATTAGGTTGGAAAACTGCTACCAAAAATTAGACATTAATGTAATCGAGACATTTTTATTGTCATCATTAGGGCGTTGCAACCATCAGGTACGTGCAACATGATAAAATATGTAGCACAAACTAAACTGGAGGAGATCAAAGAGAAAAAGCATAAAACTAAAATGAATGAGGTTTGATGTCCGTGTGTGTGGCAGACAACATGTAAATACGCATGTGTGGGCATTGATGTGTTGCAGCGTGAATGAACATTACAGATTTACTTTGCTGAAATTGCTGCATGAGAATAAAGTTGAGTTTACAGCGCATAACAATGTGTACTAGTGTGCGGTCACATGTCGCCCGCAACCAGCAAGTGCGCAATGACAAGTGCAACTACAATGATGACAGTGACAATAGCCGTAATGCTGATAACAACATACGAAAGTCGTCAATGTACATGTTCTATACTCATTACTCTGCTGGTGGCGTTATTGTTGCTACTCCATGCCAGCTGTCGACGTCATTTATGACAATGCGCGCTGACATGCACTCACTCACACATGCATATATTAATTCATGCGAGTGTATAAAAGGGTCGCATAAAAAATCCGCTTCAAGCAAACCTGCGCTTTGACGTTGCTTAACAGCTATTATATTTGATCATACGATTGCGGGGGCAGCGATCGACTAGCTTTATTTATTTTTATGACTTTTTTTAAATCACCCGCTTTTGTTCGCCATCTTTCACATGGAGTGTAGCAAAATCATTCAAACGACTTTAAAGCCAACGCTCGCTTTTAAAACAAATACTTACAATAAACTATGACAATCCTTTAGTAAAGGATAAAATAACGGGTGGGCCATCTAACGTTTTAAATTTGAAGTATCTATATTTCGCCATTGGAAACGTTAAATACCATTCGGAAAGTGACAGATATTCAGTAAAAAGTGTAAAATTTACGAAATGGGTCGCTATTCACTAGAAGAACACTGGAAATATTGAAAACTTTTTTCCAAAGTGGTGAGTCAAGTGGATGGTAAATTTGACCGAAAATTCATCTTTTCGGACGAGGCTCATTTCCTCGATGGTTATGTTAACAAGCAGAATTGTCGCATTTGGGGCACAAAAAACCCGCATGTAATCGTCGAGAAGCCAATGCACGCAGCACGAATCACTGTATGGTGCGGATTTTGGTCTGGTGGAATCATCGGCCCATTTTTCTTCGAAAATGAAGAAGGAACCGCCGTAATCATCAATGGTGAGCGATATCGCGCAATGTTAATGAAATTTTTCTTCAAGCAAATTGAAGATTAAGACTTGGACAACATTTGGTTCCACTAGGACGGTGCTACGTGCAATACAGCAAATGCTGCACTCAATCTTTTACGCCCTGTCTTCGAAAATCGCATAATCAGCAAAAGAGTTGATGTGAAACGGCCTCCCATAAGCTGCGATTTAACTCCGTTGGACTATTATCTGTAGGAGCTGTTAAAGATAAATGTTACGCCCACCATCCAGAAACAATTCAAGATCTAAAGTACGAGATTCAAGCTGCTGTAGCTGCCATAAGGCCTGAAACCATCGAGAAAGTACTTTAGAATTGGGTGGATCGGATAAGCTACTGTAAACACAGCCGTGGTGGTTATTTGTCCGAAATTGTTTTCCACAAATAACCTTTTAAATAAATGTTAGACCTTTGAAAAATATGAAGCCGTTTTTTTATTGACTTTTTAAATTTAAAGTTTTATATGACCCACCCTGTATAAAAGCAAATATCAACCTATTGTATTCAATTTCCTATTATAAATAATAAAGGATTACAGTTACCCAACAAACTGATTAATTTTCCATGATGATAATTTCATAAAACTTAATGAAAGTCTCTGTAAAGCTCGTTTCCGCAGTAACAGAACTCTGAAAAAATTGTTAAAATTATCTTCGCTTTGATTTGCAATAACCTTTGTTTATCCGAAAGCAAAGACTCCTTCTTCTTTTTAATACGGCGTAGACACCGCTTACGCGATTATAGCCGAGTTAAGAACAGCGCGCCAGTCGTTTCTTCTTTTCGCTAGGTAGCGTCAATTGGATATTCCAAGCGAAGCCAGGTCCTTCTCCACCTGGTCCTTCCAAGGAGTGGAGGTCTTCCTCTTCTTCTGCTTCCCCCAGCGGGTACTGCGTCCACTACTTTCAGAGCTCGAGTGTTTTTGTCCATTTGGACAACATGACCTAGCCAGCGTAACCGCTGTCTTTTAATTTGCTTAACTATGTCAATGTCGTCATACATATATCTCATACGGCTCATCGTTCAATCGAATGCGATATTCACCGTGGCCAACGCGTAAAGGACCATAAATATTTCGCAGAAATTTTCTCTCGAAAACTCGTAACGTCGACTCATCAGTTGTTGTCATCGTCCAAGCTTCTGCACCATATTACAGGACGGGAATTATGCGTGACTTATAGAATTTGGTTTTTGTTCGGCGAGAGAGGACTTTAATTCTTAATTGCCTACTCCGCCGAAGTAGCAACTGTTGGCAAGAATTATCCGATTTCCAGGCTGACACGTTAGTGGTGTTTACACTGGTTTACACTGGACACAATGACGTGAGAGCCAAGTCGCGAGTGCAACGACTGTTTGTTTGATGACAAAAGATACTTCGTCTTGTCCTTGTTCACTGTCAGACCCATTTGCTTTGCTTCCTTGTCGAGTCTGGAGAAAGCTGAACTAACGACCCGGGTGTTAAGGCCATTGATATTAATATTATCGGCATCATCGGTTGGTATCGAACGGCTCGGAGAAGTCCTTCCCGATCTTGACGGAGCTTTTGATCTTGCTCAACGTCAGTATACACAGCCGTATTACCAAATTCAGACATCGCGGCATAAATGCAGCCTCTTTTCGTGCTGTCGAAAGCAGTTTTGAAATCGACGAAGGGGTGGTGTGTCTCGATTCTCCTTTCACGGGTATTTTCCAAAATTTGGCGCGTGGTGAATATCTGGTCGGTTGAAAGATTTGCCAGGCCTAAAGCCACACTGATAAGGTCCAATCAGTTTGTTTACGGTGGGCTTTAATCTTCACACAATAAGTTCGATAGAACCTTATACGCGATGTTGATGTTTTATCCCACGGTAGTTGGAGCCGATTGTGGGGTCTACCTCTTTGTGGATTGGGTAGAGCACACTTAAATCGTTGGGCATGCCACTTATCAGTTCTTCGCTGCCGTGTTTGAATAGCTCGGCCGGAGTCGATTGGGGAATCGGGTTCGCCTTCTCCTGGCGTTTTACTTTCACTGTCATTCAGCAGGCTGGAGAAGTGTTCCCTCCATAATTTTAGTATGCTCTGGGCATCGGTGACTAGATCACCTTTGGGGGTTCTACAAGAGTATGCTCCGGTCTTGAAACCTTATGTAAGCCGCCGCATTTTTTCGCAGAATTTTCGAACATTACCTCTGTCAGCCAGTTTATCAAGCCTGCAAACGCGTCTCACTTCCCTTTTCAACTCTCGATATCTATCCCATCCCGCAAGTGTTGTGGTCGATCGTAACGTTCCGAGGTAGGCAGTTTGTTTTCTCTACACTGCGACACCTCACTCCTTGTCATCCCAGCTGTTCTCTTACATTTTCTGAAAACCAATGGGTCGGCTGCAGCTGTACGTAAGGAGTTTGAAATGTCGTCCCACAGTTCCCTTATACCGAGTTGTATAGTGCTTTCGGAGATCAGGAGTACAAGTGGAGTATAAAATCGTTCTGCTGTCTGTTGTGATTGCAGCTTCTCGACGTCGAACCTTCCTTGTGATTGTTGGCGTGCGTTTTTTGCTGCACAGAGGCGGGTGCTTATCTTATGATTCTTTCATTTTTCGATACATAAATATATTTATTTGAATAAAACCTTGTGCATATGGTGCCTTTAATAGTTGTCGAGATGAGACCATAACTTTTCAAGCCTCCCGAATTTGGGCATCTCATTGCATATGGCTGAAATGTAAGAACCGTTTCACGAATTACCACAACATAGTGATTTCCGACTTTACAGCTAACTGAGGCTGGCTGAGTCAAAATGTGCGAAATTTTATTGGAATTAGGTGACTATGTCTTATTGATGCGGCCAAATATGGATGAAATTAGACTGGATATTTGGTCTAAACTTCATAACTTCAATCTAATAACGATCGCTTTACTGTTTCATTTTTTCTGTTTAGCCAATGTATTAAACTTATTCTCTTTGGTGTTCATTTCCAATTACGAGCCATATACAATTAGGAGGTACAAAAAAAGTTAAATTATGGCTAATGTAAATCTATTAAGACCTAAAACTATCACTGATAGCTGTCGCTATATGACGGTTCATGCTTTGAGTACTCTTCTAAATTAGTAGATAACTTGTAAAAGTGAGGGAACTATACCTTTAATTATTATAATAAAGCTGTTTGAAGCTAAAGTGTTTAATGGTAGTCTCTTTCAAAACCAATAAAGCTTATTGCAGGTATAAAACATGGCTATTGGAAACTTTGTTGAAGTTGTTTTTTATTCGTAAGAGTTTATTAACTTTTAACTTTTCTTTGTAGATTTATACGGTTCAGATTAACGGGATTTTTAGTTTGCATTACTTTCAAAGTACTTATGCTTGTTACGCTTGCAATGTGTGCACATACATAGTTGTAATATTTATTCTTGGCTTGCACTTCTAGAGTTCTTCAAGCACAAAGCATTTTCTGCAGTCAGTATGTGTTGCAAAGTGCTTAAGCTTAGCTCGTTACTTTAACAACCGCAAAACGCACAACAAGAGCACTCAGACACTTGAATGTAATGAAAATGAGCACTGCCCTTAGGTGCTGCAATATGCACTCTCACTCAAGCACTTGGAAACATACGATTGCGCAGGTTTTTACCTTAGGTTAAATACGACCTTCATATGACTGACGTAGAATTTTTTTTGCACTACTATCGGCCGAGGCGGTATGAAGCCGACAACAGGACCATACGAATTGAATTTTAAACGATTATATTATTGGAACAGTGCGGTATAAGTCTGCATTTTTATCTTGTAACATACCATATACCTATCACTTGGCTTTGTCTTATTTGACATGTTATGTCTTTTTATGAAGGATGTATTAGGTATAAAGGGTACTAGATAACAGCATTTGGCTGGTGAAATTCTGAGTATACAATATTTAGGGCTTTGATAATTATTTATAACTACTTAATACATAATAATTTCTCAAAGCTAAATTCCGTCATCCAATCATGAATCATTTCCGAAATTGTTTTAAATATATTCTTCTTTTAGCCGAGTAAACAACAACAAGCCAATCGTTTTTTTCGCAATGTTGAGTCAATTGGTGATTCCAAGCGAAACCAGATCCTTTTCCTTCTGGTCCTTCCAATGGAGTGGACGCTTTCCTTTTCCTTATATACCAATATTTACAACTCAAGTGTACCTTACTTATACTTATTTTATCACCACTAGCCGACTATCATGAACACTTTGTACACATGTCTTATGCTATTATAAAGGGTTATCCATTTCGATGTTCCTTACTTTATTAAAGAAAAAACAAAGAAAATTAATTTATTCGGGAATGTTTATTATCATTCGAAGTCACATTCTTTGGCATTTATTTTTTGAAGATTATTTCTTTCATATGTTGACCACGAATACGTAACAGTTAGGCCAACCGTTGGAGTCTAATTTTCGTTCAAGCATTCGACTGGTAACTGCCGAATGGCACGCATAATGTTTTGCTCTAAGGACTGAATTGAAGCGGCATTATTCGCATAGACTTTAGACTTTATATATCGCCACAGTAAAAAATCTAACCGTGTGATACCAGGCAATCTTGGTGACCAATAGACCGGTTATCTGCCCACCGAAGTTCTCTCAATAAATCCACTGATTGGTGCGATGTGTGGAAAGTGGCGCCGTTTTGTTGAAAGCCGAGATCAGAAGCTTCAATTTCAGGCTTCAAACAATCGGTTACCATGGCGCGATAATGATGTAAGGTCTTCCAAATCTGTTCCCTACTAGCACTGTCGGGCTCCTTTACCTTTGGAATATCTAACTTTAAAAATACTTCCGAAATCTTCACATTTCATTCGGACAACGCTTTTCCTTTTGTATTTGACTTACAGTTTTCACAAGATTAATGTTACGGTTCACTATCACTGTCACAATTATGTGTGCCTCAATGTAGGCTACTATTTGTTAGCAATGAAAATTTCTGCATCCCCTCTTCCCGTCAACAAAAAAATATGATGAAGAGTATCTTTAAGCTTTTGTTGATCTTGGCAAAGGCATAATTTTGTTGACATTTACCACAAGTCCACAGTTATGACCGTTTTTATCAGTGTACTAGAGCTTGAAAATCGCTTCAATGACGTGCTGCTGCAGAGTCAGCGCGCTAATTTTTAGAACAGAAGCTCGGTTCAGTGATGGAAAACGCGGTCATTGCTAAATAAATACTTTCATTTGTTCTGCCAATGGTTTTCATCTAAATATTCGAGGGTATCCGCTAATTACACTAACAAGTTAGGCGCTGTAAGCGAGAGGGGGTTAGGCGCATTGAGTACTAGGTAACAATAGAATATTACACAGCTGCCTCAATAATAGAAATGTTCTAAGGCAGTAAGTGGCCAAGACCCATTTTGCATGCGTCCTTTCTGCGAATAACAAGTGAAAGTTAAAATTATTTTATGCAACGGAAAATAATCGCATGTTATAATTAAACTTCGGATTCCGTTACATTTTCCGAAACGTTTAACTCAGACGTATTGTACTTTTACTGCAAAGATTCCTTCAATTTTCATATTTCGTAATTTAAAAAAAAGTCTTCCGTTTTGTTTTTGTGTTTTCGTTTTCAACATTGTCTTATTTGCTTTAATAAACAGTTACTTTTCTGCTATGGCAGTTCCATACGTTTTAGCTTGTTGGTGAGCTCGGTTCACATATACATACATATGTATGTATGTATTTTAGTTTTATTTTGTTTGCAGTGACATTTCGTGCTTGCTATTAAATGCACACCTTGCTCCACATTTGTAGAGTTTACTTTGTATTGTAAAATGTTTTCGCTCCTGCCTGCTGGTGGGCCAATGCCTGAGCAAATATTTCCGCAACGCGGATAATCGTGGTCCGAATGGCAAGCGGTCTACTGTGTCTTTGCCACAACCGCAACTGAATCGCTTTACTTATGTGTGTATATATGTATGTATGAATAAATGCGGCTATACATATGTGCTATGTATGTAAGTTTGTATGAAGACCACTGTAATATTATGTCCTTGTTATTGTTTAGCGGCCTGCAATGCATTGCCGAGCTATTATTATAATTTTTTAAACTTTTTAACCCATTGAGCGCACTTCCCTCCTTCGTTTATCTTATGTCTTATGGCGTGCGATTTTGCAGCTTGTGGTTCGTGACCGACATTAGCATATATTTATTTATATATGAATGTAAATGTATATTTAGAAATATGTATTATGTATAAGGGAAGGGGGTGTGGCGTAATGGTCGGAGTTTTTGCTTATGTGGTTTTCATTTGGTCATACATACGTACGGTTAAGTGTAGCGATTATCTCGTTAGTAAACTCCCATTTTTCCGCTTTTCCTCTGATTTAATTGCTATTGCTATTTTTTTTTTGTTTAATATTTGTATCTATTATATTCATATTGGTCAAGATATTGCTGAGTATACAAATATTTAAAAACCCAGTTTTTGTTTACTGAATTTAATGCCTGAGTTAAATTTAATATTCGCAGTACCTGTAAATTTTGGGGAAAATTTAAATTTAAGAAAGGTCCATCTACAATTTTCAAAAAATCGAAATTTGTTTTAAATTAAAGTACACTCTAGGGGCTAAAAATAATATTCTTAATTAATATTCAAATTTAATTTTGTTTTAAAATTGGTTAAACTTTTACCGAAACGTTTCAATATTTTCAAAGTGGTCGTGAGGACATAATCAAAATCTGTGATCACTGGAAATTCCATCGAAAGTGTGCGTGAATTCATCAAAAATCAGCCGAAATCATCATTAAAATGGAATTGAAAATCTCCAAAACATCGATTTATCGCATTTAGACCGAACATTTGGGTTTACGAAAGGTGTGTGCACGGTTTGTTCCGCACAAATTGATTGACGACCCAAAATTGCTCAGAATCAACATTCCAAGGACGATTATTTGACCAAAAATCACATTTTAACCATTAATCATTCCCTGTATTCACCTGATGTGGCACCATGTGACTCTTCCTTTTCGGGAAAAATGCATTTGCCATTTAAATGGCTTTCACCGGAGTACTGGCGGCCATATTGGCCAACGAGCTAAAACACTCGTTCGACCTGCTTTTGGACTTTCCAAAAAGCTTTATTGAAGCAAAAGGGGACTATTTTGAATAAAATAAATTGATTTTGCCGAAAAAACCCTTTGTTATGTGTTTTTTTTGTAAAGTGCTGTTGACTTTGGAACTCACCTTGTAGGTAGGTAAAATTAAAAAAGTAGCGTTGAATCGTTTTTCAGTTGTTTAGTGGGATATTTGTTTGCATTTCCTGAGGAGATTTATCTCAGTAATGTGTACATTCTTATCACCTTCTGTAGAGATTATAACAAGCGAAAGCCTACCTTTATTTCAAAAACGCAAAATCGGAAGTTTTGACTTGAGATTTTTTGATTCAAAATTAGTCATGTTTTCGCCATTAGGTCAATATAAGGAGAAAAAATATTTTAAATAAAAAGCCACTAAGAAAGGGCTAAGTTCGGGCGTAAAGCAAGTTTTCACCTAATTTGATCCATCATCCATATGATATGTTTACATTGCTAGTATAACACGCTCTCTCGTTTCCAATAAAATGTAAGTATGTAGTATAAAGTGAACTGGAAGTTCGAATATCTTTATGTCAAAAGTACCTTATTTTCTAAAAAAATACATTCTCCTCGAGTTTCAAGAGTATATTTCTCAGGTTGACCGATATTTTGGGCAAAAGGTGAGCCCTGCGCATTCGGGTCCATATATTCCGTATGAAGGGATTGAACTCTTATGGTCCCCTTCGACTGATTTTTATCTGAGGGTAAAATTTATTGCCTCTGACGCTTTTAGTTATTAAATTATTGTGCTTTTAATAGTTTTTAACAAAACCGTTATATTAGGAATGGGCGAGTTATAAACCGATTTTATCTATTTTCCTATTCACCGTGGGGGACTTGTAGTATTTCATCTAAGCGAATTTGATTGTTACAGTTTTAGTGGCTTAGGAGATATATACTTAGAACACATTAGAGGCAATTTAGAGGTAAAGGCAGTTCTATCTACGATTTTGTCCTCACCTTTTCACAAGGACCACGTGTACCAAATTTCGGTAAAATATCTCAATTTTTAATCAAGTTATTGTATGCACGGACGGGTGGAATTCAACTCGTCTCATCATCCCGATTACAAGGGTAGACACATAATTTCTGACATGAAAACTCTTAGGTGTTTCTAATGTAGTTTAATACCCTGAAGTCAAATCTGAAAACAGAATTTTCTATCACCCACAGATATTCTGTACCCTGCGGCTTTAGATTTTACAATACATAAAATTTCATTATATTGCATCATCTCATATTTTCATACGATCAGGCATTTATCTGGTTTAGACCGGTTCTGCCTTCTTGTTTGAAGTAAACGATCATTTATTTTACAAAATTAATCAGTAGACTAATGGTGTCCGAATCGGTTACGTGTTCTATGTTTGGATAGCAAAACGTTTTTGAGTTCACATTCCTTTACGTTTTTTAAATTACTATGTTTAAGGTTTTTAGGTACAATACCTAGACAGTGCGTAAATAGTGTCAAAAGTTTTTGCTATGTGTACGGAGAACTAACTTTTAAATCGCAGAAACGTAATTTTACTCCGCTTATGCTAAAGCTTACCAACTGACTTTTAGTGTTAAAGTTGGGGACCAAGACAAGGCATGAGCCCTTCATGTCTGCTGTAAAACTTGTGTAACATTGTTAACAGGTTAAAAGGTTGGAATCTTCCCTAAAGTGATGTAAATATTACTTTTTACAGAAAAAGGCAGAAATACCTCACAAATTGCTTTCTTCAACAAGGGGATCTAGTGTACTGTTCAGAAGTTAACCGTTTGTTTAACGCACTAGGACAGAAACATGATCCACGTGATTGGCTATTATTCATTTTCCTCCAAACTTAGTTTAAAAGCGGTATTGGTTCATAACGGTAACAAATAACCCTTTATGCCTTAATTCATGCGGTTCATATGAAGGAATCATATGAGAATATGAGAGTTCTTTTAGAGCACATCCGTTATCATGAGTATGGTTGGGAAATATCTGGGGACCTAAAAGTAATAGCCCTTCCTCTTGGAATGCAACTCGAATATACGAAATATTGTTGATTCCTTTGCGAATGGGATTTTGCACAGAAGCAGTGGCTAATTAAATTGTAAGATGAACCTTTCCACTTGTAACATATGGTCTATCTTAAGTGGATTGTAGATATAGTTCTTAGAATGTAAGATTAATATTTGTATCTAAGCTTAAGAAAAATATTGTATTTAAGAAGAAACGAAATAAAGAAATCCATGGAGTTGCCCACGGGATTGCTCACGGACCGAATAACTAATTTGTATGTATGTCAAAACAAACTTCCGGTTCACTTTATACTAGATGTATCGGCATATATGTGAGTTATTTTAATAGTATTGAGAGAGTCTGTCTTTCTAATAACGATTCATCTTGTTCTAGATCCCATATAACTAACAAACCTTAAGCACCTGAAGGTGTTTCCCTGCTTTGATACTGGCAATTTGCAGGAGTATGAAATGTTCGGTAACACCTGAACTAAGCCCTTCCTTCATGGTTATACAAAGCTTTGCCGACGCATGAAGGCAATTTGCGCGGTTAATCTTTACAAGCTGCGATGGTATGAAAATTTCGGTTAAAACCTAATTCCTTAATTTTTAACCCTGAATAGGGTATATTAACTTTGTCACGATGTTTGTAACACCCAGAAGAAGCGTCGGGACCCTATAAAGAGATGTTGAGCTGAGTCGATTTAGCCATGTCCGTCTGTCTGTCCGTCTGTCCGTGTTGTATACATACGAACTAGTCCCTCAGCTTTTAAGATATTCTTTTGAAATTTTGCAAACGTCATTTTCTCTTCAAGAAGCTGTTCATTTGTCGGAACGACCGATATCGGACCACTATAACATATAGCTGCCATATAAACTGAACGATCGGAATAAAGTTTTCATGTGGAAAACTTTCGCATTTGACAATGTATCTTCACCAAATTTGGTATGGATTATTTTGTAGGGAAAAAATTTAATATCCGAGAAAATTGTTTAGATCGGTCTATAACATATAGCTGCCATACAAACTGAACGATCGGAATCAAGTTCTTGTATGGACAACTTTCACATTTGACAAGATATATTCACGAAATGCGGTATATATTATTTTCTAAGGCAACAATGTAATCTCCGAAGAAATTGTTCAGATCGGTTAACTATAGCATATAGCTGCCATACAAACTGAATGATCGGAGTCAAGTTATAAAAAAGAAAAAAGTAATAAATTTATTAAAATTATATGTGAGTTTCTATCGAAATTTTTGTTATTGGAGTTTTTTGTTTAAATTTACTTTGACGCTAGCTATCTCATTTGGTATTTAATTAATTATTATATTTATTATTTATATTTACTAATTAATATTTTGCAACCAGTTAAATCATCGATTGTAGATTGATAAGAGTATTTATTATTCCGGAAAGCTCCTATTCGGCATATATAATAAAAATTTACTTTATATATTAGTACAAAATAAAATCTACATAAAATCATTTTCGGAAATTTACAGTGGCATTAATGAAACACTAAATAAAATGGAACATAAATGAAAAAAAGTCTAATATTGGTTAAAATTGATTTACATATATCTGAGCGCAGAACCTGAAAATGTTGAACATATGTAACATTATGTATGTAATTTGAAGAAGTGAAGCGTAGTCAATAAGACACTCAATTTCGAATTTTTCGATGATACGTTATTTTGCATTTCAGGTGACGATATGTTTTCAAAACTTAAATTGTACAAAGAAAAATCAAATGAATTTGGTGGGGATATCCACCACATGAAATATTTAGAATATTTGAGAATGTATTGCATATAATTAATAAGTGTATATAATATTTACAAAAAATTCGATGAAAAAAGTCCTCCACTGCTGCAGACACATTATAAATCTGTAAGCTATTGTCTAAACAATGAGCTACCATATCAAGCAAATTTATATTTAACAAAAAAGTCTTTCAGAAACTATTTCCGGATGATTTGTTTTCATAAACTTCACTTTATTTGAAAAACACGGTTCTGACAAAAATACATTTAAAGACGAACTCATTTGAGCTGTTTGAACAAAGCGGTTACAGCTTAGAAAAAATTATTAAACAAATATTTAAAACACAATTTAAACTTTCAACGGTATTTTTAAAGATAATGTAAGCTAAAATAATTAATAAAAAATTTAATTTATGGATTTTAGGCATTTTCGCTGCATTTGGTTTTTAACTGGTTTCTGCTTTCTATTTTCATTACTAAACGTATTTATTTCCATATATGAACGTTTATGTTTCACGAAGTTAACGCTAAAAATTAGCTGCATGATAAACTAGTAATTTGTACTCATATTATATATATTACATACATACGTTTTTGTGTGCAAAAAGTAATATTGCATACTCTAAGACTCAAGTATTGCATCAAGGAAATGTAATGTATGTATGTATATTATAAATTTGTTATTTCAATTGAAATCAACTGGGAAGACCAGCAGACTGCATTGATTCAATACCAGTATTCAGTTTGCTCACTCGCTCTGAATACATTAGTGAGAAAGTAAGTCGCAGTATCCTTACTACATTATTCTTCCTGGTCCCCTTTTTCTAACAATGTGAACAAACTTGAGCTGTTCTATTTTCTGGAATGTTGCTACTTATTTAGATTCTCTCATGCCCTTATTGCTCTTTCTGACGAGTTGATATTCGCTCCCTAAAGGCTTGCTCTGGCTTACTTTCTTTTGTATCTAATATATTAAATGTGTAATAAAGATATACTACAAATTAAAAAAGGATTAACAGAGTAGGTGAAAACTGGCGGAGTTGTCTTTAATAAAACAATTGTTGACCTATTCTAGAATTATATACAACAGCCGTTGTTGCTCGTCCCATTTTCACCTCCAAAACAAAGCTACAAATGACAATTTCTCTCCAAGTAGCTTGAAGTAGAGGAAATGGGTTACGACATTAGCACTGGAATAATCAAAGTAAAAACAAGTGCAACAGTGTAAAAAATAATAAACAATCGCAACCGTAAAAGGGATCAAGTAAGAGTGATATATTTGTATGCACGTAAATGTATACATTTGCACAAATAGAAACATGAAATAAAATGAAAGAAGTGAGGGACAATAGATGTACGACAATTTATGTAGCGCAAAACTAAGCAGGGCTCAAATATTATCAGAATTGTAAAAACTAAAATGAACTATGGTATGTACATATATATGATAACTGAGACGGGCGACAAATGTTGTGAAAAATATATGGGAAAAGTAGGTAATTACAAGTAGATATCTAGGATACTAAGAACACACGCATTGTAATTCCCTTAGAACTGTGACATCATCTAAATTGATGGAATGTACTGCTTATGAAAGCATGTGCGTTGTGGCGTCACTTATTCCTTAGTCAATAAGCATGTAATTTACGCTTCATATTGACTTGATGCATTTATATCTGATCTCTTTATAAGAACAGAAGCTGCCAATTTAGAATATTAAATTATATTAGTAATATCCTAAAAATACGGCAATCATTATTGTTTCGATCGGTAATCTCCAGAAATTAAAGTGGAGTAAATATACTTAAATTTCTGATAAAGCTTCACGTACTGAATTTGATATATTTGTAGCTTATATAGTTATTGGACATAATTTTTGATAAGAAAAAGGGTCAGCAATTACACCTCAAATATCGAAATTAACATTTTTTCTTTCATTCTTTTATTGAGGAGCTGTTCTGATTTTTATTAGTTCTATTATGTTGTGAGTATATTGCTGAAAAAACAATTCCGAGTATACTTTGATAGAGGCTATACTAGAGATATTTTTTTGTTGATTTAAGATAAAAACTTTTATCCATTCAAAATTAATCAAGTCAACTTTTAAGTTTTTCCTTGAATATAGTATAGCAAAAAGCATATTATTAGGTTATATCTGATGAAATGTAAGAAAACTATTAATCTTCAATTCATATGACTCTTCGTAATCTCATTTACTTATTATACAGGGTACATTTCGGGTATATTTCGTTTGCCTCAATGATTATAGTCGAAGAGCCTATAAAGTATATAATGTATAAATGAGGGGTGTGACGGGTCAGCCGATTTAACCATTTCTGTCTGTACTATATGTCCTTTTGTCTGTTTATATATATGCTTACTAATTTATTAGCTTTTGAGATATCGATGAAGTTTTGTACACAGTCCTTGCACACAAGAAATCGTTACCTCACAAACCAATACCAATCATATGGGGTAAAGTCATGGTTGACCCGATTCAACCCACACAGAGACAAGCCTTTCTCAGGAAAGGATTAACCCTGAATTTCATTTGGTCATAAGGTAGCATACTCTAAAGGTATTATTCGTGCAAATATTTATTCCGTGTTGCAGTCTGACTTCACCAATTTTCGCACTGTTTCATACGAAAATCCATGGGGCGAGTCTCGAGGTATGTGATTTCACTTTAAAGTGGACGTTCCCACGCCCATTGTTTACGTTTTACCCCAGCTTGCTGTTGGCTTACCTAAGAGTACCTTTAAAGGGTGATTTTTTAAGAGCTTGATAACTTTTTTTAAAAAAAAAAACGCATAAAATTTGCAAAATCTCATCGGTTCTTTATTTGAAACGTTAGATTGGTTCATGACATTTACTTTTTGAAGATAATTTCATTTAAATGTTGACCGCGGCTGCGTCTTAGGTGGTCCATTCGGAAAGTCCAATTTTGGGCAACTTTTTCGAGCATTTCGGCCGGAATAGCCCGAATTTCTTCGGAAATGTTGTCTTCCAAAGCTGGAATAGTTGCTGGCTTATTTCTGTAGACTTTAGACTTGACGTAGCCCCACAAAAAATAGTCTAAAGGCGTTAAATCGCATGATCTTGGTGGCCAACTTACGGGTCCATTTCTTGAGATGAATTGTTGTCCGAAGTTTTCCCTCAAAATGGCCATAGAATCGCGAGCTGTGTGGCATGTAGCGCCATCTTGTTGAAACCACATGTCAACCAAGTTCAGTTCTTCCATTTTTGGCAACAAAAAGTTTGTTAGCATCGAACGATAGCGATCGCCATTCACCGTAACGTTGCGTCCAACAGCATCTTTGAAAAAATACGGTCCAATGATTCCACCAGCGTACAAACCACACCAAACAGTGCATTTTTCGGGATGCATGGGCAGTTCTTGAACGGCTTCTGGTTGCTCTTCACCCCAAATGCGGCAATTTTGCTTATTTACGTAGCCATTCAACCAGAAATGAGCCTCATCGCTCATCGGACACGGACGCGAAACACATTTCGAACCGAACACTGATTTTGGTAATAAAATTCAATGATTTGCAAGCGTTGCTCGTTAGTAAGTCTATTCATGATGAAATGTCAAAGCATACTGAGCATCTTTCTCTTTGACACCATGTCTGACATCCCACGTGATCTGTCAAATACTACTGCATGAAAATCCTAACCTCAAAAAAATCACCCGTTATAAGAGGAGTGAACAAATTTATCTTCCGATTTCATCCATTTACTTGTTACTGTGATCACTTGTGCCAAATTACAGCTCTTTATCTTAATTTGGTGCTTAGTTATGGGACACTTTACAGATTTTCGTTTTAGTAGGCATGACAGTGCTCCGTTTGCGTTCTTCTGCAATACCAACCGTCTTGCGATGCCGAGAAAAATATGTATGTATGTACCAAGTTTCATTAAGATGTCCTAATTTTTACTCAAGTTACAACTTGCACAAATGGACAGACGGCCAGATTTTGAACAAATCTCTTCATCCTGATCATTTATATGTGTATTACCCTATATCTAAACTAAAAATTTTTGGCTTGGGTTTTTTTATTGATATTGGGCTAAATGGAACGTGGTACCCACACTAAGAATCTGAATATTTTATAAATGTTAATTTTAAACTTTTCCTTCACATTCTTTAGATGATCATTTTAATTGTTAATAACCATGACCACTTTCCATCGATCAGAATATTGGTATAAGAAAGCCTTCCCTACTGCTAGTAGAATTTTTAGCAGACAAATACGCGCATATGTGGATCAAATGTTATAATTTAATGATTTCTGTAATATTATTAACAAACATTTTTTCTAACTTGGAAATAGTTTCAACTTTTCTAATTTTTCTTTGTTTTATATATTTATACATATAATATAATTATTAAAAACCTTTGAACTCAGTTTTTCGTGTATTTCCTATGTGTAAATTGGGGATGGCCGCAAATGCGGCTTTGTTTAATCCCTTGTATATTTTTTCGCTAATATTGCATTCTCTTAAAGTTTGCCTGCTTTTTATCTTCCGAGTTGGGTGCTTCTTTGTTCACTAGTGTTTAAGCAAATTTTGTGAAATGATAAACTGCACAATCATTTAGCTACGTCACAGTTTCGCATTCGTTTCTACATTGACTCTTTTTTGGGCTTTTCGGACTTAATGCAGATTAAGTGCACATTTTTATTTTTAAAAGCAGCAAAAGTATTCAGGAAACAATTAAAAAAACACTACAAATTCTTCATTTTTTAATTCAGTGAAGACTGACGAATAAGAAATAAGTTTAAGTAAGAAATCCTTGTTTTCAAATTCGAGCGCTTTGACTTAACCTGTTGCTTAGCCATACAAATAACTGAACTGATTCTTGAAGACATTTTTAAGAAATCAATATGTTTTTCGTTATTTGTTTAGCGAATGTTGACGTTCATTTTCTCCACAATTATCTTTAAACTAAACTTCTGAAAATTTGAAATTCGTATTTGTATTACCCAAACCTTACTTAACATTAAGGACAAAAGATAAAAACAAGAGACAAAAGATAGAAATAAGAATAACTACAGAAGGAATCAGTTATTATCACTTCTGTTGGGGATATTAACGAAGACGCTACTAGAGTTCAATGTGATACAGAAAATCGATTGAAAAAGTAAACAATAGGAAAAAAAAAAATTAATTATTTATGAATATCGAACAAAAAATCAAAAGCAAAAAGAAGGCAAAGATTGTTCAACCAACATAAGAGAGAGAGTAAATTGAAGAAGGAGAAGGGTTACATGGGTTTACGGGTTTCAAAAAATCGAATTCTATTGTCTTATTAAATTCAACAACATCTCTAGAAAATTGTGGTAATTTTAAAGTTGATCCGAGTAATAGTGTTGGAGGTACAGCCTTGAGAACTTGTGCGCTCGGGGCAAGCTAGACTAAGTGCGACGTCTTTAATCGCGTTTTTCTCGGAACTGTGTTTTAAATTGTTATATTATTTAATTTATGAGTAAGTTCGAGATCTTCTTTCGGTTTCTCAAAGGTTATGTGTTGACATTATTAATTCGATAAAATATTTGAAAACAAAATAAATTGCAATTGCAATATACAAAGCAATCTAAATATAACGACAAAGCAAGTAAATAGCTTAAGGTTTGATTAAGTCTACAATTTTCATTAAATATTGAGCTCACAGTTCTTTTTTTGTTTATTTTATACGAGTATCTTAAAAATAATATTGTTAAAAAAACATATTATAAATAAATGCACATTCGAGCTTTGCAATTATCGTTAACAGTTTGAAATGATTCGATTCATGTTTGCCAATCTGGATTCTAAATTATTAGACATGTACATACACGAGCAGTTTGCATCGGTTGTCACTTGGCAATTAGATATACTTTGGCATAGCAGTTGTCGGAAAGCAAGTACCACACAAGGGAAAAAGCAGCGAGGATTCGCTTATAACATACTATAGTTCGCTTAGCAATTCCCATAGATACTGCCTACATACATATATCAAGTTTTATATGATGTAAATATATGTATAGTATACATATAATGCGTAGATGCAGGCAAACACTTGTTTACGCTCCATTAATTATTACCAGCGCATATACCTTGATCCCAAAATCCAATTTCCCAGGGTATTTCACCGACCGGCAAAAGGCAATAAAAGCTTACCAACAAAATAGCAAAAACTGACAGAGCATGTACATACAATAATAATATCAAGAATCTCAAATACATTTGAACGATACAGGCGATAGAGCCACCTATAAAAGTCAACACCGCCAGCAAATGCAGAGCTAGCTGCAGCCCTAAATTGCAATAGAGCAGCATAAATGCACATACGAGTACAAATTCATGGCTGTTTCGCATTTTCAGCTTAGTTCGCGGCACTTAACTATGAACGAAACCCATGCTAGCACCCAGTTATTGCATAATAGCACACATACACAGTACAGAAATATGAAGCGAGCGGCAGACTATCCTGCCAAATCTACTCTTTAGCAGGTATTCGAGTGCGAGTAGATTAGATGAGCTCAGTCGGTGGTTGGCGTTGACTCGTTTGGTAAATTGGAAAATGCAGGCGCCGGAAAGACCGCGTGTTTACTTCGCGCGAGTACGTAAAATAGATCTATTGGCTATGGCCTTACTTCAGTTGGAGCGAGGCTTGCAAGCGTTTTAGAATATTGTACAGGAGTAATAAAATCAGCGCTTTTCCTCGGTGTGAATGTGAGAATAAATTTCCATAAAATTAAAGTTGCACTAAAACAGTAATATGCTTGTACAAAAGCCTTTGGTGTGTGTGAACACATTTGTATGTGTGTAAAAAGCGTGCAAATCGCTACTCGTCAACAGTAATTTAGCGAAAATTTGCATTTTGTGTTTGCTGTACTCGTTCAACTAAAGTGAGACGAGTGGTACAGTTGAAGTTTAGAGTTATCCCTAGTCTAATATATGTATATGCATACATATATATTCATTTTAGTTTACATTTCGTCTCGTGTCTACTTTGCTACAGAGCAATTTTTGAGAAACTACTTTTTCAGGAAATAAAAGCAGATTATGCAATAAAACGAAACTAAACATTTATTTGCTTTGCCATTCCAGTTCCACGGTTACATGTGCTTACTACGTGTGTATGTTTATATGATCAGGTCGAACCAAATCTTTGAAATGAGGTTATTATTTGTTGCAATATTTTGGTTTGGCCAATATATTATGAATTATATTTTGATTAAAACCAAAAAAACTCCAAAACAACTTATCGCTGCTTGTTATTTAAGCTTTGAAATTTAAAAAAATCAATATTTATTTTTTACAAATTTTGAAATAAAAAAAAATTTAATATTTATTTTTTACAAATTTCGAAAATTGTAAAATTTGCTGTGTAATTTATAATAAAAGATGAATTAATCTTTTAGTATAAACATATCCATATTCGATGTTAATACAAACTGAACAGTATTAAGTAAAAAAAGTAAAAAATTGAGACAAGGAAATCAGTTTAAACTATAGACAAAGAACTTTGAACTTATTCTTCCATTCTTTCATCAATAAAACTGATATTGGAAAACTCATGATATTTACGAATCAAACTCCACAGTTGTGTTTAAAATAACTAAGACGCCGTTAGCTTAGTGAAACAAAAATAACCAAATAATATTTTAGAATTTTGTGCTTGCAATTGTCGCTTGCATTTCTCATGCATACATACATATTCATAACGTAACAGTGTTCGAAAAATCTTTGAAGAGAAATAATTCTTTATACACTAAATTAAGTAGTTTCCAACTTGGAATTGCTAATTTTTAAAGTGTTAGCAAATAATAATAAACTAAAAAATTTTAAATTAATAATTTTGCGCGTTCCATTTTATCACGTATGGTACTCCAACAAATGCTCAATTCATTTAGCACCAAAATTGGCACGTTATGAATCCATTCCGAACTGAGTTAGCGGTTATTTTTTTTTTTGTGAAACATTGTTCAATAATGAATACATGTTGTTCTATCGTGATTGCTCCATTTTGACTAACTAAACAATTTGTTTCTTTTTTTAGTGTTGCCAACACTTTACTAAATAAATGGCGATAAATTTAGATCTTGCTTTAATTTTGGTACACTTTCTAATAGTATTCTTCTTCCTCCTTTACTGACGTAGACACCGCTTACGTGATTATAGCCGAGTTAACAACAGACAATATGACCTAGCCAGCGTAGCGTCTCTCTTTTGATTCGCTGAACTATGTCAATCCCGTCGTATATCTCGTACAGCTCATCGTTACATCGAATGCGATACTCGTTGTGGCCAATGCGCAAAGGACCATAAATCTTTCACAGAACCTATTAGTATTAATGTTCAGCTTCATCGGGACGAGTCTAGCAAGAACAAGAAAGATTTTGATTTCTTTTTTGATTTCCTCCATTTTTTATGTCTTCAGGCTTTTTACCACTCGTGGACTGTGTTTCTGATAAAACTTAGTCAGTGTAAGCTTTTTCATACATTTGAACCGATTCCGCACTCGAAATTTGTTTGAAATGCAAAATTTGAGGCAAAGTATTTGTTCGATATTTTATCCTTTGTAAAAATCGCAACGCACTACTAAGGTGTATCGACTTAAGCAGCTACTGTAAATGAATTTCACAGATCGCGCTCATATTTAGCATAGCAATTAGGGACAGTCCTACCAACTTAACAGTTTATTCAAATATCTTTACCCGGGAACTTATTACGGTTTGCGGGTGCTTTTTTGCAATGTATTTGCGATGATCGTTTTGATAATCAACCGTTTTGTCCATCGGCAACACCGAAAAGCTTAACGTTGTTGTTTAAATGTAGCAATTTTACTCAAAATTCTTATTAAAACTTTTTTTTTATTAATTTTAAAGAGAGGCTATGTTGAGAAATATATTTATTTATTATTTTTACTTTCAACATAATTGAGATATAAACTACCCTATATTTTAAGTTGTATCCAACCGGACACGGTGTGTCAAATTTTATTAAAATCAGTGGGTAGTTTAAATTTTTTCGCCGACAAACATCTTGGCACAAAATTTGTATATAAATAGAATAGATCCGACTATGACTGGGAGTAACAAAGTTCGTGGCAAACTCTGTTCAGAGTATAATCAAATGAAAGCAAGCACATACATTGCCTACTATTTCTTCCCACATCCCAGAACCCCTTTAAACGCTTCACTGATTCATCTTCTAGCTTTCACTTGTTACAACTTGTTATATGGCATTAAACCACTAACGCCATAATGTCATAATGTTATTGGGTTAATAGCGTTTGTGGCCTGTTTCTTTTGCTTGAGCGCTTGCACAAAACCACAATGCAGGCACACGCTCTCATATCATACACACTTACACACATGCATGTACCGTGGCTCAAAGCCACATAGTTGCAAGCTTTTTACACAGACACCGAATGAGGGCTGCATGTAAGTACGTGAAGTGTTAGCCAAAAGGAATCCATTCATCGTCGTGCAAGTGTGGATGCAGACGCTCGGCTCATATTTGTGCGAGTATTAGTATTAATGTAGTAGGTGTTTGCGGTACCTTCTTTGCGGCGGTATTGTAGCGGCAAGAATTTCAAAATGCATATTGAAACTCAGATTTCAGCATATTCTCCTACACATGCAGATATCATAAACTCTGAGGTATGAACTCATAGAAGGCTATATGCCGAAATGTTCATTTGTATGTGGTAAATGTGTACAATAAATACTATATATTGTTACACTTGCACTGCTTTTTCTTCTTTAGTTACACTCGTTATGTTGTTGTTTGCACAATACTCCAATTGCTCCCATTTTTAAACGAAATTAAATTGGAAGGAATTCGTCAGTGTTTTTCTGGGTCAAAATGGCTTATAAAACCAGATGCGAGCACATTCTTGTTTATAGATCGGTGTAGCTACCGCAAAATACACAGTATAAGTTGCATATAGCAACGTAAGAGTACATATGTAAAAAGTAAATATATTATATATATAAATATAAAAAATATATATACTAAATATATACATATATTTAAGAAAATAAGTGATATTTTGGACATTTAAGCGTACGAACTTATTTGTATATACATATGTACATGTACATATATGCTATACACTATCCATCTGTATTCATGAGAAAAAATATTTTTACTAACCCTTGTCTAACTAAATAAGTTATTGATACACTATATGAATTTTTGTAAACAGTTGGGGTAATATATAATATATATTATGAACATACCTTTAAGGAGCACACCCAGTTAGACCACCTATTTTGTATAGGAAACTATTTCATCAAATGTTTTAAAATTTTCAGGATATATTAACAAAAATGTATAAATATCGAATGCCCTAAAAATTTATTACTGTTAAAGTGTAAGCAAGTTTATTGAACCGATAGTTGTTTTACGTACAGTGGCCCACGATTGTTAAAAATAATTAAATTAAACAAAACTGCAGATTTAACAAATCAAATTTTTTATATAATTGAAAAACTGGAGCATCGAGGAATAGTTACGATATTAGCAGCACTTTAGAAACTCAAAATTTATTTGAAAAATTCATTTAAAATTGTATGTTATTTTTAAACGTATAAAAAAAAAGTAAGGAAGGGCTAAGTTCGGGTGTCACTGAACATTTTATACTCCCGCATGATAAAGTGATAATCGAGATTTCATTATCCGTCATTTACATATTTTTTTATTTTGCTGTAAAATTACTTAGATTAGTAGTTCCTGAGATATGGTTTTTGGTCCAAAAGTGGGCGACGCCACGCCCATTTTCAATTTTTAAAAAAAGCCTGGGTGCAGCTTCCTTCTACCATTTCTTCCGTAAAATTTAGTGTTTTAGTCGGTTAACGCACCTTTAGTGATTTTCAACATAACCTTTGTATGGGAGGTGGGCGTGGTTATTATCCGATTTCTTCCATTTTTGAACTGTATATGGAAATGCCTGAAGGAAACGACTCTATAGAGTTTGGTTGACATAGCTATAGTAGTTTCCGAGATATGTACAAAAAACTTAGTGGGGGGCGGGGCCATGCCCACTTTTCCAAACAAATTACGTCCAAATATGCCCCTCCCTAATGCACCTTATAGGTTTTCAGTTTTCGCCATTTTGTGGGCGTGGCAGTGGGCGTGGAAGTTGGTCGATTTTGCCCATCTTCGAACTTAACCTTCTTATGGAGCCAAGAAATACGTGTGCCAAGTTTCATCATGATATCTCAATTTTTACTCAAGTTACAGCTTGCACGGACGGACGCACGGACAGACAGACATCCCGATTTCAGCTCTACTCGTCCCCCTTGATCACTTTGGTATATATAACCCTATATCTGACTCTGTTAGTTTTAGGACTTACAAACAACCGTTATGTGAACAAAACTATAATACTTTCTTAAGCAACTTTGCACCCCTAACGAGAAAAATGGGAAAAATTCGACGAGATGGTTTAGTTTAAAACACAACTCTCATTCATTTAAAAATTAAATTTAAAATTCTGTTCTGACGATAGCGTAAAGAAGTAAGATTTCATAAACTACACAAATACTTCTAAAGTATTGGACTTAAAATGGTCGACAGTATAAAGTTATTCACAAATATTAAAACATGGGTTCTTAATATAACAATTGTTATAATATCCTAGTACTATAGAGTGGGCCACTTTAGTGACACATCAACGAAATTCTTAAATCCAGTGTAAAGTTGAACTTTGGTGTATCAATCGTCTTATAAGCTACTTTATAACAAAATATGTTATTTTCTTATATTTGAGAATATGGTGTTATCAATTTTACTATATCTCTGAAATTTTATTATTTTTGACTTTTTTCCCCTGATCGGGCGATAACTCTAAATATCTCTTTACCCCGTGCGCGCACTAATCTTCTCAATTTTATCATATATTATTCTTCGCAAATGCAATAATTAAATTTAAAATTTTCCTGTTGCATATTTGTTGCCAACATCCTAGTTTACCTAAAATTTATGATAACGAACTCCATCCCCAAACTGAAATCATATTTTAAGCATAACTTTGCTTAACCTTATACTTTCATTAGTTTTGCTTCTGTTGAGCAACTTTGCCAGAATCTTTTGACTAAAACGTACTTTGGTTATTCACTTTTTCATCAATCCAGGTTATTTTAAAAATCGAAGAAAGATTGTCTTTTGAAATATATGAATTGGTATTTTTGATAAATTTTCTTTGTAAACTTTATTAATCTCTTTCAGTTTAAGGTTATTCAAGCAAAGATCAGATAAAGAAATATAAAATGTACATATATATCGTTACCTAAAATGCAAAGCAATGAATCATCAAAAAAATGAAAAACTCAATTGTTTTTTCCATATGAGTGTTTCTATTATATCGTTTTTCCTTCGCATATAAACTTATGGAAAATGATGTTGCGTTATTATATATTTTGGGTGACGCATATGTGTACAAAAATGTTGTTAGAAAATAATCGCGTAACTTCAAACTAGTTTCTACTATATAAAAATTAATATTTGTGGGGCTAAAATAGTCACTTAAACAAATGCAACAAATATATACCATATGTAAGTACTTTTAAGAAATGTTTGAGAATTTGTGAGAATGAGGTTATAGTAAGCTGCCGTTCAGTATAAAAACCGTTTTGATCCAGCCCTTTTAGCGAGTCTCCATAAATGCACCAAATGGACTATTAGAAAAACTGTTGTTGTACAAGTTGTACATTTGTGAAGTGATTTGATCGTTATGCAGAAATTGGAATTTTAATGAAGAGGGAGGACATCTAACGGTGATCAGTAATCAATTGTTTTGAGAAGAACTCACTGTTTATCCTAGGAGAAGCTAAAAATTTCTTATTTAAAAGGGGATTAGATATATCCTTAAATAGGGCACATACTTTAGAAATCTGGCTTCAAACTCCGCGGTACTGCAATCAAACAAAAAAAAACTTAAACAGCAAAGTAATGTATTGGTTCCTTCATCGCTCATGGATTTGGGGTTTTGAGGTACTTCACAGAAAGGCGGAACGACTTTAGAATGATATCATTATACGAGTATATAGCCATGATTGAATACTGCAAAAAACACTAATCTGAAATATAGGAGCAAACTATGCACTCAATGGAAATAAGAAATCCTTAATGTTACTTTAATGTAACATATTAAGGGAAAGTATTTAACGTGAACAAAAGATTTCATTCGGCTACTTCAACATACCGCATAGTTGTATTCTGTGGAATATGCCCAAAATTTAATTGCAAATTGACATGAAAGATGTCAGATAAAATAGACAACACGGGAGATTAGAGCAAGTATTGGATGAACATCAACTATAACTAAACCATTTGTTTTCTATAAATACAACATTTTCCCAGTAAACGCTTCCTATATTTTGAAAGAAGAAAACGGTATTTTAAATATTGATGATGGCAGTCAGACCAATAAGTTTTTTTGTAGTCAAGAGAAAGCACAGTATTATGGTAGGTGTCGGCAAATTACATGTAACTATTAGAAGTAAAACGGTCAGCAGAAGGACATTTAATAACAATGATCAAATAGTGCTGCATGACCAGATAAATTGGACAATTATCATTTAAGACGCTCGATAAACTCAAAAACTTCAATAAATCAACCATACAATTGCACCATTAAACTTTAAACAAACCAAGTTAAAGTACTGCTTTAAAGTTTAATGCTCCCGTTCCTATATGCAATAGTCGGAAGGTAAGGAAGGAGTATCATTGCAATACTTAACACAAAAGTAACTTTAAAATTTGAATGTTATTTCCTTGCTTTTCATATTATTTGCACTTGTGTGTGTATGAAGCTTGCATGTTTATAGCATTTAGATGCCTTAGGCAAACCAATATCTGTATAGTCAGATATTCCTGTACATGTGTGGCTTAGTACGAGTACGAGTACAAATGTACGTATGTAGATGTGTTTGCGTTCTGCCAAACCATTTTGTTTGGCCGAAGTGTAAACAATCTTTTGTTATTAAAATTTTAAACGATTTCTTTGTTATCCTTTCACCCCAAACAATTGAATTTTTCTATTGTTATTTCAGCATGTGTGTATAAGTCGCAGCTTTTGTTTGCCCACTTGAATGGATTTTTTTTTTGTGGCAGGCAAAGCAAGTAGCTTATCAATTGTTTATTTTCGACGAATGCTGTTGGTATTCACGTTGCGCTCATGACTTTTTCTGTAAAAAAAAAAAAAACAGCAAAGACAAATATACTTATGTGGCTTACACATACTTATGTGAGTATAAAAATTTAAGTTTGCAAGGAATGGAAGATTAAATTAAATAGATGTAAGTGCAATTACTGAATGAATTAAAAACGTTTTGCATCTCGGCTGTAGTAGGATAATTAAGTTTACGATTGGACAGACGTAGTTTGACTCATTTTCATCCATGCCCTGGTTTCAAAGCTGGCAACGATCTACATACATATATCTTGTACAATAGAACGAGAAGTAGCAATATGTATATAGTAAGTCAAACTCTGAAAAATATTTATTTTAATAGGTATTAGATCTAGATCTGAACCAATTATATCTTCTATTGTTACCAAACACAGCGTCTACCAATAGGAGTTACGCGATTTTAACATCGCGAAGCAGCCATGTTTGCTTATGGATTTGCGTAAAATTTTATCAGTATGTTCAATTTTTTTATTATAGATGAGACCCATTACGGGATTTGGGTTGAGGAAAATTAACCTTGACGGTCATACAGAAAACCATACCGTCGTGTCAATATGATCATAGACGTTTTTATATACATGTATGTATGTATACTATATATATACAGCGTTACGTGATTTTGACAGCTCATGGCCGCCATGTTTGTTTACGGAAAATTTTGTCAGTGTCTTCAGTAAACAACAAACGGTACAAAGCCAACATTATTACACAAATTCAAGTTATCCGGTGCCTACTGTATTTTTTCATAGATGAATTATTTACTCAGATAATGCCCATTACCGGCTTAATGACCTCGTCAATAAACAAATTTATGCTCAAATGTTAATATATCTTTCGAATTGAGGCAGGAAATACCGTTACTATCAATAAAGAGTGTTATAACACGATGCTACCGACTTGTCTTTCCCATCATTTTATTAAATTGACGCGAACGATCTCTATTTCTATCATGACAGTTTTATGTTACGTCCCGTCTAACCACGGGCACATTGCGAGTAAAGTTTGGCGACTCGTTAGTTATGAAAAGCGGCCCAGTTCAATCATCGCCAAGATCATGCGATTTAACGCCTCTGGAGTATTTCCTCGGGGGGAATGTTAAATCAAAGGTTTACGCCAATCAACTAGCAACACTCGAAGAGCTCGAAGGCAAAATTGAAAATTGGCGTAAAGGGGTAATGATGGAGATATGTAAACGGAGCTTCGGTGGTCATTTGACCGACATTTTATTGAAACCATAAATTTCATAAAATTATCTGCATAACAAAAAAAAAAAAACAATTTTTACTAAATTAAGTGTTTTATTTCATTTTAAAATCACTTTGTCCTCGTATGTAAACCATTTATTACGACTACACCGGGGAGCTATGTAAGTACTTTAGTAGTCAGTGCAATCTGAACAATTTTCTCGAATGTTACACCGTTGTTTTGGATAATAATATATGTAAAATTTAATTAGGAGATCTTATCAAATAAAAATACTTTTGATCGTTTAGTTTGTTTGGCCATTAACCGAATATTGGGAAGAAATGAACGTGTTCAAAATTTTAGATCAATATCTTAACTCGTCTCTGTTCAGCATATCAAGACTCAATTTAAGTAAATTAGTTAACAGCTTCTTCTCTTATTACGTGACTACGTGGACGCTTAGTAACACTGTCGATTAGAGATCAATAATCTTTTTTAAATTTTTGTTGCTCAGAAAACTGATAAATGTATATATGATAAACAAATTTTAAATATTAAATACTCATATTTTATTCCATGCAACATGTAGGAAATATTGAAAAAAAATATTTACGAAATATGTATCCGCTCATGATAATTATGTTTTGTTAAGCTTATTCAGCATAGTTATTTATTTACATACAATACATACCATATATAGCAAAATATGAGTAAATGAAACACCTACTCAAGCCTTCATGCAAAAACTAAGAGCATCAATAATATTTCCTTTGCAAGCGCTGAAGTATACTTTTGCTAATGTCTGCCCAACGGAAACAATTTATCAACTTAAGCCCAATTAAGTAGCGCCTCCGGTTAGTCGTCATCAGCATCAGTAACTGGAACGTTAACAGCAATGGTAACATTAATAGCTTGGCGTGAATGAGGAAAGTCTAATCAGCTTAACCGAGTCGACAAATGAAGAAGTCGGCTGCACACATATTTATGGCGAATAAAAGAATACGAAGAAAGGATGGTGTAAATATAGAAGAAGCCAACAATATAATTTTTCTGAAAAAGAAGAATAAGCTAAAATTTACTGAGTTTACTTCTAGCATGAATGTGTTGTCCACGAGCAGCGGAAGTCAAGTATATACATACACAAACAACAAGCGGAAATCAAAGCGCTTGTGGACTTAATTGATGACAGCGTTTTAATTAAAACACACGATAACTTCAACAGAACACGCACAGAAGCATACAAAAAATATTAGCAGCCTTAGTTACGATAAGCAAATAGAGAAAGACAAAATACCAAAATGTCATTAATTGTGATGTAAGCTTCTTTTAGTAGGGAGCGGCAACATGCTTTAAGTAATTCGCTTACATACCCCTTATTATCCCTTCAAGTAGTGTTAATTGATATGGCGAAAAGTTAAGCAAAAACGTCTCGGAACTTGTTGAGAGACAAACTGGCAACTGCGCTTATTCTTCCAAGCACTCAAGTATCTACAACAACCGCAAATGAGCTTTAGTGTGTTTGTTGAAAGAGAGTTCGAAAATCCGCTTGGATATTTTTTTAGATTTGTGGTTTGTTAGAAAACATAAATCATCGTTTCATTTCTGTGGCGAATTCACGAAAAAAAATCAAATTTATGTGGCACTGCGCATGAGTGTTGCTGGAAATAGAAATCGGATCCTATGTAGTTATGCCAATAAAAAGAACTATTGATATAATAACGCTATTTTCATTTCATATTTGATACAAAAACTAAGGATTAACGCAACTTCTAATGAGAGTAAGACACAACTAATTATTTATTTTAAATCATCGAATAACTGATAGAGGAGATTGTGACACGCAATGACGCCTTCTTTTTTCTATCTCTACTCACCAATCTTCAATCTTTCTTTATTTTCAAAAAACAAAAAAAAAAAAAACTTCAAATAATTGCAAAAATAATGGATTGCTGGTTTCTAGAACTAAGACGTGTCCGACAATATACTTCTCCTCTTGAAATGGAAGGACTCCGGCAGCGAAGAACTGATAAAGAGCATGCATCAGCTTCTTAGTAGAATATGGTCGTCCAAAGGCATGCCAAATAGAATTTAAATGTGCTCTGCCTTAATCACAAAAAAGGAAATCCCGCAATCTGTGTCAACTGCCGTGAGATCGAGCGTATTGTGTAAAAGATTGGATCCCACCAAACTGATTGAATGTTATCAGTGAGGTTTCAGGCCTAGAAAATCAGCAGCTGACCATATTTTCACGATGCGCCAAATATTGGGAAAAGACCACTGAAAGGAAGATCGACAGCATTCTTTGTGGATTTTAAAGCTGCCTTCTGTCATTATGTCTGAGCTTGGTTTTCCCTCTAAACTAATAAGGCTGTGTCAACTGACGTTGAGCAATACCAAAAGCTCCGCCAGGATCAGGAAGGCTTTCCGAGCCGTACGACACAAAATGAGGATTCAGGCAAAGCGATTCTCTATCGTACGTCTGTTGACTGCTGACAGTCAAAACTTTGAAGTCAGCCTCGAAATCCAACGCAGAATAACTGTTGTCGGCGATACGAGTTTTCGAAAGAATGGTTCTGCGGAAGATATATGATGGTTTTGCGCATTGGCAACGGCGAATCCTGCAGTCAATGGAAGTACGAGCTGTACGAGATATACGTTTATATTGACACAGTTCAGTGCATTAAGAGGCAGCGGCTACACTGGCTAAGTCCTGTTGTCCGAATGGATGAAAACACTCCAGCTCTAAGAGTATTCGACGCAGTACCCGTCGGAGGAAGCAGAGAAGGTGAGAGGCCTCCACTCCGTTGGAAAGACTAGGTGAAGAAGGATAAATTATTACCGAAATAAAGGTTATTTGATATCTTTTAATTTTATGGCAGTTAACAAAAGTATACCAGTTATGGTTTTCGGAAATGCTATGGATTCTATAGAAATATGTTTATCTGTTTTTTCTCTATCCTGCGTTTGTTTAGTTTGTATCCATGGATATATATGTATATATACATATATATATGTGCGTACGCAATTCAACTTACTCGGCTTGCAAATTTTCCTTTTCAATGAGAGCAATGAACCTTGCAACTTTTATGCAGCAAACAATCGCCACTTCCCAGACCATAGCCGCATTGCTTCGCCACCATAAGTACACCGCAAAGTGAGTTGTAAATGTTGCTGCATTGCATCAGTGCGAAATGAATGCGAAATAAAATCTTTAAAAGCTTTAGTTGAAATGAAAGCTGGCTTTAAAGTGTAGAAATTAAACGAAATTTTAAAAAAGGTTTTTTGTAGCGTTTTAAACTTTTGAAAAATGTTTTCTACACTTTCACTTGGGATTAATAATTTCGAGGTATACGTTTTAAAACGTTGTTGTAGGAAAAATTGTTGCTTTGCCAATAAAATATACAGGACAAACCTTGGTTTGACCCAGCTTCTCTTTTCATTTGTGTTATGGGCCTTCTTTTAATGCGAATTGTAAATAATATGAATACATTCCTTTAAGGCTTTGTGCTTGTTTAGGATATATAAAACGTCTAGGAGACACAACTCTTCACTTAAAAGTTAGACTTTAGTTTCACAGTAATATTGCAACCAGTTGCTACAGAGTATTATAGTTTTGTTCACCTAACGGTTGTACGTATTATCTAAAACTAAGCGAGATAGAGATATGGTTATATATATTTTATTTTATATTTTACTAGCTGACCCCGCAGCCGTTGCCCTGCTCGAATTTATGTGTTTTGAAATGAAAAGAAAGGTGAATTTATATTGTATTGAAAATCATTTATTTTTTTTTATTGTAACGTAGCTTCATAAACGAATTTTTTTGTTTTCTGTTCTGGTGCGTAAATATACAGAGAAGATGGGTTTCCAACTCGTGAACACGCCACGTATATATGGTCGTGCGAAAAACATGGCTTTTCTAGATTTATGCCACACTTCTTTCTATCTATCTTTTTGTCCTGTTGACATCACAAATGCAATTTTCTCTGGAAACGGAATATGTTTGAAATGAATTACTGTCCCCTTATATTTGGTAATTGCGTCACAATTATTGGGGTTCTTTACACAGTTTCGGTGAATAAATGAAGATTGTGAAACATACTAATGACAGATCTAACTTTGAGATGCAAATTATGCTGCGGCATACCAAGCCTATCCAAAGAATTCAGAAATTCCACTGGATAATTCACGGCTTTGTCTTCATTGTCAAGACGATCGATCGATTTGTATGAGCGCAAATCCTTCTGAATTTGACTTTGAATCGGTATTTTTGGCAACTAAAATTGAGCGGGCTCTCAAGCAATCGCAGTTATGACAATTTGCCATTGTTGGGATAAACGTGATGAGTTCTTCTTTCGTTGAAGTGAAATGATTGTTTTGTTTTTCAATATTTCGAAATTTGCTCATTTTCAATCATTAGTGAATACAATGAAAAATGTCGTCGACAATATCAATTTTTTTCGTATCCCTTAATTGACGCGAATTTGAAGGATGGTATGTTGAAATGATCTCCGCGAAAAGTATGCGAACTTCAGTGGCATGCAGAGTAGCTATCGCATCGTCCACCATTTGATTCCAGTTATTATCATGTTCCAGTAATTGTACTTTCTGGCTTGCAAATACTCTGCCATTCACAGTTCGCAATGACTTAAATGAAGTTGAACCGCGACCCGCGACCCGACCGCACCATAGTCGGAAAACTTTCATGAAATGCAAATGTAAATGTCCTACAAAGCGCTTTAATGCAGTTCACGTATCGACCCATTTGATATTTACTGATCTCCTTTCACTCAAGGCCAATAATCGCAATGTTGCTTTCTTTGGTGATGTATTTGCAAACGTAATTCAGTGATTACACCAAACTGTAATACTCAAGTTTTGAATGTGAATTAGACAATAGTGGCGAATATAGTACGATCCATGTGTTGTCAACTTCGATATTCACTCCTCTAAATTGAATGCTAAATGTTCTGCCATTGTCGTCTGGTGAGCGACGCCGATACAGTGGGTATCCATTATTTCCAGTTTGCGTTTCCTAAAGAAATGCACGTGGATAGTGTTTCGTGCATTTATTGTCAGACATACAAACCGAAGAAGGATTGTGGTGCTCGCAATGTTCACGAACAGTATTGGTTTTTACCATTTCGTATAATTACCATTTCGTAGAATTCAGGAATTTCCGCAAAAATTATTGCATCAACCACCACCACCATCCACTATCCAAAAATGAAGAGCGGCAAGCCTCTTTTTTGCCCTTCAACAAAGTATATCCATTATCTAACAGCACGTTGATTCAAGATAAAGTCCATCAAACATCGTAACTTTTGACTGAAAAGTCGTGCTGTGACATCGTGACGATCGTTGAGTAGCTATCGCGGTCCATAATTCGGCACGTACTATATGTCATCGCATCCTGAGAGTACTTCCTGCATTGCCTTGCCTTAGGCTGCCATAAATTGATGCCAAACAGAACGCCGACCCATATTAGCGCGACCTCTTTGTGGCTTCGTAACAAATTTCAATCTGTAATTGATCTTTTTATGTGAAATACTCATAAAGTTTTCACTGAATAATTTTCAAAAATTTTTCCTTTGAATAGCTGGATTAAAAAAGCAAGCGACCGAAATTGAACGATTCAAATAATTAACAAATCAAAATATCGGAAAATAAAACAAACAAAAAATTAAAAAAAAATTATATGAAAAGAAGTCATTTTTTGGAATTGTCCAATTTTCCGACTTTTCCTAATCAAAAGTATAAGGTATTTTTATTTCTAAACCTTCCCCGATCCACAACGAACACATTAAGAAAACAATTATCAAATTTAGTTCAGTCGTATGAAAGTTATGAGCGTACATACATTTTGGCGATTCATTTTTATTTATATACAAAGATTATATATTTATAGGAGCTAGCATAAAAATTTGACAATGGGCGTGGCAACGCCTACTTTTTGGTGAAATCTCATATCTCGGGATCCCGATCCACTGGTTTTATCAAAATTTAGTACGTGGCATTCCTCTTAAATTCCTCTATCACATTGAGAAAATGGACGAAATCGGACAACAACCACGCCTACGTGCCATATACTTGTAATAGCACAATTCTAAATTCTACCTGATTCGTTCAGTTTCCAGTACACAAATCAGGAAGCATTTAATATAACGGAGTAAAACTTTGCACGAATATTTTTTTTAGTATCTATTTTTTTTTATTTTCTAAAACAAAATCGGTGGTTAAAGGAACCCATTTTGAGTCGATTACGGAAATCCAGGCGGCCGTGACGAGGGTACTCGCGGACATCCCAGTCGAAGCGTTCCACAAAAGTTATGAAGCATGGAAAACGCGATGGAATAGCTGCATAGCTGCTGAAGGGGACTAATTTGAAGGGAATGGTAGAGTTGTAGAATAATTTTCAAATATATAGGTTTTATGGAATCAGTCTCATTACTTAATTGTCATACCTCGTATATATAATTTACTGCTTCATTTTGTCCTTAAAAAATTTAAATTAAATAAAAAATAACAATAAAAATTTAAAATTGTTATTTGCACTCAATTATGTACATTTTTAATAAAGCTTTTTCTGACCATTTTGTATTTACTGAATGTGTACGTCCTTTCATTACTTTTTTTCATTACGGTATCTGCTAAAAACATTTTTCTAATACTTTCAATCCAATTTAACAAAATTGGCCTCGAACTTAATTGTCCCGTTAAATGTGTAGACTAAAATAATTTAAAAATATTGTTATATGTAAAAATTCTAACTTCATTTCACTAAAAAACCACACATTGCAAACAAATTTTATTAGCTTGCTGCTGAAATAAGTATTTAAATATATTAGTGAATCATTACTGACCTATTACTTGACTAATTCTCTCTGTGAACTTTTATTTAATCTTATACCAGAAAGGTGACATAAAGTGCCTCCTTTAAATACCCTTCATTGTCTTTACCTAGAGCGGGAAGCAAACTCTTGAAAAATTACTGTTATAAATTAAGTTCACGAATACGCGTGAATTCACGTAATTTGTGCTCTTTCGCCCAAATACTTATTACATTTACACAGGTTCTTGAATACACAAATCAACACATCCAAGCTAACGGGTGATTTTTTTGAGGTTAGGATTTTCATGCAGTAGTATTTGACAGATCACGTGGGATGTCAGACATGGTGTCAAAGAGAAAGATGCTCAGTATGCTTTGACATTTCATCATGAATAGACTTACTAACGAGCAACGCTTGCAAATCATTGAATTTTATTACCAAAATCAGTGTTCGGTTCGAAATGTGTTTCGCGTCCGTGTCCGATGAGCGATGAGGCTCATTTCTGGTTGAATGGCTACGTAAATAAGCAAAATTGCCGCATTTGGGGTGAAGAGCAACCAGAAGCCGTTCAAGAACTGCCCATGCATCCCGAAAAATGCACTGTTTGGTGTGGTTTGTACGCTGGTGGAATCATTGGACCGTATTTTTTCAAAGATGCTGTTGGACGCAACGTTACGGTGAATGGCGATCGCTATCGTTCGATGCTAACAAACTTTTTGTTGCCAAAAATGGAAGAACTGAACTTGGTTGACATGTGGTTTCAACAAGATGGCGCTACATGCCACACAGCTCGCGATTCTATGGCCATTTTGAGGGAAAACTTCGGACAACAATTCATCTCAAGAAATGGACCCGTAAGTTGGCCACCAAGATCATGCGATTTAACGCCTTTAGACTATTTTTTGTGGGGCTACGTCAAGTCTAAAGTCTACAGAAATAAGCCAGCAACTATTCCAGCTTTGGAAGACAACATTTCCGAAGAAATTCGGGCTATTCCGGCCGAAATGCTCGAAAAAGTTGCCCAAAATTGGACTTTCCGAATGGACCACCTAAGACGCAGCCGCGGTCAACATTTAAATGAAATTATCTTCAAAAAGTAAATGTCATGAACCAATCTAACGTTTCAAATAAAGAACCGATGAGATTTTGCAAATTTTATGCGTTTTTTTTTTTAAAAAAGTTATCAAGCTCTTAAAAAATCACCCGTTACAAGTCTGATATCGCAAGTTCGCGCCTCCTAATCTATTGTTGACATCATCACAAAAACATACGAGAGGCAGAAATTAGGAAGGTATGAAAAAGGAAAGCCAGCGACGGTGAAAAGGCAAATGACAAGCAGGATAAGTGAATTGATGAATAATGAACGTAAACAAAATGAAAGCTAGTAGAAATATACTCGAATACCGCAAAATGAGATGTCGCATCCCGGAATAAATTTTGCGAATTTAAAAATACGAACATCACGCCCAAAAGACATCAACATTCCGAACACCCACACTCACGCCATTCGGAGCTTCTTTCACAATCGTGGCGGAGGCGAATCTAATGTTTACGTAACACTAAACTGATTGAGCGAATTTAAGCCGGCAGCTATTTCGAAAGTATGGTGGCTATCAAGTAAATGAAATCAAGCAATATTATGTGAAATTCAATATCAGACTTAACAACAGCAAAAAGGAAGTGAAAAGAAACGTGATGACAAAAATTATGGGTATATTAACGAAATTATCGATGAACAATTTTGATTTGGGTAGCGGTGACTTTGTACATAATAGCCTAAATATCGAAAACAAAACTAAAATCTTAATAACAAATAGATGTGGAGAAGTTTTAGTGGAATTCAGGCATCTGCTTTACAATGAAAAGTAAAAATTTGGCGAATTGAGCTTTCCTTAAACTAATTTATTTCAATCCCACTAAATTTACTGACAGTACAAAATATTTGTTTTGGGCACATTATTAAACTTTTATATACAATATTAGGCAGATAGACTACAAGCATAACCCTCTGATTCCGACTTCGGTACACAACGTCAACAAATTAAATTATGTAAAATTTAGGAGAAAAGGATTCATTAATACGCATGTAAATTCAAGGAAAAGGATTTGATAAAATTCAAACTGAACTAAGATTTGTTCTAGCTCAGTTCAACTGATCAGTTTTAGTAAAATTGATGAGTGAAGTCATACCCGGCAGTTTGAAAAGCGAAGAATTTACTCTAAACAACTCCAGCATCAACTAGCTCAAAAAAATATATAGAAAATCTCGATTAATTTCATCTTAATCTGAATGAAAAACAATTTAGAGAATCGTTTAATACTAATCATTGTTTATTTGAGTATCGGAACACTTGAAAACGATAACGATTTGTTTACAAAACCATCTTCTCCGACGTGGCTCACTTTTATATGAGTGGTGCAGTAAATAAAGAAAACTGTTGTTGACAGTTTTGTTTGGTTTTTGATCTGGTTTTTCTTTCAATGGAGAGCGATATAGATCGATGATAACAAATTTTTTATGACTGTAATTAAAAAAAGTTGATCATGAAAATATCTAGTTCTAACAAAACGGGGCTACGTGTCACAGAGCATGAGCAAAAATTGAATTATTGCGAGAAAAGTTTGGAGATTCGATTATATCAAGAAATTATGACATTGAGTGGCCTCCATGAAGTTGTGATTTAACACTATTAGACAAAATTTTTTGGGGTTATTTCAAGTCATTGGTCTTTAGCAATAAACCAGGCTCTCTTCAGGCTTTAGAAGTAAATATTGAAAATGCTTATCGTGACATAAGACTTGTTTTAGTGGAAAAAGTACTCGAAAATTGGGTTTGTCGAATTTGTTCCTGCAAAAGAAGTCGTGAGGGCCATTTGAATGATGTTAAATTCAGAACTTAATTGTATCGATTGTACTTCAAAGAACAAAAAAAATTTAATATTCATAACAATTAATGCCTTTTTTGTTAAGGAAATCATATCACTATTATTGGAAAACACTGTAGATTATATGACTGAATAAAGTAAGGTTATTACCATGTATACTGGTGAAATAAATATTCTTATTACTCCCAATTATTCGGATTATTTATAGGCTTGTCAATTATTCTAAAAACTGAAATTAAAATTTTTCATCGATACCTTATTTCGTGAGAAAAAATCTCAACAAAACTGTTGACACACGCTAGGAGAACAGTCACCAAATTTTACAAAATTCCTGTATCATGATTATTGCCTATACCTATAAAGAAAATGCTTATTTTCCTCTTCTAATTAATTTGTAATAAGTATATACGTTCACTTATTTACATAATTTATATAGAAACTTTTCATAAATTGTCTATATTTTCCTAATTCGTCATATTAAAAATAAATATGAGTGAACTATTTGTGATGAAGCAATATTACTTATCAGGCTGCAACGGTTGGTGAGATAGTATTTATACCTACCGTTTTGCTGGTATAACACGCTTATATTCACCCTGTTGCTGACGTATTGACGCGCTCCGACCCAATCGCCCAACAGTCTGTTGTCCAACGTTAGCAATACCACTACGTAAGGATGTTCCTAGTTCACGATGATGGACGGCTATAGCACTTTGTGTTTCAATTGCATAATCGAGTCCAGGTAATTCGAGGGAGGTTATCGGATGGATGCGTGTCAGCGAGAGTGTGCTCTCTAAAACGGTGCTAAGCAATGGTGCGCTACGAAGGGATCTCAAACTACCGCGACGGGTAAGGGGTTCCGGTTTATACATTTATACGCGTGTTTGAATTAGAAATTTCAATTTAAGTTAGCGTCTCGCAAGTTTGAGGTGTGTAGTTAGCAAGTAAATATATAACTCGTAAATTAGAATATCAAATTGCAAAACTTATTTAACGCAAATCAAGTTGTTAGTTTTTTAATATATGCACGGTTTAGTGTTGAGACACCTATACTCAATATGTCACGTGATCTTGCGTGTCCCTTCAATGTTACACAAATTTTTAATGTTTAACTTTGTTAGGTCGTGGTTTTGTTTGATTGCCGGTTATATGGATTGTCCGACCTACGTTATGCGACAGGAGGTTACAGACCCAACGTGTTGCTACAAATAAAATTAGCACTTAAAATGCACGCACGCACACCAGCGCGTGTGTAGACACACTTTCATGTGAAGCACACGAATGTAATTAGTGTTCTATTAATTGACCCTACGGACGCTTTCTCAGTAACACCATCAAGCGGGGTGGCGACAACAAAATGTTGCAATGTTGTAATAACGTTTTGTTTGCCATTTACACAAACGCGACCATTACGACCAATTATGATATTTATCAGCTATTTTCACAGTAAAACCGTTATGTCACGCAACATTCGCCTTCCCAACTTTTTAAAAGGATTTGATTTTTTGCTGAATTGTCAACACTTAGCATACAGTTTCAATGAAAATGTGAGCGCACTAGCTAAGAATCCATGAAGAACTCACATGTACGTACGTATAAACTAGATATGAATATATCAAACAATCTGTAATTACTGATTTCAATTATGCATGGCTAAATATAATATCATGAAGGTTGACTAAAACCTTTCTTGTTAACTCTCTGATGAATATTCTATAATATATCTCTATATACTATCAATGGAGGAACAATAAAAAAAGATATTTTCATTCACATCTGAGAACTAACGTTCTAGCTTAAATTGTGAGGTACTAATTAAATATGTTTGGCTCCACTACATGATTTATGAAAATTCTTTCCTAGATATATGTATACATATGTATACGTACGAATTGATTGGTTTCTTCAGTCAAGTAATGTTTAACGTACGACATTCTCTTCGCAAGTTGAATAGCTGCTGAATATTTTTATGAATTTCGTATTAAAATTCATCAGAATTTAAGTGTGACGAACCTTTTAAAATCCTTCAATTTTAGGGTAGCATCAATACACACGCTACAATACACGGTAAAAGAAACACTTTTAACTATATGCCTAAATGTTTTGAATAACCAATGTTTTCTATAGAAATAGATGTGAGATACTTTTTGATTCCTCTATATTATATTTTAAGTGCTGTGGTCATTTTCAAGCTGAGATAGCTACTATGAGGTATCTTATTGATCCGCAGAATTGAGACGTTGAAGCGTAATTCCGATAGAATAGACAGAAATAAGGGCTTTGAGCATGTCAAAGAGAATTTAGACTTTTTATTATAAGTTTAGATATGAATGTGTCGCAATAGCATAGAATGGGAACATCGATCTAAAGGGTTTTTTTCAAAAGGAAGTCATATTTTTCCCGCTCTTTTGACATTTCTCTTCAGTAAGGTTTGCTAATTCTTCACGGAAGGATATAACAACGAGTCAAAATTATTAAAACTTTTTACCGAGCTTCGGAATCAGTGGCCTCAACTTTAAGAGCGCTACGTCCAATTTAACAACAATAATTGAAATTATCTATTGAAAAATAATATGCTTAACAATCTCACCGTGTCATAAAAAGTTGACATGCAAATTTCTGCGTTGTCATCAAGTGAGGAATACCCAAATCAATGTCTCATACGTCGTTCTCAAGCGTTGGGCATCTATGTGACGTCATTGTGGAGATGGCCTACATCCTTACAAAATCAAATTGACGCAAGTACTGCAGCCGCTTGACCACCAGAATTGTCGTATGTCGTGAGTTGGGCTGAGCAACAACTTGAAAGTTATCCGGATTTTAATCGAAAATTCGCGCACTGCTGACGTACTTCATGAGTCACCATTGCATCCGAAAAAATTTCGGTTTGGTGCGGTTTATGGGGCGGCGGCGTCATTGGACCGTACTTCTTCCAAGATGAATAAGAGCGGCACGTTACTGTGATAACCGAATAAATTTTACCCGAATTCGATGATATGGACTTGGACAATATGTCCTTCTAACAGGACGGCGTCAAAAGCCGTTAGTTATTACTATAAGTTTTGCGTGAGTTCGGTGCATTAAACTAGTTCCATCATGATTTTCCGAATTTTTACATGAAATATTCTGCTTACACAAAACTATTGTTGAAACTGCTTCGAAATCATATTTTTGGTCATCCAAGCGACTTGCCTACAAGCGCAATTAGCCGCCTTACCAGATTTGTGACAGACTCATAGCGATATATTTTATATATATATTTTTAACTTTTTTCCATTGTTGTGACCCATCTCAACGCCAAACTTATGTATGGCCTTTTGAATCAGTAAATTTAATGGGCAAAAACCAGTTCTTGATAGTAAGAAAAAGTTATGAATTCTTTACAGTACAGACAGGATCATCGTCACATCTCTGTTGGTGATAAGTTAAGGCGATAAAATATGTATCTAAGCGAATATCCATTGTTCAGTCGAATAAAATTGTGAAAATTTTGAATCTAGAGCTGATATATCTAATATTCAAAACAGGAAAAGTGGGTATACTAAGAGATACGAGTACTAAGAATGATTAAGTGAGCAAGGCGATATGCTTCACGCTCGATGTTTTCCGCCAGTACCCACTAATTACTATTTTAATATAAGTAAATACATGCAATTCACTAGATATGATTACAATTATATAAAAGTAAGAAAATGTGCAATAATTACATGTGTTTTATCTATGGCTCACTATGGAACTTGTTTGCTTTGTCACTCGTTATTCGTCCAGGTGCTGGTCTTTAACTGCTCTCTTCCTTCTACTTCCTTCCGTTTACTTCTCGTATACGTGCTCCTTGGTCTATAACTGCGTCTGCTGCTCTTTCTTTTATGATCACCCCTTATAGATCCTTGGCAACTCACACTCGCTTGCTCTGGCCGGGTTTTCCTGCTGCTCCTGCTTCGTTCGTGTTTGCGCTACTTTTTCCAACAACACTATCGCCGTCAATGCCGTCTCCCAAAAACGAATTGTGCGTGTTGATGCCGTTGTGGCAAAGTTTACTTTGTACAACAGTTAACTGTTTGGTCTATTCTGATGATCATTTCGAGTTTGCTTTCGGAGTGTATCTACTACAGTGTGTTTCTATGTATTAGTTTAATTCGTTGATAACTGGTTAATAAAACGGTGATTTTCAAATGTCATTTTCAGTTGCTTACTTTATCGCTTAAATGTAATTTTGTGAGTATTTATAAATAAATGCGTTTAAAAACTGAGCGATGTGTTTTATTTTACTTTTAACTGTAATTCACTATTTTAATTAAATGTAAGTCACGCTTCGTATAAAAAAGTTATAGGGAAGAACGGTGTAAATTATTGCTACAGTATGAGTATTGTTCGAATTTACTTTCGCTTAAACACGATTCGATTATAATGGAGATTTTCGTTTGATCATATACGAGCTATTTGCTTATTTGGTGTCAAAATCGACGAACACAGTGTCGTTGGCTAAGTTGGATGTTCGTGCTTTGTGCTCTTCGAATGTAATCTTATGGATCTGTAGAGACTACTGTATAGCTCACACTTCGTCTATGTATGTACATATGCTTGGTGCGCTTGTTCGATTATGTAAGTGATAATGACGATTTCGCACGACTGAGCTACGAGTACTTATATATGTATGTATATACGTATGTGTTTAGATGAGAATGCTTTATTGTGTGGAATGTGAACACATTTATTACTCTTTCTCTGTCAGCTTTCACACACATATACTCGTATGTTTGTAATTCTATTTCAGTTTTACCGACTGATTGAACATTTCTTACTGACTGGATACTGTACGATTGATTCGTTGAACGCCGTACTGCACATGTGTGCAGTATGTCTAATAATTAGCGAATCAAATGGGTAGCCACATTATGCTCCCAGGATTGCAAATGCACCATAAAAACGTATATTGCCACCGAGTCCAATCCATGTTTGCATGCGGATGCTTCAACCGAATTTCAAATATGACTGAATTGCCTGTGAATTCAATTCAGCTCGCCATTGTTAGATTCGATCTGAAATAAAAACAATTGAAAGCAAAATTATAATTCTATAACTTTAAACTATTTGTCATAAGTTTTAAATTCATAACTATGTACTTATGTATAGAAATACAAACTATTTTATTGATAATGGGGTTTTGTATTATTGGCTTTTTGAACGTATCTGTAATATATATTTTACCCTCATATAAGTTGTGTGATAGTAATGGCATAATTGTATACACTCAATGTTGTATTGAGTGTTTTCTTTCAATTTCCAAATTCTTACTCTAATCGGCCTGCGTTATTCTCAAGCTAGCGAATATAGAGTATTCACTTTGAAAAATTAAATAATGAAACACAAAATAAAAGCTTCTAAAAAGGTGAAGATATATTTATTTTTATTATAATGCTACATTTGGTCCACTCTAATCCTGGAACTCTTTCACTTCAACAAATTGAAAGGTGATGCTTTTCATGTATGCTCTCATGCTCTTTATTGGGATATCCCACTGAATTTATTATACCCTGAACAGAGTATATTAAGTTTGTCACGAAGTTTGTAACACCCAGAAGGAAGCGTCGGAGACCCTATAAAGTTTATATATAAATGATTAGTATGTTGAGCTTTGTCGATTTAGCCATGTACGTCTGTCTGTCCGTCTGTCTGTCTGTATATATACGAACTAGTCCCTCAGTTTTTAAGATATCGTTTTGAAATTTTGCAGACGTCACTTTCTTTTTAAGAAGCTGCTCATTTGTCGGAACTGCCGATATCGGAGCTGTCATACAAACTGAACGATCGGTTTCAAATTCTTGTATGGAAAACTTTTGCATTTGACAACGTATTTTTCTAAAAGTTGGCACAGGTTATTTTCTAGGGCAACAATGTAATCTCCGAAGAAATTGTTCAGATCGGTTTACTATAGCATATGTCTGCCATACAAACTGAACGATTAGAATCAATGGCTTTTATGGAAAACTTTCGCATTTGACGTGGTGTCTTCACGAAATTTGACATGGATTACTCCAGAAAAATTGTTCAGACCGGATTACTATAGCATATAGCTTCTATATAAATTGAACACATAGTTACTAAAAGAAATGCACCTGTGAAGGGTATATTAGCTTCGGTTCAGCCGAAGTTAACATTTTTTCTTGTTTTTTTATCATATATATATATATTTTTACATGTTCGTTTCAGACTACTAAAAAGCCAAACTTTATTTAGTTTTCTTGGGAATAAATTACAATTAATACATTACTTGAAATTATTTGTTTATGCCATACTCATAATTGCAGACAGGAAAACTCTTAAATAGAGAATATAACGTTTAATAGCTTTTATATCGATACCACTACTTTGTAGAGCATAGTCTCGGAACGGATATAGTTTAAATATGCGCATTTTCGTTCGATAATCCCATACGAAATATCGTAGTTTTGAGCGAGTCATCAACGAAGTGTGTGGTCTGGCGTTATCTTGGTGGAACACTACACCCTTCCTGTTGGCCAATTCTGGATGTTTCTGGTCTATTGCCAGCTTCAAGCGGTCCAGTTGATCGCAGTAGATGATAGAATTAAGCGTCTGCCATGGGAGCAGATCATAGTGTATGGTTTCCTTACAATCCTACCAAACGCACAGCAAAACCTTCCTGCCCGTCAATCCCGGCTTGGCTACTGTTTTAGACGATTACCGGCCTTAGACCACGACCGTTTTCGCTTGATATTGTCGTATGCGATCCTTTTTCGTCGCCAGTCACCATCCATTTCAAAAATGGGTCAAGTTCGTTCCGTTTCAGCAGCATATCGCAGGCGTTGATTTGGTCCAGAGGTTTTTTTGCGCTAAATCATGCGGTATCCAAACATCAAGCTTTTATGTGTATCCAGCCTTTTGCAGATGGTTTAACATGGTTTGGTGACTAGCTAGCATCTTCTGGGCGATATCACGAGATGCCACATGCCGGTCTAACTCGATGTTTTCCGTGATTTGATTAGTATTCGTCTTCACTGATTTTCCGCTGGCTGGCTTATCCATAGTGTCGTTTTCACCCGCTCTGAGTTGTCGAAACCATTCCTCCCCAGTTCGAAGGGATAGAGTGTCATCCCCCAAAACACCATCATTCTCACGGAAAGTTTCTCTGTAAAACTTTAAAATAGTGCGAATTTCGGCGTTAGTGAACTCCATGTTTACAAGTCTATAACTTTGCAATATCCAAACTAAACATGCATAGCGTCGTTTGTAAGTTATATCAAAATCTTTCAAAGAGGAACATGTAGTATTGTCAGATACGAGCTCTGTAGCGCTTTTACATAGCCGCGAAATTCAAAAGACAAAAAAGCAGAAGAAAGCTATTTGACAACCTCTTATATGGTGCTTGATGCGTTAGGGAATGAGCTTCGAACAAAGAGCCAACATTTCATTTTGTTATAAAATTGGAAAAACTTTTACCGAAACGTTTCAGTTGATGAAAGAAGTTTATGGCGGTGATTGCTTATCCCGTTGAGTGTACGAGTGATTTCAACGTATTCAAAGTGGTCGTGAGGACATAATCAAAATCCATGATCACCGGAAATTCTATCCAAACTGTGCGTGAATTTATTAAAAATTCGCCGAAATCATCATTGAAATTCATAGAAATGGAATTGAACATCTTCAAAATATCGATTTATCGGATTTTAACCGAAGATTTGGGCTTACGAAAGATGTGTGCACGGTTTTTTCAGCACAAATTGACTGCCGACCAAAAATTTCTCAGAATCCAACATTCGAAGGACATGATTAAGGAGGTCAAAAAGGGCAAAAACTTCCTTTACGACATTGTGACTGGGGACGAAACGTGGTGTTTGCAATATGATTTCGAAATGAAACGTCAGAATGATGAATGGAAGGCACCGGACGAGTCGAAACCCAAAAAATCGGGCATGGAGAAGCCAAAAATGAAGACAATGCTGATTTTATAATCCCAAGGGTATTGTCTTCGGTATTCTACCTTGGAGTGTTGAAGCGTTTGGTGCGCCGTATTCGACGTGTTCGGACCGATTATCGCGAGGATAAAAGTTGTCGTCTGTTGCACGATAATGCGCTGTGACCGATTGTTTGTCAAAAAATCACATTTTAACCATTAACAATTACCCGTATTCACCTTCCATGGCGATTTCTTCCTTTTCGCAAAAATGCATTTGCTGCCCATGAATGGAAAGCGTTGTGCAGACGTAGAGACCATTCAAAACGCTTGCATACTGGCGGCATTTTAGACCGTGCAAACAGCTGTATTGAAGCAGAAGGAAATATGTTGATTTTGCCGGAAAAACCATTTGTTCTGCTTTTTTTAAGTCCTGTTTACTTTGGAACGCTCCTTACAATCTTGTTACTCAGTGGATTATAGTTTAGTTCACTTATCGGTTTTTATCTCATATAAAGTCGATCGAGTTAGATATAAGGTTATGTACATATAAATGATTTGAATGTCTGTTAGTCCGTCTGTCCGTGCATACGATCATTTGGGTAAATGTTTAGATATCTTGATTAAGCTTAGTACGCAAATTTCTTGGAGAACATATAAACTGCTATAACTAGGCTGAAAGTTAACAAAAAATAGATTTGGCACAGTTTTAACGACAATGGGCGTGGCACCGACCTCTTTTGGGTGAAATCCAGTGACTAATTTCATTCAAAATTCAACATTCGCAATTCACGTTGTAGAACGTGAAACTTCCCAATTGTAACAAATTTTAGTTCCATAGGCAATGTAGCTTATATATTTGTCAAGATGTAAGATGCCTTAGCAAAATTAAGCGAACCCATAATATTGGTAATACCCACGATATATCCCAATTTCGATACGCTACTAAAATTTACATACATACAAGTATGAGTTTCTTCATGTGGAACGTTTTCTTCTAAGAAAAATTTGTACGCCTTACTGGCTGTAGTACAACTTTTAACTTGTTTTCAAGATGTGCGATTTCTTTCGTAATTGAAATAAAATATTAAGTTATTTCTTTTAAACCTCTCTGAACTTAGTTTATTTTTAACTGTAATTTGAAACCTGATATCTCGTTGAGTATTGAATGAAGATGACGTAAATCACTAGGCTTTCTAGTTGGGCTTGCGAATGAGTAATAATGCATATGTACATATAGCTATTTAATCTACCAGTAGTGTAATCATTAATGCATATTTTAATTGTGTACTTTACGAATTCATTTCTTCTACAATTGCGTTACTGACATTTGTAAATGTTCGCTTAATAAACTTATGGTTTTTGCTTTTCTGTTTAAAGTTTTAAAGGATCCAAACTTTCATATAAAGTGGAGCGCGCCTACAACAAATAAACATTGATAAAAATTTGCTAAAAAGTTATATGCCCACTATCAGTATTCCTTGCACGTTTCATTATGTGCGAATAGTGTGTAGCAAAAGAAAAATAATATTTGGTAGACCTTCCCTTCAAAAATATTCATTGTGTGCTCATGAAAAACAAACTGAACAAACAAAACAATCTTTGCTGGCATATTTGTAACTTAACACTTCTATACTTCGTCTCTTACTTTCTTTAGGAAGCACGGAGTATGAATAATGACATTTTGTCTACACCAAGCAGAATCAGCGGTCACTACAAAAAACAGTTAGCATCAAAAGCGAAATCCCAAATTTTGTTGGTTGCTTCTTCGTAGAGCCGCTGAAAATAATCGGCTGTCACAAGTGAAACAGCTTTCCATCATTTCTAAGCCACATAACGACGGAACAGCTAGGCATGCAGACAATATTGGGGGGTAATTTTTTGATATGCGTACATAAATATGAATGTAAATAAAACCCAGCAAAAAAACTAAACTTCTTCACAACTAGTATGAACCTAAAATCTAACTAGTCTCCCAATTGTTTCTTATCCATGTAAGCAATTTCTATCGTTTACATGTCGACATTCTAAGGATGTCAATTGTCTCGTACGAGTTCGAAAAATAGCCAAAATATCTCTAATTGGATGATTGTGCTATAAATTACTCAAATAATAAAGCTTGGTATTATGAAATATTGCATAATAAGTGTATGAGTAATCTTTTCGTGTCTAGTTCGATTTCAGAATATAGTTTTTTTTGGTATATTTTGATGCTTCACTGCCGGGCATTTTTCCATTCATGTCATATTTGTTTGTAATATTTATGTTGTAGCTAGAGTAGGTATCCCTTACGTTATTCAATACAGCGGGTATACAATGATCTCATATTATTACCAAGCTTTTTAAAAAATGAAATGTGATATCAAGTGATTATAACGCACATTGCTCTCTTGGCTGGTAAAGGCTATGGTATTACAATTAATCAAATCCACGAAGAAAACGGTGGAAATAATACAAACATTTGGTTCAAAATACAATAAAATATACTTATTGCTATCTTGTTTGGATTGTAATTTTGTTTAAATAAATTTCACTCTTTCTAAAATAGGGCTGATTTACCATGCACATGATTGTGGTAAAATATAACGTTTCTGTAGAGATGTAACGCAAGTTTTGTATTATTTGACAATGGAACCAATTAACTAAGGGTGAATTGATGGTGCATGAGATGTTTATATCGGACTTTTACCTTTAACTTTATTCTATTCATTAATTTTTGAATGGAACCAATGATTCGAGAGCACTCGCAGATGAAATAATATTATTTTTAATTCATATATTTTTATGTCAAATGTTTGTGGCACAATCCTTTTCCCAACTATTAGCTCGGGAAATCCATTACCAATGCGACGGATATAATTCCTATGCATAATTTAATCTCCATTATGGAAACATACCAGTTTGAAATGATGAAAAAAATTCACGATTTTTTTGACATAAATTTCTTCTTGATTATCAACAAACTAAAAATACCAATGTCAGCAACTGACTGAGTACATTGGAATAGTTCATAACAAGTCTACGCTCGCGCAGGATACCAACACTGCATTACATACATTCATTCATTTGAATCCATTAGGTTCGAGAAGAGACGCTGGATTTCGATTTTATTAGCTACTAAATGCTCAAATCCTTTTTATGATATGAACGGAATCACGATAACGATATGCGATAAGAACTTAACGGCAGTTTTCTGCTTTGCCACTGATCTGTGTTTTATGCATGTAAAGTTTGTGGCTTAGTAAATGCACGCTTTCTCATTTTGTCCTAATTCAAGTACTTATATTCCTCTTTATCTATTTATTTGCTTAGAAATACATATATACACAATGAGAAGGAGTTCGTGTATGAGCATTGTGACTTTCAAATGTACTATATATAATTCTTTGGTAATTTTTTTTTTCATTCTCGAGAAGTGCCATTCGTATTTAGTCCATCCGGACGCTACTTCTTCTACTAGTTCCGGCTGCACAAAATTCACGGAACAAGTCATGCGAGAGACATGTCAATACCATAACCAAAAACTGCGCATAATTACGAGCTGCCAAATGCTGTTTAGCATTTGGTGTGAAACAGCAAATCCTTTGTTTTATTGTATATTTATATAGAGCGCAATGCCTCCGTTTTATAGTTCTTCGTATAATACTTATTTTTCTTTTGTTTCAAGTACTTTTTGGCTCCCATTTATGTCATTCACTTTGGTTATTGCAAATTCGTTGTTATCCGGCGTTCAGCCTTCATTGTGTCCGTTGAGAGGGAAAAGGCCTTTTTTCGATGCTCGCCAAATGGTTAGCCGTTAACAGTCTTATTACTATGCGTTCACATGCACATTCACCCAAACATACCAGCACCCCAGCACTCCATCACTAATGTAATTGTGTGATTTCTAGGCTGTCTGGCTGAGGGAGTAGCTCAAGCATGCACTCGGTGGGCCACTACCTTGTTTAAGGCGCAAGCGGAAATGGCCGTTGTTGGTGGTCGTAATTTAATTGTGTTGTGGTCAATCGTTGAAAATCATACCAAATTGCTTGATTCTGATTTGATTTGCGTAGATTACAATCTGTGCCCGTTCGCATATTAAATAGATTAGAGAGCGTATATACTCAACATGCCGGGTTCAACGATCAATCCACAACAGTGCGGACTGAGCAGTAGTTGATGACTGCCCCTCATACTTGCATGAAAGCTTATCCTTTAGCCAGTTGGTTGGGGTTGGTGGGTTGGTGAGCTGGTTGACTAAATAAGCACTGTGAAATAGTTACTTAAATGGTGGGCGAGAATGAGCTTAACAGATTGACAGTAATAGGGTGGATTTACGAACCCAGTTTTCACACTATGTATTGGGTAGTGGAATTCATTAGAAGGCAGAGGAACATTGCAATGTAAGCAAGCTGGCTCATTTACATATACAAATTTTGTGTGCTGATAAAAGGAGTAAGCAGTGATTATTACTTGATACTAATTTGGGTTTTATTACAGTACATAATTCCTTAGGGGCGTTACATTTATAACTACGTAAGATTCTTAGTTGCAAAAATGGAGAAAGTCAATAATTTTCCATTGAGTCTTTCAATAAAATGTCTTTTAAATTGTCTAGATAGAAAAAGAAAGAACTCTAAATTTAATACATGAATGCATTTCTTCACTCACATATATTTTAACTTTGGTTTCTCGAAGAATAAAGTACCAAGTATATCTACTTGTGAATTTCAAAATATCGACTTTCGTTTTTCAATGTATCGAATGTACAAACGACTGTGCCCAAAAAGGTGACATTTGAATTTAAACTGCGCGCGTCGAGGGATTTGGAGAATTATTTTTTTTAGGTTGGTAGTACTGTCAGTCATATTTATGTCAAATTTGGTGTCAAAATATTCATTAGTGTTTGAGATACATGTCGTTTTGTGAGCTGCTAAAGGTGAGTTTTTCGTTTTTTGCGATGTCGAACTTTGTTGAGCAAACAATTTGCATTAAATTTTACTAACGGAATCAATTTTCTGCTGCAGATACGTTGAGGATGGTGCAGAAAGCCTTTGGTGATGAGGCTATGTCTAAACAAAATTTTTACAAGTGGTATAGTGGGTTCCAAGCCGGCCGTGAACGTGTCGAAGACGAAGAGTGTCCAGGGCGACCATCAACCTCAACCGACGAAGCTCACGTTCAACAAATCAAAGATCTGGTGTTGAAAAATCGTCGATTAACAATTAGAGACCTTGTTGATGAAGTTGGCATATCGAAGGGCTCAGCCAATACCATTTTGAAGGATGTTTTGGGCATCAAGCGCGTCTAATCTCGAATGGTATCGAAAACATTGAATTTTTTAGAAAAAAGGCGTCGCGTTGAAGTGTGTGAAATGATGCTTTCCGACTACTAGGGTGTCATGAAATGCATTAGAACTGGCGATGAGACTTGGATCTATGCTTACGACACCGAAACCACCGATCAATAGAGGGAATATCGTGCCAAAAGAGAGCCGAAACCAAAAGAATCGCGCCAAAGTTGCTCAAATATCAAGGTCATGTTGACTGTTTTCTTCGATGATCGCAATGTTGTGCATTATGAATTCCTTTCAAACAGTCACACAGTCAACAAGGAATAGTTTTTGAACGTTATGCGTCGTTTTCGTAACGGTATCCGCGTAAAAAGGCCAGAATTGTGGAGAGACAATTCTTGGTTTTTACACCACGATAACGCACTATCCCATACCACCCTCGTAATTCGTGATTATTTCGCCAGAAACTCAACCTATATCGTTCCATAACCATCGTGTTCACCTGATCTGGCGCCATGCGACTTCTGGCTGTTCACCAAGCTCAAAAGACCGCTGCGGGGACACCGTTTTTATACGATAGAGAGGATTGAAGCCGCAGCGAAGACGGAACTAAGGGCCATCCCCGAAAGTGACTACAATCAGTGTTTCGAAGATTGGAAAATCCGTTGGCATAAGTGCATTTTTTGGGCACAGTAGTACATACATTTGGAAATATTCTCCGATAATTTGAAGTTAAACCGAAAAATATATTTGGACATATGATTGGAATAGTAGGAACTTTTTCACTTAGCTTCCAAAAATTTCAAAGCTCTTTTTTCTCGAAACGCTGATTTTAGAATCGATGAAAATTGTTTCTGAAGTAGCTGGAATGAACGATTAGACATTTTCACACGACCTTCTTAATAGATACTAGTGTGGACAAAAAATAGTAAGAACTAAGACCAGGGAAAACCATTGGTTCGAAAATCACTAAGTTTTTTCCAAAAAGAGCATCGCATCAACGCCTGTGAAACAAAGCTTTCCGACTACCAGGATGAAGCTTATTATTAATGGCGATGAGTCATGGATCTATGGTTACGACCGGAAACGATCAATCAGTCGAATATCGTGGCAGAGGTGAGCCGACGTCGAAAAACCACGAAAAGCATGTCAAAACTAATGGTTGTGTTGAAAGTTTTCTTCAGTTATCGGAGTGTGAATCAACTACAAGTGCCGTACTCACCTGATTTAGCTCCGTGTGACTTCTGGCTATTCAGAAAACTCAAGCGACCGCTCTGAGAAAACCGTTTTGAGCCATTTGAAGACACGAATTTGAATCGCAACGCGCAATGAAAGCTATTCCGTAAATTGAACTTAACAACTGTTTCGTTAGGCACAAGTGTATTAGAGCCAAGGGGTATTATAAATTAAGAATTTTAAAATTATAAACAAGGCTTTAGTATTTTTTGCTCGTAGTAGTATATCTTTCTTTATTTGTGTAGTGGAGCCTACGCTAGTAATCCCCAAAATATTTTGTTGTGTTGATCGTCTTGTGATGTGAGCTTGCGCCTGTTATGTTCACACTACTCCACTGGCGCCAATTTTCCTTTATTAGATATGCAACCCGTTAAGAAGGTATCGGGAATTCTTCATTTCCCCCTCTCATCTCCCGCTTATATGAAATACAGGTAAATTTTTTTTCTTAGGTTGGTGCAACTGTCCCTAATTATGGTGCCAAAAATTAGCGCGATCTGTCAACCAGTGTGTTTACGGTAGTTGTTTATGTTAGTCGACCTCAGTAGCGTTTGTCGAATTTAAAAATTCAAATCAACGTATCTGTGTTAAATTTTGGCCAAACACTTAACAAATATCATTGAGCAAGCACTGTATTCACACTGAAATATCCACTTCGGGAAACACGCTTCGACTCAATTGAAAAAATCAAAAAAAATTCGATGCGTTTTATTTATAAATCCCCGATACTTTCTTGACAGAGTGTATACTGTATTAATTAATATGATTAAATTAATAATGCGGAAGAAATTTAGTTTAGATATTGCAACCGACACTTTCAGATGCCACACAAAGATCGACAAAGTCGACAATTAAAAATTCTACTCGAAAAGTCCAAAGACGTTTTCATAATATGAGGTTAAACTATTGAATTGAAATTACCGCACACACCTAGACTGAGGAGAATCATCACTGAGATTTCCTTGAATCTGCCGATAGCAAATTACCTTACACTTGGCCAAGCACAAGCGTCACAAGACAACTTTAAGAAAAGACCATGCAAAGCAAAATATAGACCAGCTTCAAAGTGTCGTAATAATGCTGGTGTGAAAGTAACAAAAAGAGCAACATCATTAACAGCAGCATGTCTTAGATACGAACGCCAACCTCTAATGACAACAATCAACACCTCGCCCATAAATCCCCTGCTTAGGCGTTCAGCCAGTAGCCGCCCACACCGAGGACATAGTTTAGAACAATGTTCTAGACAACAATGCAGCCCTCCATTGACAACAAGCTAAGGTAAGGAGATCGCAAAGTTCTAAGGGTGATTTGGTTTAAAGTGAAATTTGTTGTATTAATAGGATTCTGAGGCCGCCTGATTGCCAGCAAAGCAGTTATGTGGCTGTTACAAAAACATTAGCACGGAAGCAGACAAATCGAAAGACAAACAAAAGAGGTAAGAAAACACACTAACGTAAACCTGAGTGTGCCATGAGGCGGTAAACCGCAATTTAATTTTTTTGCTGATGTGTTCAATGTAGAAGCAACGACAGCTTGTCCGCCTGTTCGCCACTTTCGATGTATTGTGTGTGTTTGAATTCGAGGATACAAAGAAATTATGACAAAGGTGGTTCTAATCAAATCCCCATGCCAAGAGAAAATCAGTTATGTAAATGCTTGTATGTTTGAACTACTTTCCGTACTTATGCCTTTTAAATTAATTTTTGCTTTTCGTACGTTTGTTCATTTACTCTTTCGACACAAACCAACATTTCCGGAATCTCAGTTCAGAAAGTCGTCAAAATTTTTTTTATAGAATACTTTTTTATTCTCTATAATTTTTTTAATGTTTGTAATGGCTTATGCGACTAGCATCATCATTTACATACATTATAGGTTCTCTGACGTTTCCTTTTGGAATTTACAAACATTGTACCAAAGTAAATATAGCCTGTTCAGGACATAAAAATTAATTTTTTTTTTTAATCTTATTGGAAATAAATGCTATGTGTCTGTCTTTTACACATTTCTTACAAATCGCTCTTATTTCGAATCCATAAACCGCGCAGAATTAACATTAACTGCTTGTTATTTGAACGTATTCCATATATGTGTGTATAGATATATTATATAATTCAGCTGCCTTCAAATGTATGAAATTCAGGTGCCTATCACATTGGCTTATGTTAAATATGTTACCACCTTTTATATCTAACCAAGTTGGTAGAGTTAATCTCAAATACAAGCACAAGTAATTAAAATATACTTATGAAAATGCGGAAGTAATTGCATTTTTACATTATTTTTTATTATGCTGGTGTTAGGATGGATCTTCTATACACATATACTGAGGTAATAAATACATATATTATACAACACGTAAGTGTGTAAGTACATTGAGACTAGTTTATGGTGTGTATGGTGTCTAAGAAGAGACACACACCATATGAAAAGATTGCCTTGGATAGGAATGCCGTGACACTAAGCTTTTGTTTACTCGTATTTCTTAGTTGAAGCACTAGGACATGCACGTTTTGCAGCTAATTAAGTGACCCCAGTAAGAGTACGTAGTACGAGCAGCCACTTAACGATATGTGTGTACTCAAGTATACGAAGGTGAGTATTTTTAAGCAAATACGAAATCTTAGAGAGATAATATTGTATAAAAGCAAATAGGGAAGAGCATAGCTCGTGTGAGAACAAGCGTTCAACACTCTAGCGTTATTTAAAAGATAAATATTTTAAATTTCCAAATAGCTGTTCTATCAACTTAATTAGATTTATAAAGCAATCTCATAAAGTGGTTAATTTACAGAATAAAGACAAATACAGATATGAAAAAAATTTCTTCGATACATTTTTCGTCTAAAGAACGCTATTTTTGGTACTCAATCGCATGGATATATTCACCATAAAGTTACTGGGATGTACGTAGAAAAATCAAAATTTCCGGCATAGGATTGATACCAACTATAATGTATTTTAATTATATTTTGTATGAATTTAGTTTGCTTTTAAAAGTAAACTAAAAATTCTTCTATGAAAAAATCCAATCAAACTCAATCGATCAGAACTGCGATGAAGAAGGAGGTTAGCACCAACGGTTTTTATCGAGGAATTAGTCTTGAGAGAAGAGAAATTCCATCCAAAACTGGAAGGGCACCTCCCAATTGACTGATTCAAATATTAATCCCGGAAAAAGTTATCCACACCTGATTCGTTATAGTAATAGGTTTCCATTTGTTTGGGTTTCAAATTTTTTTCTTTTATTGGTTCGATTGGTAAAAATATTTTAAGGTATGACAGTAAATTTGTGGTTTGTTTTTCCAAATGTCCAATTGAGAATTCGAATTGATTGTATTCTCATCAACACACAACCAATTCCATTACGTCAAGAACAACAAGTTAACATGCACACATGTGTATGCTCTTACAATGTGAATAGTATGAACGACTGTATACTGTGAGTATGAGTAATCTGCATCTCTGTGCCACTTAGTTTTCAGCTCTTAACACTATGCTTTTATTGATAGAAAATACCTTCAAATGTACAGCCTTTTGACATTCTATAGAATCAAGGTGAGCACTTGCGAAAGGCTTGACAAATGTTTGGGTAACCTTGAGCCATGCAAGTGGATATTTAATAAAAGGTGACTGGTTGAGAAGGTCTGTAATAGATCAAGCTACTGATTTCTAGTACAAAGTTTTAGTAGATGCCTTTGAAAGATTAACCAGTTAATAAGAATGTTCATTTATGTACATCTTGTTCAGCACTAACACACTTTATTATAATAAAAATAATTGCATTCATTAGTGGCATCGTAATGGATGTAACCCAACCTAGCCTTTGCCGGTAAAATACTTAAATAAACAATAATAAATTAAGCATAACAAAACACAAGTGAACTATGGCAAGGAATATTTCAGGGGCATAAGCCAACGGAAACAACAAAATAAGTATACATATAATCGCTTTTATTGCATTGTCAAGGCATCCATTGCTATTGTCTTTTGTCTTACTTATTTGGTCGATAATATTACACCTTTGTTTGTACTCGTATCTAATATCACCGTTTAACCTGTAGTCTCAAATTGTTGTTATATGTGTGAGAAATATTTCTATAAAAAATTTCATTAAAATCCAAACGTATAATCGAGTTTTCTTAATACACTCCAGCCTGTTTTGTTATATACCAGTTGACATCTAAATTCAATGCTGTTAATGCTTTGTTTCTCCCCATTTATATGTATTGGCATAAAGTAGCTAACATTATTTACGCATCTATCTATGTATATAGCAAAGTTATATGTTACCGCACATCGGTACAAAATGCACTAACCATTTAATTTTTTATCTCGGCAATGTCCCCAATTATTTATTCAATTATGCCGAATTTCAGTAAGCCAAAAAGAATTGTGCATTTATGTGCAAACTTATTGTTAATCTGGGTAAACTTAATATCTGATTTTATTTGCAAATAAAATTACGATTTATCTGATTATATTTAGATAAACAGTTTTGACAATTTTTGTACCATGTATGTAAACCACAAAGTGAGCAACATAGCAACGTAGAATTGTAAAACTAATTTGTAAATCCAATCAACGCGGAGCTTACCTGTTTGAAACACATGAAATAAATTATTTAATGCAATAGCATATAGCAATAATGTAGGTGTTGGAGGAAGTGGTAAATTTCTTGCATTGTGATTAACAGTTATGTACTTTCATGAATCAAGCAAGAAGGATATCATATTCAATTCATTCAAAGATCAGAATAAATATAGAAATTGATTATGTAATTATTACACTTTATGTTCAATCTCCCGGTATTATATTTTTGACTTCAACAGGAACTTTATTGAGAAGGTTTTACCGCGAAATTTTATAATTTTATTGCTTAACGGCAGCTCTTTGGACAGAAAGACATATTACGATTGTGCAAGAAAATGAATGGGCTGGCGATTATCTATTATTGAGAGCTTAATAATAATTTTGTATTTACACCAAAGCAAATATGCAAAAGGTCTATTAACAGGTCCCGGCTCGACAGATAGATGGCATTACTAGAATTAAAACCACATGATTGGTTACCCTTACCTTCAAAAGGCGCGTGTATAAATTTGAAGATCATTACTTTGTGAATTGTATCATTTTACGCGAAGTAGAAATTGTTATTTTGAAAAGAAAAGAATAACAAGGAATTAGGCGTGTTGATAAAATATTACTTTTTGAAGGGAAAAATCCAGCTGAAGCGTTAACGAACTTCCGGATACTGCAATAGGAAATTCAACCATACAGGATTGATATGCAAATTTTAAAAGTGGTAAAATAACCACCGAAAAAAATTGACTAAGAAATTTTGGGTGACCGTATAGTGGAGTTGTTCGAGATGACAGGCATTGTTATTCAAGAATATTCGGAGCGGCAAACGTTTTGTGCAAAGTGGCTGCTTTGCGAGCTCATCTTTGACCAAAAACAAGACGAGTTGATGATTCGAAGAAGTTCAAGTGTAATAAACTGATTTTTTGACAATTCCAATCCAAGTGGATGCACACGATGAACCCGCTGAGGCCTGAAAAACACAACGTCTGGCAATGTTATGGCGTCTGTATTTTGGAATGTGCAGGGAATAATTCTTATTCACTACCTTGAGAAGGGATTTACGATCAAGAGCGACTATTACTTAACGTTATTGGATGATTGAAGGGCGAAATCACCGAACAAAGGCCGCATTTGGAGAAAAAAGGAGTGCTGTTTCAATAACCTAACGCACTGTGTCACAAGTGAGTAAAAGCGATGACAAAAATTCATGAATAGTGCTTTAATTGCTACCGCATCCACCATAATCTCCAGATCGGGTTCCTAGCGAATATTTCCTGTTTTCAGATCTCAAAAAAGTGCCCGCGGGGAAGGAAGTTTCGCCTAATGAAGAGGTGATTGCCGAAATTGAGGCCTATTTTGGAGCAAAGAACTAACTGAAGTATAACAAGTTATTTGGTTGTAATCAAACATTTTATAATCTTGCAACTTTCAAAGACAACAGCCGACAAAATACCTTCAGGTGTTGGCAGCTTTCGAAAATGTAGCGTAAGGGTGTTACTTCATTGTTCGACGAAATCGTGAATAGATTACAATCAAAGCGAAAATTGTACTAAGCCAACATGAATCGATTTTATTCACTTTAGCCAATGCCACATACAACTAATATGTCTCATTCTAATTAAATGCTCTCTGTACACTGTTATTAGCAGTAGCATATAGCAGCATTAACTTACACGAAAACTCGAAATCCTTTATACTAGGTATATGGGGACCTGATTGAACCAATTTTTGACATTCAGACACTCCTATTATTAAGAAAGGATTCCCTCCAAATTTCAATTAAATATCTCACTCAGTGACCCTATTTTCGGTAAAAAATGAGCTGAAGGCACAGGAGTATTCAGTACCTAGGCTCTTCTACTAGTATAGTTTCGGTTCGATTTTGGGAAATTCTCGGACATTAGGTACATTTCAAGACATTATTTATGCAAAGTTTTATCCCGTTATATTAGGATGTCAAAAAAGTCTTGCGCTATTTTCGCTAGTTGGCACTGAAAGCGCGAAGTTCTAGTTTTATTTGTCGCATCGGGTCATGCTATACCTTTTTGGAAAGTTCATTTCACGCGCTAAGACGTGTTTGATTGATTGTTGTTTCTTTTGAGTCGTTAGTGAGTTATAGCGTCGCAAACATGGAGCAAAATAAAGAGAAAATTCGGCATATTTTACAGAACTACTATGATAAAGGCAAAAATGAATCTCAAGCCGCCAATAAAATTTGTGCAGTGTATGAACCTGATACAGTTTTCATTTCGACCGCATGGTTTCAACGTTTTCGTTCTGGTGTAGAGGTCGTCGAAGATGCACCACGCTCCGGAAGGCCTGTCGTCGAAAATTGCGATAAAATCCCTGAATTGAATTGAATTTTTCGAGACCGGCATAGTAGTCATCAAACCGTTATCAACCATTTGAAGAAGCATGGTGCCACACTAATTGATTTAATAGAAATACCGCAAGACTTTTTTGACAACCCAATATTATAGGAAAGACGAATGGCAGCTAGTTGCATGTGTTCGGGCAGTACGTAATGTGTTCTCTTTCATATTAATAAATTTACCGCAATTCGCTGCTAACGAGTTGGAAACTAATTTTAATTAAAATTGAACTCAGTTTCAAATGAATATTTGAATATTTAAATAAAATGATATGAAAGGAGAGCTGAAATTAATGAACGTAGAACGTTGTCGATATCGAGTATGACGAGATTTCTTGCAAGAAAAATCTCAATTTTGTCTTAATTATTTCCACTTTAGCAAAGGAGATGTAAGGTGACCCCTGCACGTTGAATATATAATTTCTGCGATGCAGAATAGCGATATTTATAGAAAGTTTAGTATGCATCGAACGTGATCTATAACAAAAAATTTAAACATTTTAAATTCGGATCCGAAATATGGAACGCGCGCGAACGATATTGAACGTTATGCTCAAGAAATTGAAAAAAAAAAAATAAAACCCTGCGATGGCCAGAGTTTCCCCAATTCCGTCTCCTGTTAATTTAACGACTGTTAGCCGCAACATAACGACGTAAGATGTGTCAATAAATAACTTTCGGCGTTTGCTTGCGTTACAAACAGGCTTATGGCGGGAGAATTTCAAGAATACTCATCAAAAGTTGCGCTACTTCATCTGCTCTCATAATATATTTGTATAATCAAATATCAAATATCCAATATGGGAATATGGAAATAATAATGGTTTGCCAAATGCGAAAAGAACGAACTAAGTAATACAATAAAATAATTTAGTTCCGACAGCATGAACGAGTACGCCACATTTACTTATTTCAACCTTATAAGTCGCTTGGCATACAAATGACATTTATTAACAATAGTGTGGGCCTTTTGTTAGTAATGAAGGTACAGTTATATGCAATTAGAATTCTCAATCACGCGCCGTAACTGCGTTAAATAAATTTTCTTTGATTTGGAGCCAATAAAATCCCGCCCATCGTATATACACTTTCATGTAGAGGTCTCTGAATAAATTTATGCTAATATTTTATGCAATTTTCGGAACATACACATACATAATAGACTATGTAAGCTATGTGTATTCAATGGTAAATTACTTTCCCGTTAAGTTTCTCCTTTATTTTGTTATAGAACTTCTGCATATATTCAGTGGTGATTTGACTGCGAAAACGAAAACTAAAAATCAACAACTCTGCATTTTACACTACAACTTCACCACTACTTCAATTACACACTTTAACCCAAATAACTTTAACAAAAACTCTCATTTCAAACAGATTTATGTGCAACTGCAACACTTTGCCACAAAAGTTTCAAGTAAATCCAAATACTTTGCGCCACTGGATAGATGGAATCGCAATGGCAAACTTTCCTTTTTATCTCATGCACTGGCTGCACTCGTGCTGAAACCGAATGCAAGGATGGAGCTTCACATAAAGTTGTCTTCGTTGGCCCATCCCCACGCTAACTATTTCACCTTTTTCTAAACATTTATTGGACGTGTTCATAGTTTAAGATTCTTCAGCAAATATTTCAGATGCTAAAGCGAAATGTGTTAGCACCGGTGATGGTGGTGGTCCACATGGACGCAGAGCCAAACATACAAATATATGTAAATACGTACATAGTTCCTCGTAGCTTTGTGAGCCAAGCAGATATAATATTTTTGTACAATAATGCCTTTCTTTTGTGAATAAAATTCTACAATGACAATTTGAATTTCAGTAGAAACACTCGTACAGCTGTGCCAATTCAGGTACAAAGTTGTCATAATTTTTATTAGCGTTGTTTTGATGTGGCAAGTTAAAGGAACTATAAAACTGACATACTCGATAAAAAGTAAAATAAAGTTCTACGGCGTACTTGCTATAACTTTTTCAAAAAATTTCAAAACGCCAACACTGCTTGCTTTGCATACAAAAGTGGTGAAAAAGAAGGCTCCAAAAGAATTATGCATTTATCGTATTTTTAGACATCCAGCTCATACATTATTGAACAAAATTTTGACGATTAAAAAAGGGGTTGTAAGTATTTTCCCTTTGGAAGTAAAAAACGACCAAAAGTATTATAAAACATTAAGCAATCCAAATATGCTGCATCTCGAAAAAACCACATAAACATTACGGTACAACGGCTCCTTAATCAGAACCTCTCAGTGCAATATGTACTACTTGTGCCACAAGCTCTTTAAGAAATCGTGTTTAAGCTATCTTTCTCAAAGTTCACAAAACTCGCATGCATACGCTAACTTTCCTTGAGTTAGTCTTTCATACTGCAACAGTTTGGAAGTACGTGCAACACACTTTTATCAGTTTGTTTGTTTGTGTGGCGAATTGCACGTGATTGCCGAAGTACACAAAAGCGCCTATGTATGCATACATGAAATATGTAATTTTGTGCAAAAGCATGGCAAGTTATGTGGTATTTGGCAGCTTTTGCGAAAACTATGCTGCAAAATTACTTGCAAACCAAAAATTTCATGTTGTGCTGAAAATTTTTGCCTACAAATAAAATTTGCAATATTTGAGCGCATGCAACGGCTCGATTTTCGGAATATGCTTACGTGTGTGTGTGTCTGTAGATGTAGATGATTACACATATTCATGCACTCGCTCATCAGCTCATAAAACGACTAGCATGAGTCGCCTGTCAGGCGCTTTTAACGTTGCAAACGCCTTCTTTTGTGTAGGTTTTCCAAGTCATAGCGCTTTTCTTTCTCTTGGCTTGCAATATCTTCTGTAGCCCTTCAAAAAGTTCCCTGCCAAATTTCTGTTATATAATGGAAAATTCTTTAGCACGTCGTTTCACTGCCGCACACAGCGCTATTTAGCCATTACAGTTACTACTTTTGCTGTCGCTGTTTCTGCGCTAATTTACCAGAAGTTGCTTGACGTTATTCGAAAAGAGAGTTCTAGAGTTTGTCTTAGTTTAGGAATTTAAAGGCTGTCTTCTAAACCAAGCTCGCTTCAGTAAAAATAAAAGGAGGAGTCGCAGTTCTTTCGGTTCTTTTGACTAAACAGCTCAACACTTATGTATGGTGCACACAACAAAGCGAAAGTGGGTTTCGAACCAGCGCCCAACAGGACCACTAACTAACGCACTAAGTAACAGTGTTTATATTAAAATACGTATAATCGTCCATAAGTGGTACAAAATTGCCAAGCTCAAAGTATTTCTTGCGTCTGCAAGACTTATCAGCGCACATAGTTCAAGAAGTTTTCGGCAATTTTTCTGCTGCAACGCACAGTTTGTCCAGAACGGAGAGCGAATTTCTCCACAAACTATGGTTGATTGCTTCTGGCAGAAAACTTTCTAACCTCAATTCCAAATTCTTTTCGTCTGCAACCCGAACGGCTTGGATTGCTTCAGTCGCTGGCTGCTCGTTTGTCAGCCGGCCTGATACGATCTCAACTTCAGTTTTCTTTGGTGGTCACATTTGGCAGGTGGTTGCAGAAATTTTTAAGCTAATGCTAGGTACATACACACTTCCGTCTAGGTATCGGAGATAGCTTGATTTTGCTGAGCCTACGGCTACAATTATCCCCCTATTGCCTGCAATCACTGATGCTTGGGAGAACAACACACCATAAATGTTTGAACTTCCTACATGTAACATATGAAACGGCAATATTCATGGCATATTGGTAATAAATGTCGTTTGTATAGCAGTGAATACAAAACGTGTAGGCACAGATTAAAAGGGAACTGGAACAGGGTGATGGGCCGAGAAACTCGAGAGCCAGTATGTGCGGCAGAGTGGAAATGTTTCACTTGCAACCTACATAAAGTAGCCTCAACCCCAATTGCTGAACCATATATGAGAGTTGGAGCAACCTATGTGGAAATAGGAGCAACCAGAAATCAGAAATACACGTAGCAGCAAAAGCGGCAGTGGCACGATTGCAGTCAAGCGACGTGCTGCAGTCTTTTTCATTTTTTTGCATTTTTTCTTTTTTCATATTGCGACATAGCATGTGTGTCAGCTGCCAATGGAACACATGTCGATTTGCGCTCATGCATGTGTGTGTTGGAGCTCGTGTTTATGTTTGTTTTTGTGTTTGTGAATAAGTGTGCATGCAGTCGACACAGTTTTGATTTATTTTCACTTAGGTTTTGCTCTTGTGCGGCAATATATTTTAGTTAATACGTTAGAGTAGCGCAGTAGTAGAGTTGCACACGGTACGCGCATACGAATAAAATATAGCTTTATATGTGTGTATGTATAACGGCGGAGACATATGTACATACGCTGCTTTGTGCTGCGAATTGCAAATTTACTTACATGTGTTTGTGCCTTTGAATTGTAAGATTGTTGCGTATTCACAGTTGTGCTAAATTTCGGCACAAGCAGACATACACAAAATTATTAAATTGCAGCACTCACTACTGCCTACACATACATTCATGTAAATATTTCATACAATTTTATATCGCCATACATTCACACTTTCAGCGCTCAACGTTCATTTACATTTAAACGAAAGTGTGTGTGTGTGCGAGCAAATACTCGTACAGCATTTGTATTTGGCTTTATAGTACGAGCAAACCTAAATACGTTGGCAGTGGCTTAAATTAAAAATTTCATATTCAACATAAAATTAGAATGGATTTTTATTTTCTCCCACAATTTTATGCCATTGTGTGGCCATAATGTTTTCTATTGTTCTAACTCTGACATTTGCCTACTTTCGGGCGCATTCACTGGCTCTTTGTGGTGGATGTGTGAGCCGATGTGACACCAGCGGTGTTGGCGGCACACTTTCACATCGTTATGTGACCATTGTATTTGTGAGTGATATTGTGTGTGCTTTGGCAACACTCATGAATTTATACATTCCAACGGCGTTGTTTGATGTTGACTAGCAAATATAAGTATTCCAGCTTGCATTGGCCGATATATGGTATGTGTGGACGTATCGGTGTAGGTGTCTGTGCCAGTTTATTGATAGTGAGTGCAGTAGAGTACAAATAAAAATGTGAAAATCACGGCTAACTTGCAGTGACTAGTGCCAGTTTGCAGGGCCGTGAATGTGCGCGCCACTGCTGCCTGATTAACTCTCTATGTGGGTTATGGCTGATTTATGCTAATAAATTAGTATCCGATTTAATTCAGGCGAGATTTTGCAATGTGATTCATTTAAATTCACGACAGCATTGTAATTAAAGCTGCTGCTGCATTACTCATAATAACATAAGTATGACAAACAATGGGCATTATTTAGCAGGGAAATTATGGCAGCGTTTTTAATCACTGAAATATAACAAAATTACTAATTCCTTGCTGAATAAGGCCACTTCATGGCTATCTTATATAGCACTTCCAAATTGCGTGACGTGATAAATTACCTCTTCGCTAATTTCTTCACAGCAAATTAGAAGCATATTGCGGCTGCTTCCATTAGTGTCACAGCCATGGAAAATCACAAGTAATTAAAACTTATGTCAGGCGAAAAGTTGTCAGATAAGCCAGAAATATTTTTATATTAAATTTCAATCAATAAGATACGGCATTGCACATAATGAACTTAACAATGTCTCTAAAAATGTGAATTCCTAGTGCCGAAATTGAACAGTTTTCATCAGAATTTAGCTGAAATCCATGTTCGTGGTAAATATTATGGTCTCGTGAAACACAAGAACTTTGTAATTTTCCATATTTTAATTTTCATATATTTTAACGCGCACTGACGGACATTAACTCATAGAATTCCTATCGATCAGAGAGACTATACTGCTTCATAAAAAAGAGGTCCACAGTTGACGCACTAAGAAAAATAGTTGACACTGCGGAATGTGCAATAAGTGAGAAAAGATATGATGTGAGATTATTCCATTGGCACAATTGAAGTACATCGGTTTAATAGTGCACTCAAGACTTAAATTCAAAAAGTACTTGGCAAATACGACATGTAAAGCAAATAAAATCTGTAGTGCTTTATCTAGAATGATGCCATATAAAGGCTGTATGCGTTCCTGTCGACGATCTTTAATACCTTAGGTAATGAGATCAGTTCCTATGTGAATACAGGCGCTAGACAAAAAATCATATGCTAGACCAATTAACGGATGTATATATAAGAATTTGCAATAAGTACTTTACGAACTATGTCAAACAACACCGCTGAGGTACTAACCAGTATGGTGCCGATTGACATCTAGCTTTCTAATTCACGCGAATATACGAGGTGTGTTCAAAAAATATCGCGAATTTTGTGTTTTTTTTTCAAAAATTATTTATTTATTCATGAATATCTATTTTGTCCCCTTCAAAGTAATCCCCATGAGATATTATACACTTGTGCCAACAGTTTTTCCAATCTTCGAAGCACTTCAAAAATAATATTTTTTATCTTCTTCAGCTCCTCCTTCGATGTCGTCTTTATCTCGTCAAGAGAAGCGTAACGTCGTCCTTTCATGGGCCTCTTCAGTTTAGGGAACAAGAAAAAGTCACAGGGTGCCAGATCTGAGGAATACGGTGGCTGCGGCATCATTAGTGTGTTGTTTTTGGCCAAAAAGGCGCGCACAAGCAATGGTGTGTAAGCAGGGGCGTTATCGTGGTGCAAAAGCAAATTTTTGTTCTTCCACAAATCTGGGCGTTTCTGGCGGATTGCTTCGCGCAAATTGCGCATAACTCGCAGGTAATATTCCTTATTGACCGTTCTTCCCTGTGGCGAGAACTCATGATGCACTACGCCCCTGCAATCGAAGAAAACTGTCAGTTACGATTCGCGGTACTTTCTGAACACACCTCGTACAACTTGTCAGAGACGTTTACCGCAGCAAAAAGAGAGTAGAGAATCAAAAGCATCACAACGTGGCAGCAACGGTGGCAAACTTCATTCAAAGAACGGTGGACAGACAGACACCGGATATACTTTGTGCACACGTGTGCTTTAGAAGCTACCTAAACAAATATCTTCATGACTAAAGTCAATATTGTCCGACATGTACCGAGTATACAGAAGACTCTGAACACGTACTTTTCCATTTCTCCCGGTTTTCATGTATAAGGGAAAATCCTAAATCTTAAATTAGGTGGTAGAGTAATGATTAAAAATATGACTACACTTATGTGCGAGTCCTCTGTGAAATGGAAAACTGTCAGCGAAGCGACAGCTCTAATCATGTCAATATTGAGACATTTACAACAGATTCGGTGTCAGTTAGTCCGCACAATAGAAGATACTTAAATGTCTTCTGCTTTCCCCAGAAGTAATACATTAGGGGTATTCGGACCAGCTTTGTTAATTCGTTAGTCGTTACTCGATAGTTTTCTACGTGTGTTGTACAAAGTACCAGACTGGTAAGCATGATATTTTTTTCGTTACTTGGTAACATCACTCAGCTGTTTTGTTTGAGTTGTTGCCTCAAAAGTTAACTTAATTCATTGCGAAAAAATACATTTGCTGTCTACTACAAATTAGTTTCTCACAAATTTTTCGAAAGTAGGTATTTAATATAATTGAATCAGCTGTTTTGAAAAAAAATTTACACCCACTACTGATGTACAGCAAAAAGTATGTTCACAGTTAAGTGTTTTAACGAAGTATCAACTATCGAACTACCAGATTAACAAGTTCGGTCTGAATGCCCCTATTGTCCAGTGGCTCCGTGGGAGAGACATGAGATGTGAGTAGGTTAGGTTTAGCGGATTAAAGTCCCTAATTCCGGTTTTCAATGCCTCCTTCGACTATAAAGAAAAAGTTGCTTTGCTTGATTGACGCTTTGTCTATTTTAAATAAGGAGATGATAGCATTAACATGACATTCACTATTAAGTTGGTTTCGTCTTTACATTAATAAAATTCGAAGCATACATAAGCATTCATTAATTGGCAGACAAATTTTTAAGAATTACTATTTTACTTATTCTGAACGTAAGCATAAACTACTAATGTGACCTAAATTAGCTTCATGTGAAGAATATATACAACGATTTAAGGGAGTTATATGAAAAGTTTGATGGTGGAACGTTGCTAGTTTCGTTATGTAAAGTACGAGGGCGGACCAATAAGCACTTAATCATGCATGTATGCTGCATACGGTCCACCAAAAATGGGTTAAACGAGATTAAGGAAATTTGGAAAAGGTTTTGCGGGACTTAAATTTTAGCCGAAAGAAAAAGTTTTCGTATTTGTATACATACTAAAATAACTGGAGAGTAGCTGTCCAGTTCTGAGATTAAGGATTTATAGGACTACCTTCTAAAATCAGCATTCACCCTTCTTAAATCAATGTTATCTACGAAATAGTTAAATGGAAATATTATAGTATTAAAGTAGCTAAAAGCTGTTATGGCTATTGTTGTTCGGAATAATAGTTTTGTGTATAGACACACGTGTTTATATTGGCGGGTACACTTTCGTTCTATTCTTTTTCAATACATCTTATAATAATGCTTATTTCATTCCATGGAGCCTTCCTTGGCGTTTCCTTTGTATGCTTTCTTGCATTCGTTACAGTAAATATTCACTTTTGGCAATGAAAAGTAATGATGCGGAGAAGTAAACGTACCATGTATAATATATATTTGCGTACTTTTGTATACTTATATCCTGTCCTTTTGTTATTATACTTGCTTGTAATATACATAGATTCGAAATATACGAAATAACGATTCGCAGTGATGCTTAACTTTTGTATAACTGGATTCCTCAGAAGACATAAGATAATTATTTAAGAAACGTACTGAATTGACTAAAAGTTCCTTATTCGAATATTGCAAATGCAAAGTTTGTTTTAATTTTGGATACTTTAAATAAATTGTAAGCGGAAGTCCATAGTAAAATTCGTTAAACAATGCTACAAGAATATACAAGGGGTGTCACTAGCATTTAACCCATATGTTTCGTACCAAAACTTAAGCTTTGAATTAAATGTTAAACAAGTCTCTCGGGATATTGGTTCATGAAGTATAATATTTAACCGATTTAATACTAGGACAGTTCGATTAATGTAGCCTTGTTCGTTTGTGTGATATGCATAAATTAAACATGTTAGGGGGCGAAGTCTGGCTCAATTTTCAAAAAATGCTAAACTTTGGCCCGTACTTCGTGCTCTGTAACACACAGGAGTTTCATATCAAAATTTGTGGGTTGATACCCCTTTATAGGCCTCTGCTCAACGGCATTTTGTAGACGATAACTTTTGGCAAAAGCAACCTCTTCAATATGGCAAGCAATACGTCAACTAAGTTTAATCAAGATATTCTAGTGCATTCTCATCACTCGCGACAATAGAAAGACCAAAAGAAAGTCACCCAGAATGCAAGTCGTGTCGTCTTATATACATTATAAAAAGTAATGTATTACAAATTGTATACTGAATTTCAAAGATATCGCAAACCGTTTTTGTTATGTTTGAAAAAACAATGTTAAGACCACTGACTCCGAATTTCGGTAGTAAATTTTAATAATTTCAACTAGTTGTTGGAGCATATATCTTGTCATGATGAAAAGGTACTCCCTTACTAAAGAGAAATGTCAAAAGGGCGGGAAAAAATATGGCGTCCTTTGAAGTATCTATTGGTCTACATTTGTAGTGCCCTGTTGAAAACCCCTATACTATGAGCAAATTTCGCGCGAACGCATTCTTCGAAAATTTTTTTTCTGGGTTGGTATGACTGTCAGTGACATCTGTGCTGAATGCCAGATCAAATTAATCAGAAGTGTTTATTATACTGTAGTATTTCTGAAGTATATAAAGCGCATTCGGCGATTTTATTATTATAGGAAGTGCTTGCTGATGTAATTCACGGACTGATTTCGCCCATTTTCAGCACCAAATTAAAGTATATTTCAAAATTTATAACCACTTCAATTTGAGAAAATATCTGAAAAATTGTCCGATATACATTTGTATGCTATAACAAGAAAAAACGTTAACTTCGGTTGCACCGAAGCTAAATACCCTTCACAGGTGCATTTCTGTTAGTAACTATGTGTCCAGTTTGTATAGAAGCTATATGCTATAGTAACTCGTTCTGAACAATTTCTTGGGAATTACATTGTTACCTTAAAAAATAATATATACCAAATTTCGTGAATATATCTTGTAAATGTAAAGTTGTCCATACAAGACTTGATTCCGATCGTTCAGTTTGTATGGCAGCTATATGCTATAGTTAACCGATCTGCTTTCTTCGATATTACATGTTGCCAGAAAATAATATCCAAATTTCGTGAAATATCTTGTCAAATGTAAAGTTTTCCATACAAGGAATTGATTCCGATCGTTCAGTTTGTATGGCAGCTATATGTTAGTTAAGTCTGAACAATTTTCTCTATTACTTTTTTCCCTAGAAAATAATCCATACCAAATTTGGGATGATACATTGTCAAATGCGAAAGTTTTCCATACAAGAACTTATTCCGATCGTTCAGTTTGTATGGAAAGCTACGATGCAACAACCGATCTGAACAAGATTTTCGGAGACTACATTTTGCCTTAGAAAATATTATATACCAAATTTCGTGTATATCTGTCAAATGTGAAAGTTTCCTTTACAAGGAACTGATTCCAGATCGCAGTTTGTATGGCAGCTATATGTTATAGTTAACCAAATCTGAACAATTTTCTCGGATATTACATTTTTTCCCTAGAAAATAATCCATACCAAAGGGATGATACATTGTCAAATGCGAAATTTTCCATATGAGAACTTGATTCCGTTTGGGTTCAGTTTATATGGCCCCTATAGCTATAGTGGTCACGATATCGGCCGTTCCGACAAATGAGGCTTCTTGAAGAGTAAAATGCGTTTCCCAAAATTTCAAAAGGGATATTTATTATACTGGGGGTATTTATAAAGACAGAAAGGGGCATTCGGCAGACGGAAGACAGACGGACATGGTTAACCGATTTTCAGCCCCAAATTTAAAAATATTTCAAAATTTATGGGTCCCCCTTCATTTTGGGGTGAAAATCTAAACAAATTTCCATATACCTTTTTAGGGTATAAAAAGCCAACCGAAAGTTTGCTATCGAAGGTGTTTAGCACAGTGTAGCCATTTTGTGGTGCCAATGCACACTATTACAAGTATATATAGTACATATATGAAAAAAGCATCCTTAACATTTCAGTTCAGAACGTCACGTATCAAATTTAGTTGAAATCGGCCGGGCGAGTCTAGAGTATAGGATTTCCCCTAAAAGTTTACAGTCCCGCGTTCAATGATTACCCTGCCCCCATAAAGCCTTTTCATGTCATTTATGGTGTAGAAATTTATGTCTCTGTTGTATGTAGCTATTGATTTATCGCACCTTTAGTAGTTTTAAACAATACCACTACATGGGATTGGACGAGGTTGTCTTCCGATTTCATCTATTCTTATATTTTTCTGGACCAATTTGGTTTTTGTAGCTGGATTGTTTTGGAATATATTTACATTAAAACAACAATAGGGCGGGCCAGGCCAACTTTTTCAAAATATTTAGCCCACAGGTGACCTATGATTGTTACAGCGATTCCCTGAACCAAATTATAGTTTTTTTATCTTCATTTGATGCTTAGTTATGGCAGTTGGTGGGCGTGGCAGTCGTCCGACTACGCCCATCTGTAAAACCAGCCATATTACGGTGCCGAAAAACATGTGTAACTTGTAACATAAAAATATCTTAATTTCTACTAAAGTTACAGTTTGCCCAGGCAGACGGACGAATTCGAATTCGTGTGTATCTAACTCGATTAGTTCTAACTGATAGAAGCAATCACTAGGTACACAAACCTATACTATTCTTTTTAAGAGCATAAAAATTATAATTACATTGTTTTAAATTTTAATTCGCAAATTATCAAATGATTTTATTACCTTTTTCACTTTGTGTTCATTGTTCATTGAGAACAACGCAAACACTAGAGTAAAATGTGCCTCGTGCCGATGAAGAGTGCACACCTGGTTTGGGAATTCTTACCTGCATACTGCGCAAAAACGTATATGTATGTATATGTAAATGCTGTATTTGTATTGAACCAATTTGAAAACAGTTTTGTATGTGTAAATACATACATATGTACATATGAGGCATGCACGTTGTCGATGCATTTGCTTTTGTTGTGTTTGCTGCCCTATTACCTTTCGGTGTCGTCACTTTGCACTCGGTCGCTTGTCCTTAATTTCGTTTTCGCTATTTCATCAGTCTAACTAGCCACCTCTGCCAGACCATTTACCGCACTCAACTCTCCACGTTTACCATATTTACTTATCAACTAGTGTTGACCTGACGTGCATGCATCCATATACGAGTACGTGTGAGTCTCAATTGTATATCACTATATTTACTCACAAGCGCGCTCACACACGTGCATAAATATATTCGTACGCAAATACGTAAATGTCACTCCCTTTTGGTTAATATTCTTTTGCTTTATTGCATTGTTATCTTGCTGCAGTTGTCGTTGTTTGTGGAGTTTTTGTGTGTGTTTCACATTTTACCGTTGTAACCGCATTTGTATTTATTGTTATGGCAGGAAAAGCAACAGCACCACCAACATGAACAACAAAAAACACACATAAGTGAGTTATAGCTTTGTGAAGCAGTTTGCTTATGCCGTCTATGAGCCATTCAGATGTTTGTGTTTCATTCCATGTTGTTGTTATTTTTGTGGCCCACTGCAGCTTTTGTTGTCTGCAGTGACCCAGTAACACCGAAATTGCAAAAATGAATTCTGCATAAATGCACCCCATTTGACCCAAATACAATTTAGGCACACACATGTGCGGTATGTGAGTACGTGGGCACAGGAAAACTTGGAGCAACTTTTGCATTCGAGCAACACCCAACAACAACAACAACAAGCTGCAGCAACGGCAACGTCAATAAGTGCACGAAACAACGATAAAAGCAGCGGTGGCACATCAGCGGTGGCGAGAGTGACATTTTAATGTTGGCGTAAAAGTGTAAAAATGCTTTGAATTATGAATGTTGCTCGCATACACACCAATACAACGAAAGCACCGAGTACGTACATGAAGCGGTTTGAATGAGCGGGTTTATAAACTTATAGATATTTAGCATACGGTCAGATTGTTAAGTGCAAATTTAATTTAAAGTTCAATACTATTGATTTTTCGTGGTTGCTTGGGAAGCAAAAACGCCGATTAAATGGGCTGGTAATTGTGTGCAGACTGCCGCAGTCGTATAAAGGAGGTCATTTGAGAAATATATAGCTTATGTGAAATAACTTTTCTAAATAATATAGGCAAATATACATACATACAAATATGGGGCCTTGAGTATGTAAGCACGATTGTAAGTCACGTCAGGACAAATTTAACACTCTTCAGTTTTGTATAGGCTGCTTTAGTGAAATGTTTTAGTGCGAAGCTTTTTTCGGAGTACTACAAATACAAAATAAAAAGTATTTTTGTTTTGTACATATAAAAATAGAAACAACAAGTAAGGAAGGGCTAAGTTGGGATGTAACCTACAAAGACCACGAATTTCCTTCAGGTGCTGGGAAAACTTTATGTTATGTTCTCAGGCTTTCATAAATCGTCAGTCAAATGGAGTAAGATCAGCTGGATCTTCAAAAACCCTGATGTTAGTTGTAAGGGATCTAGGTCATAGTTTCGCCTAATTTTAAATATTCTAGGCACAAAGATACACTGCTTTGAGTTAAACACGCCCATCTTCATTGAGATAACTCACATATTGGCCGATGTATGCGGCAAAAGTCATACTGTAGTTAACATATTCGGTACCTAGGGGCCTGAAAAATTATTTTTAGATTTCGGCAATTTTCGATCATAAGGTAGGGTCTGCATTATTTGAGAAAGTTTAATCCCGTTGTAATATTTGCTTCTTACTTTTAAACTGGAAAGTGAAAGAATCAATTGAATTTTATAATTGTGTAATATAAGTAGGCATGGTTGTAGTCCGATTTCGGCCATATTCGCATTGTGACTTAGGATTACGAGAGAAACACCACGAACTAAATTTAGTAGAAATCGGTCTGGCGGGTTCCGAGATATGAAATTTTCCGGGGGAGTGAACAGGGTTATGTTCCGATTTCACCTATTTTTACAATGTCGGTAGGGGTATTAAAAGTATTTGTTGTGAACGAATTTGGTTTTTGTAGGTTAAGTGGTTGCAGTAGTCAGAATACGGCATCTACGAACTTTGCCTAACTCTGCCTTGCCTTTACTCTGGAACAAGTGTACCAAGTTTCATTCAGATATCTCAAGGTTTACTCAGGTTACAACTAGTACGGACAGATGAATAGGCAGACAGTCACCTGGATTTCAACTCGCCTTGTCATCCTGATCAATTATATGTATATATGTATGTATGTATATAACCCTATATATATCCCCATTAGTTTTAGATGATACATACAACCGTTAGGTGAACAAACCTATTATATTCTGTACCAAATGTTGGAAGAGTTTAAAAAACCTTCAAAGATATTTTTACTTCACCGGGCTTAAGTAAGTAATGATTAGTTAAGTTTGTTCAGATTTGAACATTATATACTCACATAAGATTGTGCACAATTAAGCAATTGACATTTCTACTAAGGAAAATATTTATAAGCGAATTCCTGGCTTGTACCCTTGCAAGATAGAACGACTAGAGCGATAGTAATAGCTAGCTGCTACGCTACCGTTACAAAAATCTGGCTTCTCAAGTCTGTTGCTTACAGGTTTTGCTAAATTTCCACTACAAATACATTGGAAATCTTTGATATCTATGTTTTTTTCTTATACTTGTATTGCTTATTGGTTGTTTTACCGTGTTCGAGGGAGATGATGAAAATAATTTCCATGCATTTGTACATGCTTAAAAAAAATAGTTGAAAAAACTAGCCGGGCGACTATTGTGTTTCTGCGCGTTTTGAATACTTCCATATGATCATAACCGTCCAAATTGTATTCAGATGTATAATTATGAATCTATGTTTTATCTATCGTCACAAATTGGCAAATTTACAAGGCCAATAACTTGACAACAACTGGATGAAATGTTATGATACTTTTACAGTAATCTTGTTAAGGTTATTACTTCAGGACAAGAATAAAACTTCTTCCCATTTTTTTTAAATAAAGAACTTAAGTAGTTGCACACGAGTATATAACAATACCACGGCTATCGTAAAAATTCCTTAAAATTTATTAAAAATGGCGGCTCAGAAATTTTTTTCAAATTTTTACGACAGAAAAATGCGAAATTTAAAAAAATGGTCCTTCTTGGTCCAATTACGTCCATCTACGATATTCTTTTTGGCGAGGAACATGTTACAAAGTTTCGTTATGATATCACCAATTTTACTCAAGTTACAGCTTACCAAGACAAAGAGACAGACATCTGGATTTAAACTCGCCTCGTCCATCTCACCATTTATATACATATGTATGTATATATAATGATTATCTAACTCGATTAGTTTTAGTTAATACAAATAACCTTTAGGTATTCGGGGAAAATTGTGTGATTTTAATCATATCTATGTAATTTCTCGGTAAACATTGTCGTTGCAAAATCTGCAACGTTGTCGAAAATTTGATAGATTTTTATATCTGATTCAGCATAATTACTAGCTTGTAACGAAGAATTTGGTGATTTTGATTGTATAGACGAACTCAAATTTAAAATTATTATAATCGTGATGATTTAAATGAGGAGCCCCGACTTATAAAATCATAACCACAATTTTTCATCACATTGTATATCGCATATTTTTTTCAAGTTTACCACTAAATGATGTATTTGCTTTTTGCTTTAACCTCTCTTATCTGATTTGCATCAAGTTAGGTGCATTTGAAAGAGGCCCAATATAAGTATATTTAGAATGCTGCATATTCAATAGATAAATCACCATGTTTTATGATTGTATGTGTTGATTAATTACAAAATTTTGGCTACTTTTCTTTAACATTTTGCTCTAAAGAGCGCATTCCACCAGGATTACGATGTGATATTTTCTTCTTTAGAGTATTATGAAACTTTTTGCACTTTGCTTGTAATATTTTGCATAAACACAGTCCACACAAGCTTCGCTCAAAGTGTCTTAAATAATTTACAACCTTCATGGTATCGTTTCAGCTCTATTAACCAACAAAATGGCAAACAAGCAATTCCGTTCAATCAATTAACCGCCAATAATTAACTCAATTTCATTTGATAGCATAAAGCACAATCAAGCGCCCGCAGCTAGAATGAACAGTCAGTCAAACAAAATGCTGAACTGAGAAACAACATAACATGACAGGATTCGTGATGGAAAAATATATTAATACACAGAATTTATATTACAGTACATGCAAACGTGTAGTACTTTTTCAACTCCTTTGATGTCAAAATATTACTCGACTTGTTAAAATACTTGATATATAGTTATAAAGGTGTATTTTCCTCTTTGAAAATAAATACACTTCAATATAACTTTTTATTTAAACTGACATCTGCTTGGCCGAATCACTTCGAAGTGGAGAATGTTCCACTTGGAAACACGAGAAATGAATTTTAACAATGTATTTCATTAAGATAGAGTGAGTGGCTTTTAGACCCTTTGAAATTTGTTTTGCATATGTTTTTCATGTTTGTATTATTTATTTACAATTTGATAATTCGTTTTCATTTTTCACATTTTAAACTGTATTATCGGTTATAAATACTCATATATCCTCGATTGGTCCATAGTAGTTATTGGTTTTACTACAGTTGGTGTAATTGTGTTTGTAGCTTAAAATGCAGAAATCTTGCCTTTGACGGCAAAATTTTAAAAGAAAAGATGCATGAACAAACCAAAATAAGTGCTTTACGAGAGTAGTGTTATATAGTCCTAAAATTGGGAAATAAAATAAAACCAAAAAAAGGATAAACAGAACGAAAGCTTTTGAAACAGTTTTCATACCGAACAAACTGTAACTGATCAAGTTGGCTGGGAAACCTAAACTTGGTATCAGATAAATTTTCGCGAAACATACAAATTCTTCCTAAATATTCTTTCGATAAAGGTAAAATTTGTTTTGTAGAATTGTGGTTTGCCAAAAAGGGAAAAATTTTTAATTCTGTTTTGCGTATGTACATAATTTCCATTTGTATATCAACATCTCAAACTTCAGTGAGATATTTAAAACGATTTGACTGTGTATCAATATTAATTTGTACAGTCTCTCAGAAATATCTTATAACCGTTAACATGATATGGTATATTTTAGTGGTAGACGTTGAATCCATATCAACGAAACTTGGTGAGTGACATTCCACTCGCTTTCCTATTTACCAGTGTGAAAATCAGACCGCAACTACGCATACTCGTAATTCCCATAAATTATAATTTTAAATTTCATTAGATTCTTTCCTTTCCATTGTAGAAATTAAAAATTAATAAATATAACGGGATAAAACTTTGCACGAATAGTGCCTTTATGGTGTTCCACCTTATAGTCAAAAATTGTCCAAATTCAACAAAAATTGATATATTTCAAGGCTTCCTACTTTTTTTTAAAGAAAAAATACAGAAAATTCAAATTTATTGGGGAGTGTTTATTAAACTTCGAAAGAACATTTTTGGCATATATTTTTTGAAGATTCATCTTCTTCTTCTTTACTAGCGTAGACACCGCTTACGCGATTATAGCCGAGTCAACAACAGCGCGCCAGTCGTTTCTTCTCTTCGCTACGTGGCGCCAATTGGATATTCCAAGCGAGGCCAGGTCCTTCTCCCCTTGGTCCTTCCAACGGAGTGGAGGTCTTCCTCTTCCTCTGCTTCCCGCGGCGGGTAATGCGTCGAATACTTTCAGAGCTGGAGTGTTTTCATCCATCCGGACAACATGACCTAGCCAGCGTAGCCGCCGTCTTTTAATTCGCTGAACTATGTCAATGTCGTCGTATATCTCGTACAGCTCATCGTACGACGACATCTGACTTGAGTCCAATTTTCAATTTTCGTTCGAGCATTTCGACTGGTAACTGGCGAATAACATGCGTAATGTTTTTCTCCAAGGCTTGAATTGAAACAGGATTGTGCGCATAGACTTTAGACTTTACATATCCCCATAGGAAAAGTCTGTAAGATATCACACGATCTTGGTGGCCAATCGACCGGCCAAAAACGTAAAATTATCTGCTCTCCGAAGTGTTCTCTCAATAAATCGCCGTCTTGTTGAAACCAAATGTCGCCTAGATCGCGAGCTTCAAATCGTTATGGCGCGTTATGATCGCAATTGACGGTTACATTTTTACCGGCATCAAATTTTAAGAATAATGGGTTCCACCCACAAACCCCACCAAAGCTTTGTTTTTTCTGAATTAAATGGTGGATCTTGAATCTCTTCATGTTGCTCTTCGTCCTAATTACGGAAATTTTGTTTGTAATTCTTTCAGCTGGTAAAATCTGCAGCTAGTTGTTAGTTAGTTTAGGTTGCGAGTATATAATCACAGCAGTTTATGGCTATGCTTCTCGAGCTAATTTTATTTGCCATATTTTTTGCTAATCAAATTTGTTTGACATGTCACCACAATCGAGTTTGACAGTTTATTGTTTTTAATGATCTTTTTCGATGCCGTGGACACATGTTCAACCTCGTTTACACCATTGTTTATTTATGTTACTCGTAATTGAATTGGAGAAAATAGAAAACCGTTCTTTAAATTTACTATAACATGTAATCTAGTCTTGGTTAGTTTACCTAATGTTGTATACAACGATTATTTCTATTCAAATCATCAAAATTTTATCAACAACCCTCTTGGTAAAGGTGAGATACATTTAGTTAGGGGTATTATTAAAAGTCTTGTGAGCACTCATTTATTTGATGTTGTCGGCCTCTTTCTATCGGTCCTTTATTTTGGTGTCTTGTAGAACTGTAGTTATAGCTTCATAAATAATTTCTTAACTTATTATTATTATTATTTGAAATTAAACAAGTTACTTTTTCAATATAACAATTGGCGTACGAAAATTCGTTATTCTGATTTCGACTCAGTATTGAAAATCTTCGTATCAGATTAAGTTTAAGAATTCAGTTACTCAAATAAACATACCGCCTAACGAAATGTAGGCATGCATATGTACATAAATTATACATTTGGCCCAACACACCCATATATGTAAATCACACTACTTACTGTGTGCGCTTTGTACTCGCACTTGCCCCACTAACAATGCATATTTGCACCACTCAAGTGGCATTTGCAGTTACAATTGCCAGAGTTTACGGAGGTTTGTAGAGCCAACTGTTCCTATAACCAACAACTCTTCCGCTAACACATAACCATATCCCATATAGCAAAGGGCGTAAGTGTATGTACTCAGAAGCAAAGTCAGAGGCGCAAATAATACCGGCATTCCCATTTGCGTTAGCATCGCCCTCTCATCGTAGACAACACACCACTGAGAGGGAAGTTAGCTTTTTACCATTTGCTCGGTGCCAAAAGGCAGGCATTTAAGCGGTTGTGTGAAGGGGTTGGGAGACGCGTAGAGCTGCCAGGCAAGCCGGGCACGATGACCTCATTTGTATGCACTCGTTCGTTTTTGCACAAACTCGCTCATCCGTTGGCATATCTGTCGCCCGAACGTCGCGACCACCCTCACTGGCTACACGCTCTCGACCCGTTGACTCGCTGCTATTGCTATTGCATTTTATCGACCCCAGCTCTACGCTGTGAAGTGTTGTTGCTCGGCGGCCTGTAGTTTCGTGTGGCGCCGACTTCGCTGGCATCATATCACGCCGAATTAGGTTATATTGGCAACACTGATTTAAAACAACACTGCCACTCATACTCACATGCAAATTTTCATACCGGCCCATTGACAAATGTGGAAACCTCCCGAACATCTTTCTAGTTTTTCCAAATTGGGGTGTAGCAGTGCGGCTTGTGTATATTTGGCGTAGTTCTGGTACGAAAGCCCGCCGGCTGTCGGCTGTTTGGTCGCCGATTACTGGTTCGTGGTTCAAGCATTTTTATTTTGTAATTGTTTTTGTAATCCCATACTACTTTACAGACACTTGCAGTATAATATGAAAATGTGTGCATTACCACAAAGTTGTACATATGTATCCGGTCGATACCGGTTCATACTAAAGCGGTTTTTCTCACATAAATGCGTGGTGTTGATAGAACTGGTTGAAATTTTTTAACCTACATGGCAAACGGAAACGAATTGTAAATTTGTAGAATAGAGAACATTATACTACTTTGAGTACGAATCAATTTAATACCAACTGAGTCTTGTGCTCTACTACCTAGTGGGCTAAAAAATCAAAGCGAATTGATTGTCTGCCAAGGTCGATAATATTTTCAATTTTAATGCTTTCATGAATAATTTTATTTTAATTTATTAGTTTGTGTGTGAAAATAAGTTATGATAACCCTTTTATCAGTTAGCTACATTGTGTTTGTGCTAAATTGATTGAAATCGATATTTATCCGTTAGTTGTATTTCGATTAGCGGACCAGTACCATTTCTAAAACCAGCAGTATCGAAACCGATTCAAGTACAACTATTGGTGTTCGCTTTGAGGGTGCGACATTCAAATCGCTAAGTAAAGGGTGATTTTTTTGAGGTTAGGATTTTCATGCAGTAGTATTTGACAGATCACGTGGGATGTCAGACATGGTGTCAAAGAGAAAGATGCTCAGTATGCTTTGACATTTCATCATGAATAGACTTACTAACGAGCAACGCTTGCAAATCATTGAATTTTATTACCAAAATCAGTGTTCGGTTTGAAATGTGTTTCGCGTCCGTGTCCGATGAGCGATGAGGCTCATTTCTGGTTGAATGGCTACGTAAATAAGCAAAATTGCCGCATTTGGGGTGAAGAGCAACCAGAAGCCGTTCAAGAACTGCCCATGCATCCCGAAAAATGCACTGTTTGGTGTGGTTTGTACGCTGGTGGAATCATTGGACCGTATTTTTTCAAAGATGCTGTTGGACGCAACGTTACGGTGAATGGCGATCGCTATCGTTCGATGCTAACAAACTTTTTGTTGCCAAAAATGGAAGAACTGAACTTGGTTGACATGTGGTTTCAACAAGATGGCGCTACATGCCACACAGCTCGCGATTCTATGGCCATTTTGAGGGAAAACTTCGGACAACAATTCATCTCAAGAAATGGACCCGTAAGTTGGCCACCAAGATCATGCGATTTAACGCCTTTAGACTATTTTTTGTGGGGCTACGTCAAGTCTAAAGTCTACAGAAATAAGCCAGCAACTATTCCAGCTTTGGAAGACAACATTTCCGAAGAAATTCGGGCTATTCCGGCCGAAATGCTCGAAAAAGTTGCCCAAAATTGGACTTTCCGAATGGACCACCTAAGACGCAGCCGCGGTCAACATTTAAATGAAATTATCTTCAAAAAGTAAATGTCATGAACCAATCTAACGTTTCAAATAAAGAACCGATGAGATTTTGCAAATTTTATGCGTTTTTTTTTTTAAAAAAGTTATCAAGCTCTTAAAAAATCACCCGTTATAAGCGCCTGTCTACTCGTAGGATATTTCTTGATAATTTTGCTATGAATACTGCTGGTAATGTTTGTAACTAGGTTTATGGGTCGATTGGGTGCAAAGCGAATCGTGAACGCCAAACAATTAAGGGAAATGATTGCAGCAAATGTGCGAAAGCACAGGAAAAAAAGAAAGGGGTGTGTAAGCAAGTGATATGTGTGCGTTCATCAGATAAAGAAGAAGTGTCTAAGAAACAAAGTGCTTAAAATTAATGAAAAATTGCGAACACAGTGGAGAATACTGATGAACTAAAGAATGAAAAACTAAGAGAAAACATAGAGAGTAAATAAGTATGAATATGCAACTAATCGCAATACTAAAAGTAGGTAATAAATAGACCGAATGTTTTGTTAATCTAAGAATGTTGCGTATCAAAGAAGGCAATTAAATCCAAATTATGGGATATGAAAGGCAATTGAACTGAAATTACTTGTTATGTATGTATGTATGTATGTATGAGAGACAGTGTAATATTTTCTGATCGTCAGAGTATGTTGTCTAATATTTCGTTGAATGAGTTGAGTATATTTGGTGGCAAGTAAAACTAGTAAAATAATTTCTACGGAATGCCATTTTTCAATGTTAAATACTTTACAGGACATAAAGTGTGGAATAGAATTATAGAATAACCAAATATGAAGGCTTTGACCCACTGATTTTGAGCGTTTTGCTATTAAATTAGATTTAGAGATAATTACAAAATATTTAATAAAGTTTTGGTCAAATGATTCTCCACTCGATTTTTTATACACATATTTCTGTACGGAATTATGATTATGGATGATTGAGGATGAAATGTGAGAGTTATTTTTAAAAAATTTTTTAAAACTTTAAATTATTGTGTGGACATACAACTACAGTCTCTTCAATAATCTCACAAATTTGAGACACATACAGCTGTTGACAGCTAATTAGAAACCCTCCCCACAAAAAGAAATACCGCAGTTTTCCCGATGAGACCCAAAAAAGAGTTCCACTGACATTATACAAAAAATTTAAGACGAATATAGTATCCAAATATCAAAAGAAAACAATTGCATGGTGTTTAGTCGAATTTGGATATCATGGCAGGGCAGCACGCAGGAAACCACTTCTGACTAAAACTCATAGTAAACAACTCGTAGACTTTTCCAACGCTTATTGATCTTGAACAACAAATAAATGGAAGTATGTTCTTTGGAGCGATGTAACCAAAATAAATCGCATAGATCCTAATGGTCGAAGGTATGTTTGCCGATCAATGTATCAAGAATTTGATCCTTGCTATTGATTTGTTGTTATTGATTGATGGATTTTTAAATAAGGAGAAATACGTCGACATCCTAAATAATGTCATTTTGACACGGACTAAGGACAATTTGCCTGTTATATGGAAATTCCAACAAAATAACAATCCAAAGCACACGGCAAAGTCAGCACCAAAGTTCTGAAGAGAACAAATCTCGGTTATTGTCAAAAAGCTGTTTGTATCAAAAATATTGAAAATATGGATGTCCTTTTTGATAAAATTAGGACGGCATGTCAAGAAATACTAGTGGTGCGCTTTCAGAGTCTTATAACGTCAATTCGCAGTGGATATGAAGCAGTATTAAAGTAAAAGGGTTAAGTAACAAAATACTAACTGAAAGTAAATAATATTTTTTAATAGCAGTATTTTTTGCTGATGAAAACATTTTCGTTTCTAATTAGTTGTCGCACTCAAATCGTTGATTCCACACATTTTTGTTAAAATCTTCAAAAAAACTGATTTTTAATTAAATATTTTACTGTTAGAGTTTAAGTTTAACGTAAGTTTCAATAAAATGAGTGAAAAAACGGTAAAAGGAGTGATTGATTCGAAAACAATTTCATTTACTTCAAAATAAATCGCGTTTCTTATTAGCTGTCAACAGCTGTATATACTCAAGATATTATATAATACTGCTCTCTTCGATTCCTCATTTCTCTGCTTTCTTTGCTTGTTCACTTATCAAAAAAGTTGCATGTAAAAGCAACAACAAAATTTCAGAATTATTACAAGAGAGTTTATGCATAGCTCATTAAGGGGTTACATGGGTTTACAAGTTTCAAAAAATCGAAATTGTCTTAAGATTTCTCGAGAACTACTCAACCAATATTAATGAAATTATACACAGGGGTTTGAGATACAATTTTTAAAGACTTGGACAAAGCATTTGTTTCAATTACAACTATTTGAAAAAAAAACTGTTGCGAAATTTTCATTTCTCTGTAAAAATGTCTGCAAAAAATCCAATTTTTTCCTTCGTCCAAGTTCTAAGTTAAAGTTTCAACGTATTTTTTTCTCTTTAGAAGATCCTGTATGGAATTATCTTGCCAATGCGATCGCATGTTTTTTCGAAGGGACAAAGAATTTCTAATAGTGTATGTTGGTAACAACAAAAGTTCTAATAAATTATTTAATTTTTTATATGAGAAAATAATTGTTGAAAAAAGTCAGTTTTACCCGGGGAAAATCCCATGTAGCCCCTTAAGTAGTATAACCGCTATCAGTTTTATTATTGTGAATGGCTTAAATGAAAAATAAAAACTAAAATTTGTTATTTTTCTTTAATTTTTAAAAACTTAAGGCCTAAAAGCATATACAGTTTATTATCAAAACAAGAAAAACCGTTAACTTCGGTTGCACCGAAGCTAAATACCCTTCACAGGTGCATTTCTGTTAGTAACTATGTGTCCAGTTTTTATGGAAGCTATGTATAAGCTATTAGTAACCCGTTCTGAACAAGTTTTTTAGAGATTACATTGTTACCTTAAAAAATAATCTATACCAAATTTCGTGAATACATCTTGTCAAATGTTTAAAGTTGTCCATACAAGAACTTGATTTCGATCGTTCAGTTTGTATGGCAGCTATATGTTATAGTGGTCCGATATCGGTCGTTCCGACAAATGAGTAGCTTCTTGAAGAGAAAATGACGTTTGCAAAATTTCAGGTTATCTTAAAAACTGAGGGACTAGTTCGTATATATACAGACAGACGGACAGACAGACGGACATGGCTAAATCGACTCAGCTCAACATACTGATCATTTATATATATACTTTATAGGGTCTCCGACGCTTCCTTCTGGGTGTTACAAACATCGTGACAAACTTAATATACCCTGTTCAGGGTATAAAAAAGCTGTGGCGTTACTAAAACGTTTTTTGACCCGGAAAAAAGAAAATTTTCCATCAAGACAAAATCGTAGCGTTGCACATGCGCCAGAGAACTTGCTTGTATAGGGTTTTACATTAGTACTGACTGTTAGTTTGAACATCTTGTATGGATTGTTTAATTGACCATATATTTATGGCAGTACTGCTGCTCCTTATTGGGCATTTTTTTTTTGGATTCATCGATGCGAAAATTATAGCACTATGGATAAAAATTTATTGATATATAATTGGTATATTTACATATGTGGTAATATTGATCGAATTTTATCACAACAAACTCAAGTTGAATTTATAATATTGGGAAGTTGAAAAAGTCTTTTTTGTATTTTGTCAATAGATGTCATTGCAGTCGTATACTATATCTCCAGTGCTAACAATCACATAGTGTACACTATATAATGTTGGAAAGGCTTAAGCTTATAACCAAAAATTAAATTCGAGGAACCTGTTCGGAAATGAGTCAAAATAATTAAGAAATTCGCTATATTTTGAAATTTTTGAATAAAATGGGAAGAATGCCACGCAAGCCACCAATGAAATTTGTGAAGTTTACATAGACGATGCTGTATCCTTTCGTGTAGCACAGCAATGGTTCACTCGCTTCCGTTCTGCAAATTTCGATTTGCACTGATGAAAGTTTTACGCTGACTGAAGAAAAAATAAGTTGAAGTTTGATTAGAAATACGAGAATACCTTTTCGACTACCAATATATCCTTTTAAATTAATACTTTTTTAATTAATTCTTTTGCAAATAACATCTATGATGGTCAAATTCAAAAGTTTCAAGCCCCCAGGTTTCGACTATATGGACCTCGAAGCCTTTGTCTTACTTTATACCGAAAATAACAGTCAATCTTTGCGACATGTTAGTGAAGAAGCACAATTTGGTGTGGGAAGAATTAAAATTTTCCCGTTTACTAGAGTGCACGGAGAAATAAAATTGTAAACCCAACAAGCACAATTTAAGAATTACAAGTTACTATTTATGTAGTTTAATTAAACATGGCTAACAGAAAACGAACTGTAAAATCAATATTGCGGTGCGATTGCGGTGAAGTAAGCTGGAAATTATCCTTAATTAAGTTAAGAGCGGTAGCAAAAGCAGGTGCTTACCAGAAATTAAATTTGAATTTCAAAGTAGAGTGTTGAATAGATTTTCTTATTAAATGCTTATTATGCGACTAATTACTTTGTCCCGTCTTGCCTTAACTAAATGCAAACGACGCCGGGAGCAAAGCATTTGCACTGTAAAGTGGAGCCTAGCGGTAATTTTTTCACACAACTAAGCAGCCATCAAACCAATTCCCCTAGCCTCCCACTTGCTTTTGTGAAAATAAAAAGAAACAAGAAAAGTGAAAAATAAAAAATTAAATTAATTTCACTGTTTGTGTTTGCTGAAAGGAATTAAATTACTCCGACAACTTCGGTAGGTGCTTTATGCAAAACAGGCAACATGCATTCTTACTTACAAACACACTTTTTCAAATACTCTTAAATGCACACTTACTGGCTGCACCTGCAACGCGGCCACTCAGCCACTCAGCCCTCAGTCAAACTGTATGGTACGGTCTTGCAGATGAGGTTGGGCGTCGAAGAATTTGTTTTAGCCACTAACAGCGGATACAAAATCTTAGCAGAAGCAGCAGCAACAGCAGCGAATATTTCAGCTGCACAAGTTAGGGAAGGGCAGCGAACTGTGCACAGGTTAACACATTTACCACATGCCACAGCTACTTACGTATGTGCATATTATCATTTTTCAAGATAACATGACACAGTAAATAGCAGTATTTTTTATAATATATGCAGAGTTGCTTCCTCAAAAGCAACGAAGTCATATTTACTTCATATCATCCAACAAACTTCAAAAGCTGTGTAATAAACCCTGCAGGAAATCAAATTGATAAAGAAAATTATGAAAAGTTCTATATGGTTTTTTGGTGAAATGTTGGAACATGTTTCAGTAGCAATGAGTCTAAAGTTCTCAATGAAATGTTATGAACAAGACTGAGTTAGTAAATGATTATTGTCAGCGGAATTATCTTCACAATGCCAGCTTTCAAAAATTTAGTCAAAAGTGTCTAATTACTGTTCCTATTAACTTTGTCAGAAACAATTTCTGATCATAGCTTCGTGTTTACTTAAAAGATAAAACTCAAAACTATTTTCAATGTCATAAAAAATACAATTTATTCCTTAAAATAAATGCAAATTTTTAATATCAAATTAGCTAAGTGTTTGTCCGTCTGTATTTATGAGAACTTGTACGTCAGTTTTTATGGTATCGATCTGAAATTTTGCAAAAAAACGCTCTGTTCTTCTAAATGAACTGCTTTTTTGACGAAACCAAATACGAACTGAATGCTCGAATCAAGTGCTTGTATGGAAAACTTTTTCATTTTAGGAGATATTTCTACAAAATTTAGCACAAGTTATAACTTAAGACATTGCTACCATCGTTGAACATATGGTTCAGATTGGACCACGATAGCATATAGCTTCTAGCGATCAAAACCAACGTAAATAACTTTTTATACTCTTTTTTGATTTGAAAAATGCACCTGAGAAGGATATTTTAGCTGCGGTTTTGTTAATGTTTTTAATACCAAATACCAAAAAACTCTACCTGAACTTATACGCTATAAATTAAGTTCCCCAATCGTTAAAGAAAACTTATTTGTGAACGGCCTTGCATTTGTTATATGATGTTTTTGTGATATTTTTTGCACACTGGGTATTTTACGCACATTTAAATCCTGAATATACGAGTATAAGCTTAAGCGTACTCAGTTCCAGCTGGTACAATGAAAAATGTATATTGCCCAGAGTGAGCCAGTTGCCATCAACTACGCCACCAACTGCCGGCAGCTTGCAGTTTTTCAGCTTTGGCAGAGCTACATTTTCATATGCAATCGCCATTCACCATTTGACAACTATCCACGATTTAATCTGATATTCTTAAGTTGTAGGAGAACCAGTTGCAGATGCTTAAATTGCAATGTTGGCTTACTTATGTCCACGATTGATGTGCATTTTCAGGAAAAAGTGAGCAGTTGTTTACATTTAATTGAAAATATTATAAAAGTAGACGTTCGGTATTATTGTTTTGCAAAAACAAGAAGGCGCACTACGTTGAGATTAGGCATTCACTTTGTACACCAAAATACTAAAACTAATTTTATCCCGCAACACTTGCTAATTAAAGCGTAATAAGTGCCTGCTCGCTTAAAAGGCGACCGACCAGATTTTTAGCTGGAGTCAGCAACATAAAGTTAGCTTATGCATTTGAATCACGTGAGGGAATAAAACGAAACGAAAAGTACAAAAATTATGCAGCAATAAAAAAGGTACATATGCACTGCATTTTCATGTACATATATATATATATGTATGTATGTGCGAGTATTTGATTGCAATCGCTTGAAGCACGGTGGTTTTGTGGTTTTTCCCTCTAAAAGCAAGGCATCGCTCGTATGCTCTTCACTTCAATCGCTGCCAAGAGTTCACCTCAACTTTCTTCCTTGTTTGTTATTGCTGTTACCGATGCTGATATTGTCGCCTCTTAGAGCCGGCACTTACCATCAACACTCGCCGCAGCCTTTGCCACTTTGCCATTCTGCGTTCGTTGTCCTTTGCCGAGTGGGCTCCCAGCCACTATTGTTGCAACTGATGTTGCCTGGTTGTTGCACGTTAAGTGCACGAGTCTGTGTTTGTATGTCTTTAGGTTAGTGTAAACATAAACATGCAGTATTAGTCGGCGGAGGTGGGCGATTTCGCAAGTGTGGGAATCGGCGGAATGTAAAGCGACGGCTCGAGCGAGCTGGTAAATATTAAAAGTGACTAAAGAGTCACGTATGTTTGTTCCCGCTTACATGTGTGCTTACAAAATGTCTAGTACACGTATTTGTGCAGTTTTAATGCGCATGTGAGTGTGTGCAAAAGACATATTTCATGCGAGATGCGCAGTTAAACCCAACGGCAATTCACAAGAACACGGCCAAGAACTTTCACAGTTACATGCGTACAACAACAGAACGAAGGGAAAAGTGCAATTTTTTTTAAATACTTAAAAAATTATAATTGTACACTCAAATGTATGAACCCAATGTGGCAAAAATATGTTATATAAAAATGTTTGCTTCCTTTTTAGCAGATTCTTCACGTTTTGAGCAAAGCATTATTATAACACTTGAAATAAGCTTGGTCATCTTTAATATCATATATTTAGTGCAAAGTGATTGGCTCTAGCCAAGTTATTATTTTCGCTTCTCTGCCAGCACTATCATAAGAAAACAAAAACACATATTTATAAACATAAGTATGTCGGCAAGTTTTTGGAGGTTTACAATACAGCGACAGCACAGGTAGGTCACCATTAACGCATGAATAAACATTCTAAAGTCACACCGCCGATTCAAGACGCCAAGAGAAATATTTCTCATTTTTTATGATCGTGACTGCTACAGGTATCTTAAATGATGAATGCCCATGTTTGCTTAGCCAAGCGGAAGTTAACTACGGGTGAATACTAGCGATTTAATATTTTTGACTTTTGGTTATTTGATTATTATTGATTTACTTTCATAATGACTTGCCTGTGCCATAAAATTCAGTTAGTATAATAAAGGGTTATACCTTCTACACAGTAAAACTTTTAAAAATTTAAGCATTAAAGATGCTATGTAAAGAACCCTTTAGACGCAATAATTTCCAATATTTTCTTATCTCTCTTGATAGAAATATTTAGAAGCATATAAAGAGAGCGTCTTATACCATTCACGCTACACTTCTAGTCATTTCTGTAACAAAAACTTTAATTCGTATTCAGAAAAATAGTAAAACAAATATGAATTAAGCAAATTAAACAATAAATGAAGGTGTTTTTAAAAGGACCTACAAAGGAGATGTAGGGACAGCAAACGACGCCATATTTTTCCCCCAATTGAGGAAGACCCAAATCAGCCTCTTACACGTCGTTCTCAAGCAATGGGCATCTATGTGACGTCGTTGTGGCGAATTTTGCGAAAAGATCTTGGCCTACAACCTTACAAGATCAAATTAACGCAAGAACTGAAGTCGCTTGACCATCAGAGTCGTCATATGTTTGTGAACGGGACTGAGCAACTACTTAAAAATTATCCGGATTTTCATAAAAAAAATAACCTTCAGCGATGAGCGTCATTTGTGGCTGATAACATGCGTTATTGGTCAGATAGCAATACACATGTACTTCATGAGTCCCCATGGTATCCTGAAAAAATTACGGCGGCGTCATTGGGCCTTACTTCTTCCCTGATGATCAAGACCGGCAAGTTATAATGAGCGGGAATCGCTACTGCTCGATAATAACTAAAATTTTTTGACCCGAATTGAATGACATGGACTTGGACAATATGTGGTTACAACAGGACGGCGCCACAAGCCACACAGTGTATGTCATAATCGATTTATTGAAAACGAAGTTTGGTGAACGTGTTGGCCACCATGGTCGTTTGATTGGACGCCGTTAGACTAAAAATTGGGTTCAGGGTCTGGACCTCTGCAAACGTGACCGTGGTGACCATGCTCGAGTTTCATACATAATGGCATCGAATGTACTTTCACAGGAATAAAATCTTTTATTTATACCAAACTGTTTTTATTTTATTAAAAAATTGTGTAATGGTCGTGTTGACAAAACTTTACAAGCCGATGACACAGAAGGAGTTATTAAATAATATCACTTTCGAATTATAAATTTTAGTATTGAAAGTAAAACGATATATTGCAAATCATACTGTGATAATGTGAAATTTAAATTCTAGTAAAGTTTACGTCTAACAAAGCAGTTGATCTCACAGTTTTGAAATTAACTTCGATAACAAATTGAATAAACCCTGTGAAGGAGAAATTCATTAATCAAAATTATACCCGCAACTTCTCTATTCTATTTATAGACGATCATTATCACTTTTGGTGGCGTATATAGAGTAAAAACAAGTAAAAAAAATATTCCAATAATTTGCCCATTATCAAAAAAAGTCGAGAAATTGTTATCGTTTTTTTGCTCTGTTTTATAATTTAATGTTCTGTTTAATTAATGTGTTTTTTGAAGAAATCCTTATGATGGTGCCGAAAATACATTGTGACAAAAAAAAACACCAGAAAATTGCAAATAAAACGAAAATTATTCAATTATTCATCAATATTTATTACGTCGTCTTGAAAGTAGTCCCCACCAAGTGTAATACACGTTTGCGAACGATTTTTCTCGAAACACTTTTTATAAGCACCTTTTGGGATGGCCTTCAGTTCCTTAGCGAATTTGGTTTTATATCTTCCACGGGTTCCACGGAGCGGAATCAATCACCAATCTGTTGAATACGGTGGTTGGTCGATGGTATTCATTGCGTTTCTGGCTATAAATTTGGTCACAATCGTGGTCATCGTGTAGAATCCAAGAATTGTTCTTCCATAATTTTGGCCGTTTTCAACGCAAACGCATCAATACGGTCAAATAGAACTCCTTATTGATCGTCTGTCCTTCCGGAACATATTCATGATGCACCAAATCACGAATATTGAGAAAAACAATGAACATCAACTTGATTTTTGAGCGACTTTGGCGTGTTTTTTTGATTTCGGCTCGCTTTTTCCTTCCATTCTGATGGTTGTTGACTTGTTTGCATGTCAAACTCATAAGCCTCTGTCTCATCGGCAGTTATAGTGTTATCCAAGAACGAGACCTATTTACAGCCTTTTCCAACATTTGCAACGATTCTGAACACGAAATTTATTTGGAAATACAAAATTTGAGACTGATTCTTTATTTCATTGTTTTGTCCATGTAAAAATCGCAATGCTCTGCTGAGGTGTATCTAATAGAGCAGCTGCTGTAAGCAAACTGGTTTATATGTTTTTCAAATATCAATATCAGAGAAATTTAGTTACAAATTCCGGGTGCTTTTTTGCTGCTTAAACTTGTAGCAGTAAATCTTGATATGACTTCAAACGCATGGTTGAACCAATCATTAAGTTTTTATGAACAAATTTTGAATTATGTTAAATATTAATTTCAATCGCATTTTTTGCAACTATAAAGTCCTGTGGGCACGTTCAATACTATCCATCTACTATCGAAAACTTAAAATAATAAACAGTAAGCAAGAAAGTGAACGATTTCAGTTAGTTTCTTTGTGTTTAGGAATTGGCACATATTAAGGGAATGCTTTTCAGGGTACTTTGTATTAGCTATATCAAGGCTAAGGGAAGTATTGACACGATTTTATTAATTTTTGGCACAAGATATACATATTTCCCCTATAATTTATATACTACAACTCGCAGATTGGCCGATAAGTTTGGTAAAAAATCAACCAAATATACCAAGGTTCAGATATTTGGTGTTTAGGTTTTCGAAAAGCTATAGCTCGACTTTGTTAATGTCTAGGTGTTTGATTTGCATACTGAAAGTGAAAGGCGTGGTTGTTTTCCGATTTCGTCCTTTTTAATAGTGTGTTATAGAAAAGGTTAAATAATCTCATATACCAAATTTTTAGAATCGGTCGAGTAATTTCTGAAATCTGAATCGGCTAGGTATTCGCTTATGTGAAACTAACAATTTCTCGTATTGAACAAAATAGATAGTCTAGCAAAAACTGATATAGCTGTTTTACATAAAAATAGTATATTAATAGTATGTAATAATAATTTTTTCCTTTTATTCAAATTCTGGTCGGCATACCATTTTACGTACACATGTAAACAATATTTTTTTTCAAAATCGTTTAAAATTATTTTAATGCGCGTAAGTTTGTATGTTTCTATATTTGTACATTACTGGGAATACCTCGGTGAATTTCAGTGACAAATTTCAATTGCGCGTGATTTCACAGTCTGCACGTTCACTTTTAACACACACTTCTACGTGTGTGCGCACACGTTGCTTATCGCAGAAACAAGAAAATTTATCCAACAGACAGCAACAAAGACAAAAGGAAAGGTAAATGAACTTTACGACAATACTACGTTTGCTGTAGTGCCGGTTGAGTGAGTCGCAAAGAGAAAAAATGCAAAAAAAAAAAGATCATAAAAAACACAACACACATAAAAGTTAAGCAACAACATTTCTACAAAATCTACAACTGCAACAAAAATAAAAGCAGTCTTCTAACCTGCCGTCAAAAACGATTTGTGCTAAAAATAGTTACATGAGCATTTTATATTTTCTCTTACATTGTACTTCCTCATATTATATGTATGCTTATATTTGTGACGAAATGCACGCAAATAAATTTTAAATAAGAGACACATGGCGTATGAGTAACATTATGCGTTACTATGCATTTTGTGTACAAATGTGTGTGGATGAGTTGGGTGCAACTGCGAATTTCTCAACCAAGCACATTAGAAGCTGCTGCGATATTTCAGCAATAGAACTGTGAAACTAAAATGTGGTAATATATAAATGTATATTATATATGCGTATACCTACTTTTGAATATATAACGAAAATATTTATATTCAACAATCATATGTATACATGCGCAATAATCCGACCTCACTAATGAATAAATTTCTGTAGTCTACAAACAGATACTGTAAAAACTATTTTCTATAAAAATTCGCTATGTATAACCTTTATTACTGTTGGATTCAAATTAAAGAGTACAACGCAATAAGAAAAAGTGACTCTTAAAATTCAGTGTATAAGGAACGAAAAACTAAGACTTAAACACTTTTGAATCCATCTTGGTTTCCAGAAAAAAATATTTTGCCGAAACCACATTTAGTTACTTCTTGGTTGGCTCGGCTGGTTAAATTTTGTAGTATTTTTTTGCATTACAGATATGCTGCAACTGAAACGAAGTCGTGTTGTATTGTGTTGAGGGTGCATAGTCTTAGTAATTGGCGGTGTTTAAATTAAATTTTAATAGAAAAAATATTTTAAAAAGTTTGCATCAAACTGAAAGAAAAATTCAGTCTCATAAAGTAGCGAGCAATATCTAAGAGCCCGTTAAGAATATACCATATATATGTGGGAAAATGTAATGTGCATATTGACACAAGAGCGATATTAAGCTTCTCGTTAATTCGGGTAAATCTAAAAGAAATATAACACGGTAATCCTAACCGAAGCTTATCGAAACTGATTCCGACGTAAAAACGCATTTAGCATAAGTCAATCAGATGTGACTCATCAACAATGTTTTTATATCTACAGAATTTCAGTTCTAACAAGTAAGGAAGTGCTAATTTCGGATGTAACCGAACTTTTCATACCCTTGCTACTTGCAAGGATCAAAGACAGTTAGTTAGAGTAAAGTTATTATTACATGAAGATTAATATAATTGCATATACTTTCGGTACTAACCAATAGTAGGCACACGGAAGATTAAAAATCTTATATTAGGTATATTGGAGATAGAGCCCGATTATTGTATATTTTTGACATATATGCATATATTATTAACAGAAAAACATGCTCTCTTATTTGCAATAAAAAGTTTGCAAACGGAACTGGGGTAAGTGGTGCTTAATTTGTATTCTGAATAGTCAAAGAACGGGTGAATTTAGAGTTGCGTTATACGAGAAGTAGGCGTGGTTATAGTCCGATTCCGCACTTAAATATAAAAACGCCAAACTGAAGCTACCTAGTAAATTTGGTAGAAATCGCTCGAAGAGGTCCACGAGATGCCATGCTGATTGTTCAATTCTGATTTAAGCCCTCTTGATTCATCTTGGATGTAAAGTTTAGTACTTCAGACACATTTAGTTCTTAGTTTATCACGCTTTTAGTATTTTTTAACATAACTGTTATAAGGTAGACGTCCGAATTATAATGCGATTTGATCCATGTTCATACTGTCGGTAGAAATTGTTATACAATTTTTCAGTCACTCGGAATTCAGGTCGTCTTATATATACTGCGTTAGGTGAATAAAACTATCAATATGCTGCAATAGTAGAAAAAAAAATAATAATATAGACTTAGGTATAAAGTAATCGGAAAGATTAAACCATGAAGTCTGAGAACAAACACACTCTAGAAGTTTGTCTACGAAGTGAATTAAGTTGAGACGCAGTACTTGTATGAACATTCTAATGACCATGAGGACAAGATTCGCTTGCAACAATCATCTACAGTTCGTTATATAGAAATAGTAACTTTTTACATATGACATGTTGACAACCAAATATACTAGTTTTTATCTTAAATGATATTGCATTGTGTATGTCTTTGCTTTTTTTTTTGGGAAAGCCAAACAGTTTATATTACTAACTCTACAACTTGAATTCAAAGTTTTCCTATTAACAAACCATTTGAAAGCAATAAATGCAAATAAAGTTCAGGTATGTATGTTTTAAAGCTTTTGTTAAGTCCATGAAATCACAGAGAGAGTTTCCTTGCTTGCATCGGTCTGTAGTATAAATGCAAAAGGTAAACGAGAGAAGGCTACAGCAATGAGTTTGGGAGGAAGATGTAATCTAAATGGTCTGCACTTATTTATGTAAGGGCTTTAGTGCTTTTGTCAATAAATAAATACTTGCATTGTGAAAACAGGCATTTTTGATAATAGGATATACATATATGTCTATCGAATAGAAATGGTAGACATTTTGCAATAGTCGATGGTAAATGGAGCCAATGCCCTACATTAACATTTTACATATATTTAAGTGTATTGAATATCCAGCATTATGATTATAGGAGGCTGCAGACACATGACTTTCTTACACTAAGGCAGAAATTTTTAAGAATTACTCAGCATGCAATTAAGAATTTTAAAACACATCACCGAATCATCAGAAAAAATCAAAACCTTAGCTATCGCAGTCACCTAACTCGAATATCTCCTTTCAAGGTATTTTTGAAGTTTGAATATATGGTAAATTTTTTGAAATACTAGAATAAGTTGACCAAAAGAAAGTAGTAATAAATTCACGAAAACCTTTAAGAGATTTTTAAATATATATTTAGTAACTAAGTGTAAATATGTTTATATATATAATATATTGTGTATATATATACATAAATTATTTAAATGTAGCAACATTTTCCGCTATATCAATATCTTTTGTGGATATGCAAATAAAAATGTACGTGCAATGAAGTGTTACTTATAGCAGCAAACTCACAGACAGACATATACAGTGAGGAACAAAAGTGTTCACGAATATACGAAATTTGTTTGCTTGTCATTTCATCAATACGACAGCCTGGGAACAATTTTCTATTGTAAAATTCTTAAGCGTTAATTACCATTTGGTAAGACTTTTTTCAAAGCAACAGAACTTCTTTTTTCAATCCAAGCAAACAAAAAGAGTGTGTGAACAGCATTTTCCCTTTGAAAAACCGTAAATTCTACTTTTAAGGATAACGTGATGGAAGATATAAAGAATTGTGCTTCTTACAGACGAAACCCGAAAAAAATATAAATTGTATCTTGAATTAATCAATAGAATAAAAAATAAAATAATTAAACAGTATCGCGAAAGTTTGGAGACTGCGTATCGATGGTATAATGTGTATGATAGATGATGTTGATACTCTGAAAGACTCATAACTTTCAAGTCTGGATATATTCAAAATAACCATAACGTGGTTTGTGAATAGTGGGATCAAACTGCCTGTCTGGCTTCCCCAGTCAGCACTCCTAGACTCATTTAAAAAATGAAATTCTAGCGGACTCTCCTAGCATGACAAAACATAAACCAAAAATATATCATAAATCGTATCCCGCAACCGAAGCAGTAAGAAAGTCGTGTAGTGTCATACAAAATATCAACGTATTATTAACCAAACTTTTGAGTCAATGGAAAAAGTTTTCACACTTGTATATTTTTAAAATCGTGTATTTTTAGTAGAGTTAATTAAAATTTTTGAATTAATTTATTTTTTTTCGAAAACAAATTCAATACCATATTGAATGTATTTTTAGTTTTTCTGTGTATCGTGAAATTTTTAAGCTTTAAGAGAAATATTGGTATTTTCGTGAACAGTATTGTCCTTTACTGTATATAAGTAAATGTGAGTAAAATATGAATTTGTAGCTGTGAAATATGAATAATACTTCTCGTGCTGCTCGTACACATGGATAGTCCGCAGAGTATGAGGTTTGTGTTTGAATGGCGAGTAAAATCCATTGTGTGGTGATTCTATAAAAATTTCCATGATTTCCGGTTAAATGCGTTTCCGTTTCGGCTGTTGTGCTGTTTATTGCTGGCAGGGTGTTTATTTTGTTGTTGCTGATTCCTGGCATGGAGACAATCAACTAAATGTGCACGCATTTAACAAATAATGGACACACTAGCATGCATTATATGTAGGCTTCTATGGGTATGTATGCATGTATGTGGATGAGCGAGTCCTCAATTTACTGGCAATGCTTAATGCATTGAACAAGTAAATGTGATTTGTACTTGCACCGGACAGTATACTGAAATATGTTAATATATGTGTATGATGCTAACATCGGCCGAATAAAATACAATGCATTAACCAGCAAGTAATATTTTCACTTATAAATATACACATATTGTTAAGTGCACATACATATATTTAAGATACGCACAAATATGGTGGCCACATTGCTGTTGAAAATGGCAAAATAGGCATGTGAAAGCAATACAAATAAAACTGCAAATGGTCAATAAAATCATCATGCAATGTTACTATATATGTAGGTGGGCTATTATCAATGTATGCTCACAACGCGCACAGGGGAGAGGTTTGCAAATAACATTGTGGTGCAAAAAGTGTCAGCCACATTATTCACTGCACAAAATTGACGGTAATTTAGATAAGATATCACACCGTTGAATCAATTGGACCAATGTATGCTTGTTTGGAGAGAAAACATCAGAAAGAAGCTTGCGGACGAGATCCCTGTTAATGTGTGATTCTACGAAAGGATACAAGCTTATTAAACTTTTACGGCACCGACCCATGTCATGTTAAAATTGGCCACAGCATTAAGCTCAAAAAGAAAATTGGTCTTAAAATTCAACACAAAAATCTTTTGAGGAAGGTTCAGATTATTGTTATAAAATTTGTAATGTACTACCTTGAACGGAGTAATATAATTGTTCTATCAAACAATTATTGTAAACCCTTAAAATAAACGGTAGTAGTGCAGACCTTTCGGCGTTAGGTATCAAGAAAGATTACTTTGGAAATAACTGAAATTGGATTACTGTTTTGCTTACAAAATGAATATATTCAAAACCCTTTAAATTACTATAAATCACTACTGCATATGGATATTAAAGTGCGTATAGTAACTCTTTAGCAACCGTATCACAAAGTATACAGCTTGAATACCTATCACAAGCAACTATCATCTGTCTATCGGCAGACGCCATTTGCCTATCATCTATTACTACCATCTCAAGTAATATTATTTAAAAAGGTCTAAATAATGCCACTGCTAAAGACAAGTTGCCTATGGTATTTTGCAAGGTTTGGAATTTCATTACATACATTATCTTAAAAAAAAAAAATGTTTTATTTACGAACTTTTCCAATTAAATTAAATTTACAGACATTGGAATCATTGTTTCGTTAGTGCCAACTATCTCCACTTCTTCTTAAGCGATTATAGCCGAGTTAACAAATGCGCGCCAGTCGTTTCTTCTTTTCGCTACGTGGCGCCAATGGATATTCCAAGCGAAGCCAGGTCCTTCTCCACCTGGTCCTGGGACCGTAAATCTTTCGCAGAACCTTTCTCTCGAAAACTCGCAACGTCGAGTCATCAATTGTTGTTGTTGTTGCACCAATTTCGTCTTCCCCGTTAATTGCCAGACCCATTTTCTTTGCTTCCTTGTCTTGCCTGTAGAAAGCAGAACTAACGGCGCGGTGTTGAGGCCGACGTATCAAAATCATCGATATATGCGATGAAATATGAAAACAAGAGAGCGTGTTTTACTCATAATTTTGTATCTTTTTGCCTAAAATAGATAATTTTAGCAAAGACTTGGCCCAGCCCCTATAATTAAAATCAGGATTTTCGAACATCCGGCTGACTTTACTCTATATAATGGTTAAACACCTTAAAATATTTCCTTGACTTTGATTCTTGCAAGTTGCAAGAGTATAAAATGTTCGGTTGCATCCGAACTTAGTCCTGCTTTACTTGTTTTATTTTATTTATTTGAAATTGTTTTTATTTTTTACTTTTACGAGTTTGAATTGCTTACAAAATATGAAAATCGACGATCGATTATCATCTATGATGACCCCTGTAAGGAGTCAGTAGGGTAATCTGGCCTATTTTTTTACATATTTTTTTTTCATAGAATTTTCTATTCTACAGTGGAACATTTTTCACATATCATGAGGTATATCCTGGGTATATAAATACATTTTTTCGGAATGTGTTCCTAAAAAGGATGTGAATGGTTATCTTCCTTACTAGAATCATAAAAAATGTTGATAAATAAAAACTTAATTAACCTTTTTTGTTTTTTAATTTTTCCCCATGTTTTTTTCATAACTTTGTGAGTAAATTATGAAAAAACGTAGGGAGGCGTTTTTAACATTTAAAAAATTAGCAAATCGGTTGAGTAGGTCGACCGGAATTATGTCCGCCAATTTAAAAAAGTGTGTTTTGAGAAAAACGCGTTTAAAGTTTGAGCTGTGCACTTCGAGCGCTCCGAACGTCGACGGTATTTTTATTTTTGGGCCATTTTCGAAACCTTCCATGGTAAAGTGTGTTTCTACATTAATTCTATGAGTATAGGGGAACAGAAAATGCAAAAAAAAAAAAAAGAAATTTGGAAAAAAGATTACGCTACTGATCCCTTAAGTGAAGGGCCAAAAAGAGGCTATTGAAAAAAGTACCGCGACTTGGATCACTTGTGATAATGTATATATTACCCCCGATGCCGACCTCCGTTTCACTCTAGTATACATATTTTATAAATTAAGAATAGTTCGCAAAAAACTATCTATTTACTTAAGAAGTATGAACCCGTTTTCGCTTAAGTTTAATTTGAATTCTTTATCTAACAATTTAAAGAAAAATTTTGGCAAAGTAGGATTTATTAATTTATAATTTTTGGAAATTCAATTGACTGCCATCTTTCTCTTTCCTATTTTCAAATAAAAAGCCAAAAATAGTCAAAAGTATTTGATCTACACTTAAAGCTTTAATTACAACTCAATTAAGTATTCTTCAAGATTGCAAATAGAATTTATACTTTAATTGTGACTAAATTGAAAACACCTTATCCATTTATGCTTCGTACGAGTATTTGCCCGTTATTCACGTTAAGTAATTATAAATTTTCAGCGTGGCAATCGTTAATTGCATATTGTATATGTGCAATACATACATCTGATCCAGTCAAGTAACACATGTCAGGCCCGCACCAATTAATCATGCCCAGATAACACTTAACTCAAGCTGTTTGCTCTTGCTTTTTACATTTTTAATGAATTCGGCTTGTAAGAGCTGCAAACATATACATTAATTTGTATGCACCTGAAGCTCGTAGCGTGACGGACGTCAAAAAGCAGAGATAGTGGCTTTCACTCCCGGTATTTGATATAATTTTTTTTAATTAATTCGAAGTTATTAGTAATTTATTTTTGTAATAAAGTTGATGGCAGTAATGATTAACTTTTTGCGACAAATATATTTACATATTTTACTGTGTTGTGGTTCTTCAAAATTTATGAAATCGACAGAAACTTGTTAGTTATTTACAGTTATTTTTTTCTTCTGAGTTTAACCTTCGGAATCCTTCAATTAAGATATCTATTTTAATTTTCCTTAAAGTAAAGTCAAAATTTGAAATTCCTCACAATTTTTAATTGTGATCTGTAATTGCGGGATCCCGTTATCCGTCAATAAATTTCAATGTATTGTGCGTGCCGTAACATCCCGCTGTCCAGCTGAGCGAGTAATTGAATTAACAAAATGCGTGCGTCGGCATGCATATATGAAGCCGGAGTAGCAATAAGCAAAAATGGAAAAACCTTTGTAGGTTTATATATATTTGGATGCAAGTGTAAAATTTAATATGAATAATCCCGCTTCAAATCCTTTTATTGTGAATATATATTCTGTGGTTTGAAAATTAAAACTTCATAATTACAAAGACATTTCATTTCATCAGTAATCCTTTCTCCACTTTACGCTCTTTTACAGGACATTCACCTCACCTGCAAAATAAAAAATAAAATAAACTGCATAAGTACTTATGGTAAGTACGTCGTAAAAGTTAAAACATTTTAAGTTAATTTATATATACGTATATTTGTGCACTAGAGTTACAAACTCAAAACAAACACTTCTTTCTTCATACAAAGTGTGGCGTTAAACAGTAAGTGCAACTCCGTGATGGTAGCATGTTAAAGTGGTTGTTAGCTCTCCACGCGGTTAACGGGTTAATACTTAGCTTAAGTTCGTATTACACCATGTTGGCGACAAAGTAGTACAGTAATTTCAATTTTGGCGGCAAAGAGTCAAGTTTGCAACTGTAGAAGTAAGTTAACATTTTTGATTGTCTAGAATTTTCAAAATATTGCTAGTAATACTATTAATTAACAATAATGACAGTAGGTAACCTTTTTGTAATAAAGATCAGCTATTTTTTTTTTTATTTTTTAAATGCATTTCTTTTAATGTCACTTCATAGAAGAATTAAATTCTGTCTTGTGTTTAAACTACATGTAAATGCAAATCAATCACTGATATTTTCTGATCAATTAATTTATATTTAATAATGGTTTGGGTATGGCACCGACTAAATTACCAATAAATAATGGTTTTTAATAGCTAATTCAAACTTCGTAGCAGAAAATTTGTGATTGCAACGTAGTAAGGTACAAATTAAGGAATATCGTATAGTTTTATCAAGGCATCATTCGACCCGCACACTTTTAATATCACAGTCTCAAACGGAACTTAAGGATACCTGGCGTCCTCCGTAATAAGATAGGCAAACTTGAGATAGGTTATGCACAAGCGGACAAATCTTCTCTTACATTTGGTCCAAAATATGAGCCAAAAAGTGAAATCATTAAAAATTTAAGGGAATCCGGATATCCTGTTAAAAAGATGGAGGGACCCCTTGCTCTCAGAAGAGGGTAGCATTTGTAACGAACTCGAGAACAGCCGGCGCAAAACAGGACTGAAGCTTGGTCTAGACCGGCAGCCGCTGCTAAACCATAATTTTTAACCAGCAGTGACAGCCGAGAAAAAGATCAGATGAAGAGGCATTTAAACCATCAGCCAAAAGACCAAAGACAAAGTGTGTCGCGCTTGCGAGATTATTTGCTGAGGCGGTCTGGAACCTCATTAAGATCCCCAGGGCCCAATGGAAACTAGCGCAAACTCCACTGACAAATGTGGCGTTGGATATGCTATTAAGCAATCCAGGTCCACCACTGTCATGCATAGATCCGGGATGATACTAGGCCAAATCAAGATGATAGATTGTGATAATGACCGATCGGTACAGTTATACTAAGCGGCAATAGCCAAGGTTGGGGAGGTGCAGTCCGGAACCAGACTGGTAGCGGTAGATAGGGAGGATGTCGTATCACGACCAAGGGCAAGAGGATGGGTTCTGGCTACACCATCGCAGACACTGCAGCGTGGAGACGAAAAACCAACAATGCAGATTGTGTTGCTGTTAATAAAAGAATTCAAGAGGTGGGCAAAATTAACTATGGATTTACAAAAGTAAAGAAAGATAGTGACCTACAAGTCGGATACCGGTGCAGTAGATCACATGTCATCGAAACGGACTGTGAAGTCGAGGAAGATCTTATGGGGTACTCTAGTGACGTAAAGAACACTGAGCAAGGTAAGTGTTCTTCCAGGTCTAGGTTTGCAGACAAACTCCTTAAACTTTATACCGAGAGCGAGCTAATGAGCAACTTTCAAGAATAAGATAATAGTTAATGTGCATTCTTCAAATTAATCTCTACCCATTTAGCTTTTATCGCTTAATAAACTTCTTGGCGGCCGAACAGCCTGACTTCATCCTCATTTAGAAGCCATGGATTAATGGAGGACGTATTTGCGGATTGCGGATTGCGGATATCAGATTATAATTTATACATGGCAAACAGCGAAGGCAAGGCTTGTGCAGTGAAGATACTTTAGGCCTGCTAATGGATACTCACTTCCTAGGCAGCTCTGAGAACCATCGGTGGAGTTAATTGAGTGAGGTAAAGACAAATTCCATTTCTTTAGACACAATGTCAAAAAGTAATATAAGTATACTAGACGATAAGCAGTTTTAAATCGACAAACTTGAAGGTTTATTTCCGGCAAAGTTACAGCAGTTTGAAAATTACAAATTACCACAGTTAAGAATCATTCCTAAAACGGCGTTGCAATTAAGCCATTCCTCGTTATGAAGGAAAGTCAAAATTATATATTTATATAGGGAAGTTCACTTACTAGCCCAAAATTTATGCCTTTCTTGATTCCTTTTAAAAACGTTGAAAATACTAATAAAGTATCGGTGGTAGCAGAAAATGAAAAATCTTTGTAGGTAAAAGAATTCACCCTCGGAGCCTTCCTAGACATAAAAGGCGTCTTTACACCTATCCTAAGGCCATTCTGAGAGCGCTTAAATGTTTGGGCATCTCTGAACCTCTTTTGAAATTTATTGAACAGACGAAAGCTTTCGTAGACTCTGAAGAAAGAGAGAATGACTCTGGCTTCTTGCAGACACTCAATCGAAAAATATGTTATAACCATGAGTCTCAGTGGAGTCGCCCGTGTCGACTAATAAACTTTAGGCAAATAGTTTTTGGCAGTCAGTAGACTAGAAGCGCGATACAAAGGCTATTGTAGAAGTCACCAGAAAGTAAAAGAAGGGGAATGTAAGTTCTATATAGAACAAGAATCGCAATCATCAGCCGAGGGGTTCTTGACGATGTGTCCGAAGTTGCACACATAAAATTTTCTATGAGCCAATAGATTGGGTACACTCTAACATCACGACGGGCCCTCTAAGGCTTAGGTGCGTCGTTAGCCAGCCACTCGTCATATCTAACTACTCATCTAACTAAATACATAGTGTAAGCCATAAATGCTGATATTGATAACGATGCAATCTTATTTCCCGCTGCCCATTCTTTTGCCTTTGGCAAGGCATGCTGTAATGTCCAAAGTACTAATTTATAGTAATATTTTAATAAATAACTTTAATTTTTTTAAATAAACTTAACTTAATCTTAGATAAGGTGAACTTAAGCTATAAAGCATTACCAGATTTGCTTTTAAATATCTCAATATTTCGTATTTTAATAGAAATTGATAAAATTCAAAGCAAAGCTTCGTCTATACAATTAACTCTTCGCCTTTATTCCGCTTTGTAATCTAAAGTTTTATTTTTACAAGTTGAGAACTTTTAATCAAGCAAACTATTTGTGAAGCAGAAATATTGCTGTAACTAACTTTCTTCTTTCGTAGAACTCTGATTATTGTTAGCAAGGTAGCAACTTTATTGGGACAACAACATCAGCTCATGTACCAAAGCTTTGATGCATCTCCATTGTTGTTGCGCTTAGATAGCAGCCATTGTTGTATTTGCTAATGTATGTATATATGTATGTTACTCGTGAGCAAAATCGCCACCTCACCTTCCACTTGCGGCAGTTTTAGTTTAATTTTTTTTATTTTTTACTTAAAAAATTCGCTTTGTGCCATTTTTCCCGACAATTGCATATGTTCCAATTTATTGAAGGGGAATTCGCTTTCCTGCAGGAAGCACATCCTCTCATAAACAGATATTTACATACAAGCTTGTGCCAACACAGTTAGCGCCAAACTCTATGAGCAGTTTCTGGATTTTATATCGTTAGCATGCAATTGCGCCGTTCTAGGTGCACGCCTTTGTTGCAGCATATTCATACATATAGGGATATGCCATATAGGCACATGCGTCTGTGTTTTTGTTTTGAGCTCTCATTCACCTACTTACGCCGCTATCTGGGAACGTAAACGCGAGTGCCGGCTTTATATATTCCATTTTGCATGGGTGTCTGCAGCCTCTAACGCCCTAGCCAACAGAGACCTAACTGTGCTATTCCGAATGCATTAAGTTTGTTGTTAAAATTACGACGACACAGCAACGCTGCAAATGCCGCAAACGAGTTAGCAACATGTATGGAACTCATATGCGGCACCTGGCGTTAGGCAGAGCTTGTTGGTATTGTTCTACAAAGTACGCTCGTGCTAAATCGTGTTCGAAATTGAAACGAGCGCTTGTGCAGAATGCTAATTTTTAAAAGAGGAGCTTTTATGTTTCGGTACCGCAGAACTTACAGTGCTGTCGAGGCATGGTGTTGAATGCAAATCGTTTAGCTGCGGTGAGCGCTTAAGAGGGAAAGAGTGACGGCCACACGCCAATTGGAATATTAAAGTTTACATTATGCGCCACTACACACAAATTTTCACAATAGAAAACCTCTGATGAAAAAATATATTTCACGTTCAGGCAAACATAATTCACACCGCTTGTGAAGTAAGTTAAAAAAGAACTAGAGACATACTAATGTGTCCAAAAAATAAGGTGACATTTGAATTTAAACAGCGTGAGTCGAAGGATTCGGAGAATTATTTTTTTTAGTTTGGTAGTACTGTCAGTCACATTTCTGTCAAATTTCATATCAAAATATTCACTAGTGTTTGAGATACGTGTCGTTTTGTGAGCTGCTAAAAGTGAGTTTTTCGTTTTTTGCGATGTCGAAATTTGTTGAGCAAAAAATTTGCATTAAATTTTGTTTACGGAATCAATTTTGATACGTTGAGGATGGTGCAGAAAGCCTTTAGTGATGAGGCTATGTCTAAAAAAATGTTTACAAGTGGTATAGTGAAATCCAAGCCGGCCGTGAACGTGTCGAAGACGAAGAGCATCCAGGGGGACCATCAACCTCAACCGACGAAGCTCACGTTCAACAGATCAAAGATTTGGTGTTGAAAAACAATTAGAGACCCTGCTGATGAAGTTGACATATCGAAAGGCTCAGCCAATACCATTTCAAAGGATGTTTTGGGCCTCAAGCGCGTCTAATATCGACTGGTACCGAAAACATTGAATTTTTTGGAAAAAAGGCGTCGCATTGAAGTGTGTGAAATGATGCTTTCCGACTACCAGGGTGTCATGAAATGCATCATAACTGAAAATCAAGGTCATGTTCACTGTTTTCTTCGATTATCGATGGATTATGAATTCCATTATTATGCGGATTATGAATTCCTTCCAACCGGTCACACAATCAACAAGAAATATTATTTGAACGTTAAGCGTCGTTTGCGTAACGCTATACGCGTAAAAAGGCCGGAATTGTGGAAAGACAATTCTTGGTTTTTACACCACGATAACGCACCATCCCATACTGCCCTCGTAATTCGTGATCATTTCGCCAAAACTCAACCCATATCGTTCCGCAACCAACGTACACCTGATCTGGCGCCGTGCGATTCTGGCTGTTCACCAAACTCAAAAGACCGCTCCGGGGATACCGTTTTTATACGATAGAGGAGATTGAAGCCGCAGCGAAGACGGAACTGAAGGCCATCCCGGAAAGTGACTACAACCAGTGTTTCGAAGATTGGAAAATCCGTTGGCATAAGTACATTGCATCGGGAGGGGATTACTTTGAAGGGGATGAAATTGATTTGGAAGAATAAATAAAGAATTTTCAAAATAAATACAATGTCACCTTATTTTTTGGGCACAGTAGAATGATAAGAAGATATTTCGTATGCCAAAAGCCCAAATATATTGGTTTCTCATATATATGCACCTTATTTATTGTATAATTCGTCCGCACATATAAGGTAGCTGCCTATACTTACTATATAATAAACAATAATTTTTATCGAATTTGCCGTTATTAAGAATTGAATCTGGGCGTGGTTACAGGCTGATTATTCTTCTTCTTTACTGGCGTAGACACCACTTAATTCCGTGTTTGTACAAACACATAGCACCACAGTGCGTTTAGAACTAAGTGAGATGAATATTATCTAAGGTAGAGTGAGTGTAGCTGCCTTATAATGCACCCCTACTTCAGCATTTGCGCTTGCACGTATTCTTATATCTCGAGTTGTGTGCTGCTGTTAACCATTGTCCGCTTTACATACTTGCATCACATTTTGACTTATGTTCCACAAATATTTTACTGTAACAATATTTGCTGTATGGTAGGTTTGTGGCCTAGCGATAGGTCTGCTAAGTTCTGTTGTCTTACATAACCGCAGTTACTGTGCTACGCCGCTGCGATTGAACCTTATCGCATTCTGCGTGAGTTTGAGTGTGTGTCGACTGTCCATGCTTTTACTGTAAGTGGCAAATTCAGTTAGTTTTGCAACTGAGAAAGTTCCCATTTGCGGTAGGGCAGAATAAAACCGTTACACCATTTTGCAATTATTTATATGCAACGTTTCATATTATATTTTCACTTCTTCTTCGTGCATATTCTTTTAAGTTTCCATGCTCTTTGTTTCCCTGTGCGTAAACGTTGTCATCGACATTGCTTTTATTATAACTTTCACCACTATTATGTATGTATATTTATATTCACCGCTGAGAATAACAACTCAATAAGGCGCCATATAGAGTATTCGCAGCAGTTCTGGAAGTGATTTTGTAGGAACTACTGCATTTTCATGAATATTCATTTATTCTTTATTTTCGATGTAGTTGTTGTTGCTGCCACTGCTAGCGCTGTTGGTCATTTTGAATAATTATTTCGGTTTATATACAATACTTTGGTTATATTTCAATTAAATTTACTGTTGTTTCGGGCTCTTGTAAATTTAATTAATATTTTTGTAGTAGCAGCCCCCACGTTTCTATGGTCGCAGCAGGCAAGTAAAATGTTAATTATTTTCAATAAATCAGAAACAAAAGTTACCATATTTAAATATATTTCAAACAAGAAATAAATTAATTGATAATAATCGATTATCGTTGAAAGTTTTAACGACTTTTTTAAAAGAAGTGCAATTTTTATTAAATATTACTCATACGCCGTGGCATACATACCATTATAATGTAACGAATGAAAGGGAGTTAGGATGGGTGTTAAGCAAATTACGGGAATTTTCGTTCATTAAAAAATATTAATTCGATGGTCTACATTAATGTTGTCGCCGCCTCCAAAATTGTTACCAAGCTATATTATGCACTTAAGCCAGTTCTTCTCCCAATCGTCGAAACACATTTCTCAAACTCGATTTTCGACATAGACTTTAGATATTTTAACAGACAAAAACCGCCAAGCGCATAAAATGAGCAATGAATAAAGCTAGTGTACTGCAGGAAGGCTTCAACGAAAACTGAATCTTAACACTATTTTTGTCATGTCGGCATATATCCTAGGCCGTTCGCCAGGGGTTAATGCCTCATGTGGGATTTTAGTTCAAAAAACTCAGATTGAGAGTAGCGCACTCTACCACTCAGCACGATGTTGGTTTGAAGATGCTTATATTGTAACTACTTCGAGGTTGTTTCTCCAGAAAATAGTTTTTTGTAGCAAATGAAGAATATGGGTCGATTGTTACCATTTTCTATTAATATAATAATTAATTTTTATATCAGATCCCATTACTGGAAAACGTAGATATATTCATTCTCAAAAAGCATGACTATTTAGTGAAGTTGTCATACTCATCTTCTAAAAGCAAAAATTATGAGAAAATAAATAAAAAAAAATTTTGAATTAATCTGCTATTTTTGTTTGCAAAGTGTTCACCATCAATTAAGTTAACCTTTTACATACATCGATGTTAATTTAAGGGGCAGAGAGTAACACTGCCCTCAAAAGTATCTCTAATGTTTAAACAAGTATTTAAGTTCTTGAAAGATAAGCTGTTGACAACAATAATTTGCTCAGTATAAATCAGATTAAATTCATATCTATCGTTTGTAAAAATGTAATATTTTTGAAGTGAAAGATATGTAAAATCAATTTATTAGAAACTCACTCTTTTCAGTTTCCAATAAATACCTAATTTTCTCATTTAACTCCTAAGTTGCTTCAAGTGCACGTACTTCATCTCAAGAATACGGTCATTCCGAAGAACTTGAACGGCATCAGAATGCAGCACAAAATACAAAATAAAGAAAAGAAAAACAACAGCAATAACTTTAAGAAATAACAAGCAGTCACTACTGGAATTAGGCAAACAATGATTGGAGAGCATTTTGAAGTGGTACGTGAAGCGAAACAAACTGGAGAAGTTATAGACTGGAAGAAGCACAAGTGACGAAGAAACAGGTGAAGTGAAGCAAAACTTGGCATATCCTCAAATGTGTCGCAATTTAAACAATTTCTTGGCACTTGAAGTCAATTTTTCATGCTTCACTTTGTTACTTCTGAGCTGGGCTACTTTGAGCTGCACGTTTGACACCAAATCCACATAAGCCCAGGTTACAACTGCAGCACACTATTAAAAGCGTCAAAGTAAAGAAACCGAAACAATGGCAACCACATCCCAACATACCCAACACCAACGCGTCCATTGATGAATGTGGGAAGGCGCCTGCTACCGCCGCTTGAGACCCATAGGCTTCTGTGGGTGAAGTCAATTTTAACCTGCCGCATGTTCATTGGGTTATGTATATGTATTAAGTGTAGACTTACAAGAGTTGGGGTTTCTTGCATACCATTTTCACCGCATCTGACAGGAAGAGTAACAACAACAACTATAAAACAATTGCGGTACTTAATTTGTTGAATAGCGTCATTGTGTGCGAGGCTTCAAGTGCATAATGACACAGTCATCAGCAGTCACACATTTGAATGGGGCAGTGGAATAAAGAACAAAAAATAAAAAAACAAGAAAAAGAAAAACAGAAAAGAAAAGGCGAAACCGCATGTGACACGCAAAGCACAAATTGTTACATACAAATATATTTGAGAATGCGAAAGTAAGAGGAAGCAGTGGAAAAGCCTTCGCAGGCCATCAGTGGCTGCAATGAAGTTGTCACCGGTAAAACACTTGGTATTTCCTTCCTGTCACTCCGCTATTGCCATTCGTCTCGTGAAGCGTTATCACACATGACGCATACTTAGTACGGCAAAGACTCTCTGCGGATTTACAGCTTACGATAATTTACTTACGTTTATGTATGTATACGTGCACCGCATACACATGTGCAAACAACTCACTCGCAGCGCAGAGAGGCTTGCATGACGATGAATAAAATGTAAAATGTCAGCATGTCAATTGCGCATGTAACGTCTGACATTTCAAAAGAAAGCGTTATGACTTTTTTATAAAATAGGTAAACCTTTTCTCTCATTCAACTTTCGTTTTTTTACATTCAGAGTCAAATAGCAACATTAAAACACTGCGAACAATGGCGTCAGAAACAGTAAAATTGCTGAATCATATTTTTATCAAAATTTCCAGTGCAACAAGAGCGTAAGTGACATCGAAAATTCCGAGAGTGACATGTCAACAAAACGTACTTATTTCGCAAAACGACGAAAGAACAAACAAAGCAGGTGAAACGAATATAAAACTAAAAAAACGAAAAAAAGAAACATTAATGAAAGGTAGACTTTCTGTGTTCCATACTCAAAGCAATAGTCATGCCAAGGGATTACCTCATAGTCCTTTTCTGTTTTTTATGTCTACCTCGGTTGTGCAGCACCCTCTGCCCGCGAACTGTCTTTGTTTGCGATGACAGAAAATGAACGCAGCAAATGATAGAGCTGGCGAGCAGAAGAAATATCAGCCAAGCGCTAACGGCACTTTCAGTAGTGTCAAACACCTTTGCTCCGAATGAATGCCCTTTCTTAGCTTCGGCTGCTGCTGCAGGTATAGCTCGTCGTCCAACGTCCAATTTTACGTCTAGCGAAGCGGACAAGTGCCTGCACATGCGGTACGTGCAATAGGACTTCATGCCCAAGCAGCACGGTTTGGGTGAGTGAAAACGGCAGACGCTTATGCGCCTCAAGACAAGTTATGAAAAAATGAGAATGGCAAACTTAAAACAATTTTTTATCTCAGCACTATAGCCATTGTACGAGTTTGTTGGGTTTTCTACAGGAGTAACTAATGTTTTGTGACAAGGAGCACGTCAGAGCCTATTTTTTGGTGTGTTGAAATTGGTTCATCTTTAAATTTTAGTAGAAACTATGATGTATTAGTATAGTTATAGAAAATAGTTTAGTAGGGCTGCTAAGCTAATTTCAAGCCATATATGATGGGGAAGGTATAAAAATCACTCACCCGATTACTTTTGGCATGCATTTTACCCCTCTTGTTTGGATCACCTTGATATTTCTTCCAAACAGAGAGAACTTTAAGGTTGGCCGATCGCAGTAACACTAATCTATATATTCGATTAGAAGGGTCTAATTAGGTTTGACTAGAAACTTGTAACATTCAGATATATCAGTGGTGGATTTAGAGGGAGGGGAGGGAGGATTTTTATGTGAAGTTATTTTATAATCTTTTTAGGATTATAAAGTTATTATTACCCAATTTTTCCTATTTTTACATCAGAGCGTAAATCGGTTAAATATTTGAATTTTATTTTTAAGCTTGACTTAACTTAGCTGAAGTAGTTTATAAGACGTGTACAATTTTTCAAAATATTTTAGTGATACAGTTATCTCTCAATTATTATTTTCCATGTCGTGTATTTTTTTCTATTATGCATATAATTCCGATCCATTTTGCGATGCTCTTGCACAACATGTTGCAACAGCGAAAACATTTTTTTTTTTTTTTGAAAGTTTAATTAAAGTATTTCCAATTCAAAGATACTCGTAACTTTTGCCAACAGGTGCTACTTAGGACTAAAAAGCAATTGACGAATAAAAGCCAAAATCTATAAGTCGCTCATAATTCCCGTCCTGGCGGACCTGCAGAGGCGGACGAAAACACTCCAGCTCGGAAAGTATTCGACTAGTATCCGCCGGAGGAATCGGAGGAAGAGGAAGACGACCTGGATTCGTCTGGAATATCCAATTGACGCCACGTGACGAAAAGACGAAACGACTGGCGCGCTGTTGTTCACTCGGCTAAAATCGCGTAAGCGGTGTCTATGCCAGTAAAGAAGAAGATGAGTACAATATTCGCTAACCGAGTTAGATACAGGGTTATAAATATATGTATATATAAATGATCAAGATGAAGTGACGAGTTAAAATCCGAATGACTATCTGTGATAAAAATTGAGATATCTTAATAGAACTTGTTACACATGTTTTTCGGCATCGTAGGACGGTTAGCATTGCAGGTACCGTAAGCGGGTGGCTGCCACGGGCACAAAATGCCATTCATCGAAAACTGTAGTTTTTCAAAGGAGATTTCAATTGTGATACGTGAAATTCTTCTCACTTTCCTATGTGAAAGTGAACGTAATAAATGAGAGAAATCGAACTGTAACCATGCCTACTTTCCATACAACGCAACTTAAGGTTCTTTTTTTCCAACTTCCCGGCGACTTTATGCCAATATTGGTGACCTTTATGAGGTCTTAATGAATCTCTGGGAAAATTGTAGTTATTAAAGCATTAATTGTGAGTATTGGGAAAAATATACAAAATTGGGTCGATACTACCCCCAGGACCCATATACCACATAATGTTACATTCGTGGCAAATTTAATATATTTTCCTTGTTCGGGTCGAAAAATTGCAAAAAACAAAAAATTATAGATTTTAAGATTTAATTACAGATTTCCACTGGTATTTTGCTAGCATATTTTTGACCAGAAGCTGACAATTGACATTTTGCAGAAGGTATTGATGTAAAACAATATACTTGTCAGTACTACTTTCATGTTAGCTGCTTGATTTCACTGTATGGTAGAAAAATAATGTTGCGGGCAAATAAGGGAGAAATTATGTACTCGCATACAAATGTATAGTATGTATATTTATACGTTCCTGCTTTTTTGCGCCGCACTTGTGCTCCATCAAGTACTTTGTTTGTGAACCCACTTCGGTCTTTTTATTGCTCGTTTGGCTTCCCTTTTGTTTGCGTGTAATTTATTCTTCCATGTGATTGTTTGCTAACTTTACCTTTCTCTGCTTTGTATGTTCATTAAGTTAATCTAAACATAATCACGCAAATCTTCTATGAGCCTTTCTGTTTACCACATAAGACTTTCGCCATATTTTGTGCTGCCTACATTGTGTTTCATCATGGGTGCTGTAGCATATGTTTATTTTAATGCTTCATTTCATTTGTTTACTTAAAGAGGGTTACAGAGATAGCACCTTCTGAGTAAAACTTTTAAAAGAGGTAGAGTGAAACATCAGCTGATGCCATATCAGCTTTCCTTCTTCTTCTTTATTGGCGTAGACTCCGCCTGCGCAGTTATAGCCGAGTTTACAACAGCACGCCACTCCTTCCTTTCCACGTGGTTTTTCCACGGGAGTGGAGGTCTTCCTATTCCTATACTTCCTCCGCCAGGTATTGCGTCGAATACTTTCAGAGCGCGAGTGTTTTCGTCCGTACGGACGATATGACCGCAGCCGCAGTTTTTTTATTCCCTGAACTCACTTATTGAGGATTTTACTTCTCAATTGTCTACTCTGGCCGAAGTAGCACCTGTGGGTAAGAGTTATTTTACTATGGACATCGAGGCATTATTGTTGGTGTTAACAATGGTTTCACGATGGAAGAAATTATCTACGACTACGAAGTTATGATTGTCAACAGTGACATGGGAATCAAGTCGCGAATACCACGACTGTCTGTTTAATGATACTTCGTCTTGTCCTCGTTCCCTACTAGACCCATTTGCTTCGCTTTCAACCTCGATAAAGCAGAACTAACGGCAGTGTTGTCGAGGTCAATGATATCGATGTCATCGGCGTACTCCAGCTGTTGTACACTCTTATAGAATATTGTATCTTCTCTATTCAGATATGTAGCTTCAATTATTAGTTTGAAGAAGTTGCACGGTAGAAAGTCGCCTTGTCTGAAACCTTGCTTGGTATCGAACGGCTCGGAGAGGTCCTTCCGATACTGACGAAGCCTTTGGTATTGCTCAACATCAACAGCCTTATTAGTTTTGCGGGGATACCAAATTTCGACATCGCGTAAAGCGTAAAATCAGTTCCTTTTCGTGCGTGGTATCAAAAGCAGCTTTAAAATCGACGAAGAGGTTATGTGTGTCGATCCTCTTTTCTCGGTTCTTTTTCAAGATATGGCACATAGCGAATACTCATTGCATGAAATTGTCAATTTTCAGTAATCTCCCTTCTGGAAATATAAGACTCTTCACAGGTCCATTTCATATAGCATAATATGTAGGGAATTAAAATATCTTTGTCTTTCTCTGATCGAACAGTCTGTATGGCAGCTATAACCTTTTTGGGCCCTATCGGTTCCGACAAGTAATCTTCTTGGAAAAAAAGAACAGGGACATTAATGCAGTTCTATTCTTTCGAGCGTTACAAACTTTCTTGCATACTATACCAAAAACTTTGGCTAAACAAATATCTATTTGCAAAGGCATCAAAAGATTACTTAGGAAATATTCCATTACATTTATATTGGCTCGTCTACGTTTTCACTTGACCACCTAATGGTGAAGTCTTTCCTCACTGCACTAAATCAAGTTAAGTTCATAAAGAATACAAATATATAGTATGTATATGCATTTATACATTTATATACATATAAACCTAACCACTTAATGCAATAACACTTCTGTTTCATTGACGCTGGGATATGACAAATGGAAATCAAAGAGAAATTATTCACTTTGCGCTCTCAAGTTTTGTCACTACCACCGCAAAAGCCAACTTTGTTACTAGCAACTATATTGCTACAATTTTTACTATTGCCTGTCGCAGTTAGTGGCACTCTACAATGCACACACATTCTGTTAAGTGGTCCCTCAATCTTAATTTTCTTTCCACTTTCTTCTATTGCCTTCACCTATTTTTGTGCTTTATGGATGAGTTTTTTTTTTTTTTGTTTCACTGCTCTTGCTCTGTACACAAATAGGAATTTATAGTTAAGTGCTTTTATCAGCATTGCCAGCAATGAGAAAAACGGTAAAAAAAAGAACTAGAAAGTAGAATGCGACGTCATCAGCGAGACATCAAAACTATTACCTGGCAGTGAACATTATTTCCAGCTTCATGGTACACGGTTACACTCTACCGGCACATCCCTCCTCTCCCACTTACACATTATAATATATTGCGCAAACGAATTTGTTTTTCTGTCTCTATTATCTGAAGAATCTGTCTTTAACCACGATATTGCATGGCATTATATTCATTTTGAAGCGCTTTCGTTACAATTTTATCAGTACAACCCTACAACCGGAAGCTCTTAACGGTTTTATATTCTCCACTTTTTTATTTATATGGATTTTTTGTACGTCATTCGAAATCTGTTATATTTTCAATTCAGTTTTTTGTTGTTATTGTTGTTTAACCACTAAAAAATTCGTGTCAATGTTGGCTTGCTTTGTTTGGACAGCTTCCGAATTGCACTTACGTACATATTAATGTATAACTGTAAACCACTGTAGGTGGAATGCATTTATATATATATATATATGTATACCTAAACACACACAAACATACGAATTTGTTTGTTTTAGAACTTGTCAATTTCAGTAAACACCACACTGGCACAAAAATATAAATGGGGAGGGAATTTCTCTGAAATACTGTCAGCATGAAAATTGATTGTTTGTTTTAAGTACCTTTACATTTTTCACACCCAACGCACCATATCAGCCAATTATTAAAATTTCGTTAGCTATCTAGTGACTGGTAGAATAATGTTATACAAGACACGAGTTGAACCATCTTTAAAAAAATCTAACGAAATTGTGTCTCAATATACAGAGATCTCTTTAAAATAGATATTTCAAATTGGTTAATTATCAAACAACTAAATAATTGGTGTTCCTCGATTAACAATTATGTGACCCCAAAAATGCCTAACCTACGGACTTTTTAAAAATGCTTTTTATATTATTTATAATTTGAACGATTGATGTTTCACTCCGCCCGAACTTGACTCTCCCGTTCTTGATATTTGTGCTTCTAACGCGTTTTCTCTTTGTAAGTACTTTCTATTTTCATTCAAAGAGGTGTTTTTGTGTGGTTTTATTCTTCGTTCAATTTACTATATTTCAATGTTCATGTCGATAGTAACAGTAATTGTTTACTAAATTCACCGTAAATCGCGCTTGAACTAAATAAATATTTCTTTGTGCTTTGAAATTCTGATTGCGACATAATTGGTTAGTTGGATTATTTTTTAGATTTAACCTAGATTTATCTTTTATTCAGCGCTTGATGACCAAAACACTTTGCAGGGCTAATGTTGAAGTGATAAGAGGGATGAGGTTGTGCTGGAAAAAATTAATTTAGTTATTATTGGATCATGGGTTGTCTTAGTAGAGAAGTAACCATTATATGGTTCTACTAATGATTTTACCAAATAAAATTTGTATTTTGTGTTTTGATATTTTTATAATGCGGTATTCAAAACTAGCCTAAAGTAATAAGGCATTTCACATTTTGAAAATATCGAACAAAGAATTTGTCTAAAATTTCGTTTTTTTTTTACAAATTTCTGGTGCGGAATCGTTGGAAAATGCTTACGGCGTTTCAGTTTTATCAAAAACACAAGCCTACGAATAGTACAAAGCTTTCAAAGACGGTGAAGAAGGTATGTCTCGTTCTGGACCACCCTCGATCTCTTCAGCTGATCAAAATATTAAAGAAATGAAGGATATGGTGCTTGAAAATCGTCCGGCAAGTGTTAAAGAGATGATAGGAGAGCTCAACATCTCTCGCGAGTGCGTTCGAATGATTTTGGGTATAAAACGCTGTTTTGCTTGACTCTTCCCAACAAAGCTGAATTTTTTTCAAAAAGAGTACCATCGAGCCGCGATTGTGGAAGAATTTAAAGTCAAAAACACAGAAAATACCATCGATGAATCAGCATATTCGCCATATTTGGGTACGTGAGATTTTTTTTTTTTGTTCCCAAACTGAAATTACCGCTCCGTGGAACACGTTTTCAGTCGAGTGTAGAGATAAAACACTGAAAGAGCTTAAGGCCATCCCAAAAAAGCTTATGAAAAGTGTTTCGGGATCTGAAAAAATTGTTGGCTTAAGCGTATTACTTCTAGTGGGGAATACTTGAAGGAGCTAAAATAAATATTGCATAATTAAATATTTTGCGTTGTATTTACAACTTCCGGATACTTTGTTATCACAATCTATCACAAGATATACTCTTTTTCAATGCAGTTTAAATCGAGAGCGAGTGGTCTTCGATCAATTGCCTTTTGCGTTAAATAAGCTTCCGGCTATAACCTCTACATTGTAGCCCTTTTTTTCCTATGACTATTTCCTTGAGGTCTGAGAAGAGTAAAATACTATAACAATATTGGCAATTTCTTCATCCCTTGGACTAGTAACCATTTATATACTAGTCGCTTAAATAGGTTTTCCTTTTGCAAGATATTCAATGAAAATTATTCATTTCAAAATAGAAACGGCATAACTTTTCCAGCCAACTCTATAAATAAAATAAAAATTGTCGAGAACTCTAATTGCTTCACTGAAATCGGCTAAAATAAATATCTCTAGAACATTAATTAATTGATCGTAAGACGTGTCTAGTCTTTAAAAGTTTGGTTTATATATATCATAGTTACATATATGTGTGAATTCTTATAGATCGGAAGTTAGAAATATTGTAGATTCACATAACGAAGACGTTGAGGTCGGTTATAGAGCTATATGTTTACCGGCTTTGGTCGAGCTATCCACACACAATCTAGATTTTATGCGTTTATGAATCATAAACTCCTGAAAACATTGAATTACGATTTTATAATAGGTGTAGCAATCAGGTTCTGTATAGACTGTTTCACTAACATAAAAATTGCACAAACGTACTTTATATGATGAGTACAAACTTATGTATATACAAGGATGAAAGTAATAATTAAAAAGGTAATACTGTATCCAAAAAATGACTATATTCACAATGAATAAAAAATAGACATAAATTAGAGCTTTCATTGCTATGGTAACTTTATTAATTAATTATGTCTGCGACCATAATATTCTGTGCGTAGCTGTTATCTGCGAGTATGGCGTCAAAGCCTGATAAAAAGCAAGTATTCCCAAAAACAACAAAAATAAGTGATAAAGAGATTTTGGAAAGTACGAGCGGGAATGCTACGATACTTCAAATAGTAGTATAACGGGGTGGCCCAATGTTTGAACATAATTTACTGGAGAAATGTGGAATTGGCTAACGACTTGTGGTTATGCTATTTATATATGCCTGGGCACAAGTGTTATATAAATACAGAGACCAAAAAGTACGAATATGTACATAGTGTGTACTACATACGCTTATTTGTTAAGCAATATATTACGTGATTAATATTATATATACACACATAAAATATTATTAATTTCATAAATCGCACTAGGACATGTGCCTAGACGTTGAGTATGGACAACGGAAAATTGACTATGACAGTACGAATTCTGGGACGCACAGTAATGATTCAGTATATATTCTACTTTCATGTGATCTACATTGCGATACATACAAATGATAATAAAGCACGACGACACTTAAATTTTATCGACGTTTTCGCATAGTTTATTGAAAATTACACATTTATGCAACGAAGCCTAAAGCCAGGCATATTATTACATGTATAGTTTAGTGAATATGTACATATACATATGTATATACTACTGTGCCCAAAAAATAAGGTGACGTTGTATTTATTTTGAAAATTCTTTATTTATTCTTCCAAATCAATTTCATCCCCTTCAAAATAATCCCCTCCCGATGCAATGCACTTATGCCAACGGATTTTCCAATCTTCGAAACAGTGGTTGTAGTCACTTTCCGGGATGGCTCTCCTCATCATCCCCTATCGTATAAAAACGGTGTCCACGGAGCGGTCTTTTGAGTTTGGTGAACAGCCAGAAGTCGCACGGCGCCAGATCAGGTGAACACGGTGGTTGCGGAACGATATGGGTTGAGTTTTTGGCGAAATGATCACGAATTACGAGGGCATTACCATGGTGTAAAACCAAGAATTTTCTTTCCACAATTTCGGTCGTTTTAGGCGGATAGTGTTACGCAAACGACGCATAACTTTCAAATAATATTCCTTGTTGACTATTTGATTATTTCATAATGCACAACACCACGATAATCGAAGAAAACAGACAACATGACCTTGACTTTTGAGCGACTTTGGCACGATTTTTTTGGTCTCGGCTCTCTTTTGGCACGATATTCGCTCGATAGATCGGTTGTTTCGGGGTCGTAAGCATAGATCCAAGTCTCATCGCCAGTTATAATGCATTTCGTGACACCTTGGTAGTCGGAAAGCATCGTTTCACACACTTCAACGCTACGCCTTTTTTCCAAAAAATTCAATGTTTTCGGTACCAGTTGAGATTTGACGCGGTTGAGGCCCAAAACATCTCCCAAAACGGTATTGGCTGAGCCTTTCGATGTGCCAACTTCATCAGCAAAGTCTCTAATTGTTAATCGACGGTTTTTCAACACCAAATCTTTGATTTGTTGAACGTGAGTTTCGTCGGTTGAGGTCGCCCTGGACGCTCTTCGTGTTCGACACCTTCACGGCCGGCTTGAAACTCACTATACCACTTGTAAACATTTTTTTTAGACATAGCCTTATCACCAAAGGCTTTCTGCACCATCCTCAACGTATCCGCAGCAGAAAATTGATTCCGTAAACAAAATGTAATGCAAATTCTTTGCTCAACAAATTTCGACATCGCAAAAAGCGAAAGACTCATTTTTCAGCAAAACGACACGTATCTCAAACACTAATGAATATTTTGACATAAATGTGACTGACAGTACTACCAACGTAAAAAAATATAATTCTTCAAATCCTTCGACGCGCGCAGTTTAAATTCAAATGTCACCTTATTTTTTGTGCACAGTAGTATATGTACAGTCCTAAGTGGAGCATATACTTCTAGTCACGAACATTTGGATCGTAATAAACTTTAATATGCACCTCCTTTGCAAAAAACGGTTTATATCCATAGTACAGGGTAGGCCATTTAAAGTTGACCCATTTGTTTCTACAAAAAAAGAACAAAAGAAAACAATGTTTTTTGTTCGTTTCAAAAATAATTTATTTTGGTCCAAGGGGATTTGTTTCAGCTAATATCTAAAAATTAGATCGCGTAAATGGGCACCTTTAGCTTTGACAGCTAAATGCACTCTTTTTTCGACATTTTCCATGACTTTGGCCAATGTTTCGGATGATATGGCGGCTGTTTCACGTCGAATGTTGGCTTTCAGTTGAGCTAAGGTCTTTGGCTTATTAGCGTATACCTTGGATTTCAAATAACCCCACAAATAAAAGTCTGGTGGCGTCAAATCTGGTGATCTCGGTGGCCAGTCAACATCACCATTTTTCGATATCAATCGCCCGGGGAAAAATGGTCGCAATAAATTGATTGTTGGTCGAGCTGTATGGCATGTAGCCCCGTCCTGTTGAAACCAGAAGTTATCCATGTCATTTTCGCGAATAATGGGTATCACAAAATCCGTTATCATGGCTCGATAACGCTCACCATTGACTGTTGTCGTGGCTCCATCATCGTCTTCGAAAAAATACGGTCTGATGATCATATTCGCGCAAACACCGCACCAAACTGTTACTTTTTGGTCGTAAAGAGGCTGTTCTTCAATTAATTGAGGATTTTCGGTGGCATAAAATCGGCAATTTTGCTTGTTTACGCCTCCACTCAACGAGAAATGTGCCTCGTCTGACATGATGAGTTTTCGCCAAAAGTCAAGTTCGTTTTCAGCCATTTCGATGGCCCATTTGCCAAAATTAAGGCGTCGCGGATAATCAGCTGGGTTAAGTTTTTGTGCCATTTGAATTTTATATGGAAACATCTTCAAATCTTTATGAATTATGCGTCGGAGAGTGGTGCGAGAGATGTCTAATTCCTGAGAGCGGCGATAACTCGATGTCGATGGAGTCTCCTCAATACTGGCTCGTACAGCTTCGATATTTTCATCAGAACGTCTTGTGCGTTGTCTGGATGCATGACTGGCATTACTGAGATTACCGGTGTTCACAAATTTTGCGTATAAAGACTTAATTGTGTTCTTAACTGGAGCACTTTTCACTTTATTTTTTTTTGCGAAACGCACGTTGAGTTAACACAATTGAAAAGTTATTTTGAATATAAAGCTGAACAATTTCAGCGCGTTCTTTTGGAGTGCACTGTTCCATGGTATAAATTGTCTTCGAATGACGCTTCTAACGCGGTATGACATTAGCCGATTTGTCAGCGCTGTTAAAAGTTACAGCGTTGCCAGATAGGTCAACTTTAAATGGCCTACCCTGTATTTGCTTTATCTTCTTCTTCTTCTTTACTGGCGTAGACACCGCTTACGCGATTATAGCCGAGTTAACAACAGCGCGCCACTCGTTTCTTCTCTTCGCTACGTGGCGCCAATTGGATATTCCAAGCGAGGCCAGGTCCTTCTCTACTTGGTCCTTCCAACGGAATGGAGGTCTTCCTCTTCCTCTGCTTCCCGCGGCGGGTACTGCGTCGAATACTTTCAGAGCTGGAGTGTTTTCATCCATCCGGACAACATGACCTAGCCAGCGTAGCCGCTGTCTTTTAATTCGCTGAACTATGTCAATATCGTCGTATATCTCGTACAGCTCATCGTTCCATCGAATGCGATATTCGCCGTGGCCAACGCGCAAAGGACCATAAATCTTTCGCAGAACCTTTCTCTCGAAAACTCGCAACGTCAACTCATCGGTTGTTGTCATCGTCCAAGCCTCTGCACCATATAGGAGGACGGGAATTATGAGAGACTTATAGAGTTTGGTTTTTGTTTGTCGAGAGAGGACTTTGCTTCTCAATTGCCTACTCAGTCCGAAGTAGCACCTGTTGGCAAGAGTTATCCTGCGTTGGATTTCTAGGCTGACATTGTTGGTGGTGTTTACGCTGGTTCCAAGATAGACGAAATTATCTACAACTTCAAAGTTATGACTGTCAACAGTGACGTGAGTGCCAAGTCGCGAGTGCGACGACTGTTTGTTTGATGACAGGAGATATTTCGTCTTGCCCTCGTTCACTGCCAGACCCATTTCTTTTGCTTCCTTGTCCAGTCTGGAGAAAGCAGAACTAACGGCGCGGGTGTTGAGGCCGATGATATCAATATCATCGGCATACGCCAGCAGTTGTACACTCTTATAAAAGATGGTACCTTCTCTGTTAAGTTCTGCAGCTCGAACTATTTTCTCCAGAAGCAGGTTGAAAAAGTCGCACGATAGGGAATCGCCTTGTCTGAAACCTCGTTTGGTATCGAACGGCTCGGAGAGGTCCTTCCCGATTCTGACGGAGCTTTTTGTGTTGCTCAACGTCAGTTTACACAGCCGTATTAGTTTTGCGGGGATACCAAATTCAGACATCGCGGCATATAGGCAGCTCCTTTTCGTGCTGTCGAAAGCAGCTTTGAAATCGACGAAGAGGTGGTGTGTGTCGATTCTCCTTTCACGGGTCTTTTCCAAGATTTGGCGCATCGTGAATATTTGGTCGGTTGTTGATTTACCAGGTCTAAAGCCACACTGATAAGGTCCAATCAGTTTGTTGACGGTGGGCTTTAATCTTTCACACAATACGCTCGACAGAACCTTATATGCGATATTGAGGAGGCTAATCCCACGGTAGTTGGCACAGATTGTGGGGTCTCCTTTTTTGTGGATTGGGCATAGCACACTTAAATTCCAATCGTTGGGCATACTTTCGTCCGACCATATTTTGCAATGAAGCTGATGCATGCACCTTATCAGCTCTTCGCCGCCGTGTTTGAATAGCTCGGCCGGCAATCCATCGGCCCCTGCCGCTTTGTTGTTTTTCAGGCGGGCAATTGCTATTCGAACTTCTTCATGGTCGGGCAATGGAACGTCTGCTCCATCGTCATCGATTGGGGTATCGGGTTCGCTTTCTCCTGGTGTTGTGCGTTCACTGCCATTCAGCAGGCTGGAGAAGTGTTCCCTCCATAATTTAAGTATGCTCTGGGCATCGGTAACTAGATCACCATTGGGGGTTCTACAAGAATATGCTCCAGTCTTGAAACCTTCTGTAAGCCGCCGCATCTTTTCGTAGAATTTTCGAGCATTACCCCTGTCGGCCAGCTTATCAAGCTCTTCGTACTCACGCATTTCGGCCTCTTTCTTTTTCTGTCTACAAATGCGTCTCGCTTCCCTCTTCAACTCTCGGTATCTATCCCATCCCGCACGTGTTGTGGTCGATCGTAACGTTGCGAGGTAGGCAGCCTGTTTTCTCTCCGCTGCGACACGGCACTCCTCGTCGTACCAGCTGTTCTTCTGCACTTTCCGAAAACCAATGGTTTCGGTTGCAGCTGTACGTAAGGAGTTTGAAATGCCGTCCCACAGTTCCCTTATACCGAGTTGTTGACGAGTGCTCTCAGAGAGCAGGAGTGCAAGCCGAGTAGAAAATCGTTCGACTGTCTGTTGTGATTGCAGCTTCTCGACGTCGAACCATCCTTGTGTTTGTTGGCGTGCGTTTTTTGCTGCACAGAGGCGGGTGCGTATTTTGGCTGCAACAATATAGTGGTCCGAGTCGATGTTAGGACCTCGGAGCGCACGCACATCTAAAACACTGGAGACGTGTCTTCCGTCTATCACAACATGATCGATCTGGTTGGTGGTTTTTCGATCTGGAGACAGCCAGGTAGCTTGATGTATCTTCTTATGCTGGAATCTAGTGCTACAGATAACCATATTTCGGGCCCCGGCGAAGTCGATCAGCCTCAGCCCATTTGGGGATGTTTCCGCGTGGAGGCTGAATTTACCGACCGTAGTGCCAAAGATACCTTCTTTGCCCACCCTGGCATTGAAGTCGCCAAGCACGATTTTGACATCGTGGCGGGGGCATCTCTCATAAGTGCGCTCCAAGCACTCATAAAAGGCATCTTTGGTCACATCGTCCTTCTCTTCCGTCGGGGCGTGGGCGCAAATCAGCGATATGTTGAAGAACCTCGCTTTGATGCGGATTGTGGCTAGACGTTCATTCTCCGGAGTGAATGATAGTACTCGGCGACGGAGTCTCTCTCCCACCACGAATCCAACACCAAACTTGCGCTCCTTTATATGGCCACTGTAGTAAATGTCACAAGGACCTACTCGTCTCTGTCCTTGTCCCGTCCATCGCATTTCTTGGACGGCGGTGATGTCAGCCTTTATCTTTACGAGGACATCTACCAGCTGGGCAGCGGCACCTTCCCAATTAAGGGACCGGACATTCCAGGTGCATGCCCTCAAATCATAGTCCTTATTTCGTTTGCCATGGTCGTCATCAAAAGGGGGGGCTCTCATCCGAGGCTGATTGTTGGTTTTCATTGGGGGTGTTTTTTTACGTGGCGGGTCCCAAACCCAGCGCACAACCCTATGCAGGGGTGTTTCGCCTTCTCACTTTAGCTCGCCTTCAAACGGATGTTCTTAGGCTACCCAGAGGATACTTGGTCAAAGACCGAAAGTCGTGAGCTGCTTGAGTCATATGTAAAAGAATCGTTTCTGGCCACTCCCAAGTGAATGGCGATCAGAGAACTTTCCTCACTTGCGTGAACTTCTACACATGACCCCATCCTCCCATCATTTGCTTTATCAGCTAAATTAAAAAAAATATTTACTAATCGAACTGTAACCGATTTTGCTTATTTCTGTTTTTTTTCGTTTCCCGTATTGGCGATAGAAATTCTCTCAGCGGAAGAATTGCAATTTTCACTAAGATTGGAAGAATTTCCATAGGTTCGGTTAGGCAAAGTGGTTGTCATACGTCGCACCTAGGCCTTTAGGAGGTCCATTGTGATACCATCGGAACTAAAGTCCCCTCACTCGATTGTTTTCTCTTTGAACCACCTCGTGTTTCTGTTGAAGTTCATCAATACGGAAATTTTTAAATGAACAACCTTCGAGACGTCGTCATTACGATAGTTTCAATTATTTCAATTATTTTCCTACATACCTTTACACCCACATAGAATATGTGTTATCATCTCGTCATATGCAGTACAATGCATAAAACAATGCCACGTTTGGTTGCTTGTTGGGCAGATCAGAATTCTTTCCACCATGACTCAGCTATATTGATAACATATTTTTCGAACAAATATATACAAGTAGTTAGACGCATGAACATTCTCTCCTTTCCGTTGTCTAATAGTATTTTATTAGCTTCACAGCTCACGGATATTACTATGTCCTGAAAAGCATTGCAGGTTGATTGTGAAGTAGGATGCTAGATCCACCAAGACATCACGGCATTCCTGACTACCAATTTCTTTACGCTTGGAAGACATTGCAGTGGTCTGGTCGATGGGAGGCGATATTAGAGTTAGAGCTTCCTATTTTGGAACTATCCATATATTATGGATGGAAAGGGCAAAATTGGTGAACGCTTTTAAATTAAGCTTTATAGTATTTCGAAAATCAGTGCTACTGGAAAAAGGGTACTTTTCAAGAATCAGAGAATGTCCCTGTTTACTGGCGACTAACATGGAAAATTCCATCAGTCTAAGATGTGTCTCTGCTGCCATTTGCATACAAGTCTATTGACAGTCAGTAAGTGTAGAATTACCTTTAGAGCCGAGAGCTACACGAACACAGGTACTGGTTGCTCTTTGCATACTTTTCAAACTGGGTATGTTTTCTTCGTTATTGGCCACCATATTAATATGCTCTTAGTCATAATCGGTCTTACAACTGCTAAGTAAACCCAATAAGCTACCCGAAGTATTAATCACCATTTGGGGCTTACTTTCTTTACACCAGCGACCAAGTTTGGTTTCTTTCAAAGCTTCTTGTCTAGAATTAGTCCCAAGTAGCTTGGCTTACCTCCTATTACTAGCCTGCTAAAATTTAGTAATGCCTTCGTAATTTCTGGAATAATGTGTTTTTTAGTGAATATTACTAGTTCCTACTTCCTAGCATTCGAATTTAGGCGCACGATATGGCTCATCGATTAATACCTGTATCACTTAAAATTGTCTGCATAAGATTCGCGAGGGTAATCGGGAAATTACTTCTAACCGAAACTGCCACATCGTCAGCATAGCCCACAATTTTTTTCCAAAACTTTCGGAAACAAAAATAAAAGCTGGAGTTTTTGTAGGCACTCAAGTTAAAAAGATATGGATTGGGATATTTTCCCGTAGTTTCTAAGTAAAAGGGAAAAGACTGGAACAATTTGAAAACATTAGTACGTGGTTTCCTTGGAAACCAATGGGCTGACAATTATGAGAAGTTTATCGCTGACATAACTTCTCCATCATCGGGTGTAAATATTTCTAAATATGCACAAGATTCATTCTCATTTAGCTAAAATTAAACGTAAACAAAAAACAAGCAGAATTTTTTTAAAGAAACTTAAGAATATAAGAGACGTTACCATACTTCAACAGAATATGACAGGAAAAGTAGAACTGTTAATTTAAATGGATGATCGATATCTCTCAATAAATTCTTTATATAGTATGGAAAATTCTTGGGAATTTCTATTGCCCACAATAATGATACAATCTTTCAATATATTGTTCGAGCCATTATGGCATATATCTAAAAGATCTCTTTGCACTCGTGTACACTCCTCTGTTTTTTGTTAATATTTCAATTTTGGTTGTGGGAGTGTTAATTAGACTTTTTTATGCGTCGCAATCTAAAGTAATTTCAATCTGAACTGCTTTTGATACATATGTCCATATACAAGTATTAGTACTGACAATTATTGGTTATATACCCGTACCATAATTTTGTGGAGTGGTAAAACTGGTTTGCTAGTTTGTTTAAGAATATTTCTACAAGTAAATTTATAATGAGAAATGTCATGAGTTAGTGGGGTTATAGTCGTATCAACGGACGTCTTTCCTTTTACAACAGTTAGTTGTTTCTTGTTTTCTAGCCTTAAATAATAAACGCACGAAATAATGAGTGGTCCAATCTTCATTCAAACCATTATGATAGTAGAGTATCTAAATATCTTGAGTGATCAAATAATACAAGTACAATAAAAACTAATAGAATGCAAATTAGAATAGATGCAGAACCCAATAAAATACAAATTGTATTAAAGTTTAGTTATTTCGTTAAATTTCCCATTTATTTAATTTTTTTTTATGTATTAAAACAATGAAGTACTTATTATAAATGGCACTAGGTCAATACCAAATTTGTGCTTGATTATTGTTTATATATATGTATGAAGCAGAAGTTCAATGGCCTTCATACATTGACTTATGTTTCCAAATAATTATAGATATGCATTAATTCGGAAATATATGTACATGCTGTATGCACACCAGAGCACTATGGCCGAAATTGGGATTTTAGCGGCAAAAAGTCAATTTTTCAAATTTAAATTTTTGCAATTATTTTGATAGTGTTCAATACCCAACATATTGATAAGAAAAAATTAAAAAAAAATTACTGTTGGCAACCCTGTTTATGTACAAACAGCTGGTAATGTTTACAAATTTTTTAGTACGTGTTAATATAAGTGAAGCAGCAAAATTTTTATAAAATTAAAAACTGTTTTTTAATAATATATTCTTGTAAAAAAACTTTGTAAATATGAGTTCTATTACTCGAGGTGAGTAATTTTACTATATACAAATATAGTTTGCTAAATGTCTTTATTTCGTACTTATTTTGGTGGTTTTTTGTATGTATTTTTTTGTGAAATTGTGAAGAGTTTTATCGTTTTTCGTGGAGTAAAACTAAAAATGTTTTGAAGTGTCATTAGAACTATTTACATGTGATTGTTTGTAGAAAACTCAAGTTTTATGTCATTGTAAAAGTGTATGCATTTGACTGCTAATGAACGAATTTTTAATACTTTTGTAGAAACACTCAGGGTCAAAAATTCTGAACTATTTGAGTTTTGGTTGAGAAACAACAGGAATGTTTCGAATTACATAAAAGGAAAGATTTCATACGAAATTGACAGTGAATTAAGTAAATTGATATGTACTAAAGCTCGGAACTTATCTAATTTTATTAAACTTAAATGGAATAAACAATCCAGAAATGAGAATGCATTTAGAAAGTATAATAAGAAATGGTTGAGTGGAGAAACAATTTTTGTAATACCGAAAAAGATTAATACTATTGGGCGACCAAAACTGACGTATGATGATAGCTGCGAAAGAAATAAAAGGAGATTAGCTTCCGAATTAGCTTCCCAGCAAGGAGACAATGCGCAATTATTAGTTCATGCTGCCTCTATATATGCCAAAAAATCCCACGCAACGGATTTGAAATTTGTCCTACAGCAAGTTGCTACATCTCCGAATTGCCCATCCAAAATTCGAGAAGTTCTTAATACTAGCCATAAAGAAGTTACGCCAGTATCACCTGATGAAGCTCTAATGTTTGTGTTAGAAAACGGATTAACTAAAAAGGTGTACTCAAATATGCGGCAATTAAACATAAAACACAATTGTAGTATTTATACGACTTATGATAAAGTTTATGAAAGCAAATTGAAATGTAGACCGGATGAAATCAAAGCGAATGAAAGCTCTGTCGAAGTGTGGTTGCAAAATTTTTTAGACCACACAGCTAAAAGAATTCTTGAATATCAAGATGAAGTATTGTGTACAATGTTGGATGTTGAAGAATCGATCCTAATTTCGAGCTACGGGTTTGATGGTTCTACCGGTCACAGCTTGTTTAAACAAAAATTTGTGGAAAATACTTCGGAAAGTTTCGATCATTCCCTTTTTGTGACATCAGTCATTCCAATAAAAATAATTTCATCAGCAGGGTATAACATTTGGGTAAACCGCACACCTCAGTTAGTACGTTTTTGTAGACCTTTAAAAGTGGAGTTTGTTAAAGAAACAAAAGAGCACATTTTAACTGAAAACCACAACATTAAGAAACAGATTGAAGAGTTGAAACCACTACAATATACACTAAGTAATGGGAAAAAAATAAAAGTAAAATATAATTTATATATGACATTAATAGATGGGAAAGTCTTAAATGTGTTGACAGAAACTAAAAGTGCACAGCAATGTCCCATCTGTCATGCCGGTCCAAACGAATTTCGAACTATAAGAAACTTTGATTCTCCTTATTTTGAACCGAAGACCGACGCTTTGAAATATGGATTAAGCCCTTTGCATGCGTGGATTCGTAGTTTCGAGTTTGTTTTAAAACTTTCATACAAGCTAGATTTAAAAAAAGGCAAGTTCGTGGAGCAGAAGAGAAGAGAATCCTGGCAGAAAAGAAACAAAAAATGCAAAAAGAGTTTTTGCTTCAAATGGGGCTTCATGTCGATAAGCCGAAAGCAAATGGCAGCGGCAACACCAACGATGGCAACACAGCTAGAAGAGCATTTTCTCGCATGGACCTTTTAGCATCTATTACTGGTATAAATATTGATTTTTTGAAACATTTACACATAATCTTAATTGCTCTCTCCTCTGAATTTGAAATTGATGCTCAAAGGTTTCGCGATTATTGCATTAAAACCAGTGAAATATTTTTCCAAAACTACGAATGGTACTCTATGTCTGCCACAATACACAAAATATTAGTGCATTCGTCACAAATAATTCAGGCTTCAGTAGTACCCGTAGGTGTCCTGGCAGAAAATGCATCTGAGGCGCGAAAGATGTCCTGGTTTTCTGCCAGGACACCTACGGGTACTACTGAAGCTAAATTTTATAAAAAAGATCGAACTGGTCACGCTCGAAAGGATTCAAGAGTGCACAACATACTTGATATGTATCATAGAGCTATGGATAGCTCTGACCCATATATGTATTTCAAGTTTATGTTTGCAAGAATGTACAAATAGTTCAAAAAAACTTCCTTTTTCTCGAGAAGTCATTGATCTTTTTAAAATGCCTGAATTGCCACCAGAATTGTTATTACCTTCAACATCTCGAGAAGCCTCCAGCTGCAATTATAGTTATGATTCCGATGTAAGCTTAGAGTCGATAAATAATTATTCATTGGAATTAGAAGCGGCTGAAAACGAAGATTAAGATTAATCCATAAGCATTTACAACTTCTTTAAAATTATAAATTTATGAATTAAAAAATAAATTAATTTCTTGGTAGCATTCAATATTTTTTTAATAGTGGGCGCGGGCCACCCATTTTTTCTCAAGCTTTTTTTGTCAGAAGAAATCCGTTTTCAAAATTTGATGAAGCCAGCGTTTTGGTAAGTATTTTTGGCGACAATTTGGGTTTTGGATATAGGAAAAAGAGGGCGTGGACCGTTCAATTTTTTCTCAAGTTGCTTTTTTGTACCAGGAAGTACGTTTTGCCACTACTTTGAAAAAAGGGGGCGTGGCACGCCCATTTTGTTCTCAAATTGATTTTTTTATCATTAGAAGTCCACACACCAAATTTGGTGAAGCTAGCTCGCCAGGAAGTATTTTTTGCCGCTAAAATCTCAATTTCGGCCATAGTGCCTAATAATGGGATTTTCAATACGCTTCTAATATATTAGAACTTCCGCACTTAGCTATTTCCTTGACTCACAAGTCTTTGTTATGGGTTTCACTATCCTTAAAATCTATCCTAAATATTTCTTTTCGTCAGTTGCTTACACGTGTAAAGTATTCTATTAGCACTCTTTTATGAACATGCTTTTTAGTATATCAGAATCAACTGGTTTCCCCCAATGGCGTTATTGAAGAATCAGGTAAGCAAGCCAAGTTTTTTTTATTTTTATCATCCTTTAAATAAAAGTATGCGAGTACGTTAACGCCTTAGTGCGCGTTCATGTTTTTCTATTCCAGTTTCCAGCCGTCTTCTGATAAGTTGTCCCGCTGCGTTTGCTTTTACGTTTAGTGGCACACAGTTTTTGTGGCTTAAGTTCACAAATTTTCAGCTTAGGTGCCTTTATTTAGGTATATTAGTATTACTGTAGGCGCATACTTGTATGTATACATGACTCTCATATTCAGTAGGTTACATATGTTTAAATGTGGACGAACGAAGACTTAATATAATTTCTTACCGATCCCTCGACTTCACTCCTAAGGCATAAAATTTGTATATTTTTATATTTATCGTTGACAAAATATTAGATAGTATACTATACATAGCCCTTGTTCCCAAGCGCAATATGTTGCTCAAGTCTATTTTTAATTATGTAAACATAAGGTCTCATCCGCAAATTAAGTTTAACTTTCTATTCCAATTCAATTTACTTCGATCGCTAGCATTCTTATTTAGTCTCATTCAGATGCTTTCCTTTTTAATGCATACACCAACTTCAAAGCTTAACGAGTATGTGGAAATTAGTGTATTAGATACATGGAAATACTAGGTGAATATATGCTCTGATTACTTCCATATTAGTACTAAGTCACACTATGCTAGGCTCGCAATGAGCATTTTTACTCGTTTTCAATCCCTAAGTCAATGTTCTCATTTGAAGTCACTTATTGTAATTTCAGTGTCAATTTTGTCAAAGCACTTTTGATCACATGCAAGCATATCGGCGGTCAATCGCATACTCAAGCATGTAATAAGACATAATCTTTGAACTCTAAATAGATAGTAACCACAACCACAAATTAACACATAACCATTTTATACTCTTGCCACTTACAAGAAACAGAGTATCACCACCTAAGCAATTTTATATATATGTGGACCATTCCATCAATTGGCGATATGGTTTTGTACCCGTATTCCGACCAAACAAAAAATTACAGTTTCTTTTATGTTTTAACGACCAAAAAATTGAGTACAAAAAATTTTGAAATTATACAATTTTATGTAGAAAAATCGCAGCTTTCTGATATAAATATTTTCAAGATACAAAAAAATTTAAAAAATCCAAAAAAAAACATGTTTTTCCAAGAAAACAGTTTTTTGTGCTTTTCTACAATTTTTTTTTTTTTAATTTACTTTTTCATTAGATTTCTCGTTCAATTTTACATGAGAATCAATGTTAAAAAATATGGGACTCTGATCCCATGAACAGCAAAAAAGAAATCAACGTTCCTTTCTATCTCGTTTAGTTTCAAGTATACGTACAAACGTTAGGTGTACAAAACTATAATACTCTGTAGCAACAGGTTGCAAGAGTATAGAAACAGTTTGACCTTGATAGTTGGAAAATGTGTAATAAAATTTTTAAAAACTGCTCTTATTAGTTGAAAATTGTTTTCAGCTATGACTCATCGTCTCTAAGAAGCTTTGGGTTAGTGGAGGTCATGCCCCGCACACTAGCAAAACGTCATTATATGACATGACCAAAAATATTTGCTCTATATTAAAATTTTCTCCCAAGGTCTTTTTCGTTTTTTAGCCTCTAATACCTTTTGAAGCCAATGCCACTCTCTTCTAACTTAATAGTTCTATACGGCAACGAGTTCTTCAATTGTCGCTAAGTTTATTTCACACTCTAACTTAAGCTGCTATTCAGCCATTTTCCGTTTTTATTCTGCTTTGTAGTAGAAAACCGGCTCGTCTACTGTCAACTGCCTGCCGATGTCGACTTCCTCAGTCTCAAAAGTGCGAAGTACAAAGTAGAAGTTCATTAATCTCGTTATAGTTCGTTCAGACATTTCGTACAATCAATCAGTATGGGACACAAGCTTGCCACAACTGCGCGTGTGTGGCATGTGTAGAAGTTCCCCAACCCGCCGTCCCTCCCTGTGCAGTGTTATGCGATTCCGATAGTGGGTGGAATGTTTTATGTGGCAAAAACGTGGATTTAATGTATTGTTTTTCATGTCAATGGCGATAAAACGGCTAGCATTGCTCGCAATGATACTGAAAAGCACTATTGTGATTTGCCTTAAGCTTCTGCCAGCATGAAACCTCCTTTTTTTTCTTAGTTCAACGTTTTTATTTATTTTTTATTTTCACACTTGCGGTTTTGCGCCAGCAGCACCAGAAGCACCAGAATTTCGATGAATATTTGAGTATGCCTGAGAGAATTGTTTTTATCCGCATAAAATCTCAAGAGGTTTGCATTATTTTTATGGTAAGTTGTAGTTAGTAGATGCGTTTTTCGCACTCGAACACAAAAGCAAGCGCGTAGTTGGAAGAGAAGTTGCAGATTACAGTGTACCAGAAGCGGCACTCCATCAATTCAACTATGCATTGATAAGCAGAATTTTATTGTGAGTTCGGAAATAAATATACTTTTATGGCATCATAAATGCATTGACATTGGAAAGCTTTGAATTTTGTGCTAAGGCTCTTTGGAAAGCGGGCAATATTTTATGGCCAAAAGAATGATATTTCAATATATACAAGCACGTCTGCATAAATAATGATATTTGTGTACTCTGAATTGCAAATATATGACCTCAAAATAAAAGTTTTAGGAACAGAAACTATTATTCACAATTGAATTGTAAGATAATTTTTAGCGGTTTTTGCTAAGACCCACCCCGAATATGCTTTTTCGCGGATCCCCAAAATAGTTATGGAATTCTTAATCTAATACCTGTTTCCCGAATCCAAAACTTATATTCCAGCAGGGCAGCAGTTTACTCTAAAAATTTTATAATAGTCATACAAATTATGTGAGAGAAATCAAAATGGAATTACTTACTCAAAAGGTTATTCGATTGACTATGTGAGATTTTGATAATATTTTAGATTATGATATAAAAACAGTTATACGGAATTCCTTTACACTAAATATTCAATAAAAAGGTTTTAAGTGAAATTAATTAAACTGAAATATGCATATACAATTATTGCTTCTTGTTTTCAAACGTGTCTCTCAATTTGATGAACCTCTGCTTTTTTTTTATGTGATTTTTGTTTTTCGTCGGACAGTTTTCACCTAAAATTAATACAAATAATTTCCGGCTTAAAACGTCATTTACTATTAATATTTATCGCCACCACAAAACTCAACTTATCATGGAGAAAATTTTATTTCTATTACACCAAAATATCATAATTTCAATTCAGTTATTTAAATGTAGTTCTCAGTGTATTTTAAACAATTGCAGCTTCTGTTGAGACTTAAAGTAAATTATTGTCTTATATACCAGTTTATACAAAATAAAATAAGTACAAATTTTCTATTCTAACTTATCTTATAAACATATTCATATATTTACTATTCGCGTGTGCTATATCCGTCTTATCTGCAACAGGTAGTACATTGTCCCGTCTGCGATTGTAAGTGGCCATTGACTAGCATTTTCACCATAAATACATTAGGTGTAGGTATTAGGCAGCCATAATAGCAAGAATACGATAAATTTTAAGAACATATTAAATTTTTCTGCACTAAGGATGTTAGTGCATAATTTGAGAGAATAAAGGCCAATTAAATTCTTTAAGAAGATTAAAGATTGCAGAAAAAAATTATAACGATATTTTGATATAAATATAATATGTATGTGCTTTACATAAGCGAGGCAAAACCGATGAGCATTTAAGCCATTCAAGGGTCAGTCACAGCTGTTCTTTAAAGAGATTTTGCGTAATACAAGTAGCAGGACAAGTGTTTAGCCAGCGTTCATTTAAGTATTTATTATTTATAATATCATGCACTTAAATTGATAAGCGAAGTTTCGGAACATTTTGGTGCTCTCATTTAAATAATTGCTATACATATATTAAGTTCGCCCTATTTTAAATGGGCAAAACCACAGACTTTTCTGAACTCTTATGAACAGTTATAATTGGGTAACTGTTTCAATTATAGTATTAAAGTTGGCTTAAATTTACTTCTTTTGTAGCAATTTATTTTTGTAATTCGTATGAGCATAACTAGTCCATATACTCAGGCGAAAGTACTGAGTGGTCCAACATAGACGATAATGCCACAACGGAAATAAAACACTTGTAGAGAAATACAAAATTAGATTCTAAATATTTAAAAATCTCATCGCAAAGAAACATTAAAACGCAGACAATGGCGGTGGAGTGGCGGAAATTACACTTCAGTGCCAATTTAATGGAAAGGGAGGCAAATGAAACAAAATGTAAAATTCATTACGATTTATGTAGGATGCAGGTAAAAAGGGGGTAACACCACCAAACAACCTTAGAAAATTTTTGTTGCACTCAACAGGAATAGGAAGAACACAACAGCCCGAAGCAATGATGAATGGTTCACGCAGGCAATGCTGCGGCACGCAACGGTATTACGAGTATTCTCTCAAAAGAATTAAGGTAAGGAATGAAGTAGAAAAAGAAAATGAAGTTACATAAATTAAGGGAAACAGAAAATTCTTAAAGAAAAGGAGGTACAGGTGAAAATGTATGAAATAATAATTTATGGTGTTTAGAAAGTCTGCTTAATAACCCGAATTGTAAACGATTTTGGCAAAAAAAATTATATAGTTTCGAGTTCGAGTTCGTCATTTTTAAAAATTTGAATTCAACTTCTAAGCGCGTAAGTTCGCACTGAACATCAATTCGTTTGTAAAGCTTGTTTGTAGACATGTAATTTTTAAGAAGAATAGAACGCATACAATCTAATGTTATGGTGAAGAATTTAGTTTTATTATAAAAATCAGGGTTTGCTATAGTGTTTTAAAAACAATTTAGAGCAAGTCACAGCCACGGCTGGCTCGAATAATTTCCATTTGAAAGCATTTATTACAACAAATGGGGTCGTATGTCAGCAGACGAACCAAATATTATCTTCACGGCGTCTATCCTCTCGGGCTTATCTGCGTAGACAAGCGACTTAACCTGGCCCCAGAAAAAATAGTCCAACGGTTTTTAATCGCTCGAAGGTGGAGGCCACGCCACAGGACCACGATGAAGGATAATGCGCTCACCAAAAGGATCCATCAATAAATTTATGGTTTCGTTTGCTACATAGCATCTCATTAGTAGACCAAAAGTAGTAGTAAAACATGTCTGATATTGCTTTAATTCAGGTTCGACAATGTCACTACACATGCCTATATAACTTTACCCAATGGCTATAAAATTATAGCCGGCTTCATTTTAAAAGAAATATGGGCACTCCTCCTATAGAGCACACTAAACAGTGAATTTTGGAGGATGTAACGGTGTATTAACCATAGCTTGTGGACTATTATCAATCCAAATACGACAATTTTGTTTATTAATCAAAATTGAGCTTCATCGCTGAACAAAATTTTCTTATGAAAATCGTGAACAGTGATCATCTCGTCTTGAGCCCACTGACACAACGTTCGACTGGTTGTGTTCATTCGGGTCTTGTTTGACACTCTGTTCCACAGCAGCAATAACGTCTTCGGTGCGCACTGCATGTCGTTTCTGAAGTTGCAGATTATACTCTAAAATAATACCGATTCTGCTGAGCGATTATCTCGTAGTAGGATATCTAAATCCGTATATAACTCCAAATCTACCTCGATTAATTGTGATTGTTACCACCAACCATTAGGCGAACAGAACAATTATAATCTGTAGTAACATGGTGAGAGAGTATAAAGATGTTGGATTGCTAAAATACACGTGGCAGCTTTGTCATCGAGATGAACAAAACAAATTGCAGCATAAAGTTTTGAGCATTAGTAGCATAGATCTTACCACTACATACATAAAAGTATATTGACACTTAATCAAGGCATTTCAGCGCCTCAAAGACGTGGAACGTTCACGATTTATATGGCTAATACAGCAAAAGAATATATTATTAATTTTATGTGTGGCAGGTTAACATGAATAAATAACATATGTTTATTTGTATTGTAGTTTTTTCATAAGAAAATTGATAAACGGCATTTGTCGAAATACAATCTGCCTTAACGTGCGTGTGTACCCCAGTCATGTCATGGTAGGCAAATTCACTTAATTCGACAGAAGCATTCTTTATTTGGCGAGTGTATGAGCGCCTGCATATGCTAGAACTCGTATGAAAAACAATTCGTTGGCCGGCATGTGCCCGCACTAAAACAGTCTAAATAACTCACTTCTTGAAGTTAGCCATTCATGACATGAGTAAATCTTTTTCTGCTCGTACATGCCTGCAAATAATATTCTATTCCACTGTATAAACATAATTTATCTTGTACCAATCGCCATTCCTCATTTATGCAGTTCCTTGAATGCCCTCAAATCAAACAAATAATTTATCTGCTGAAACGACAAAATGGGGGATAAACTTAAGTCGAAGTAAAATAACATGAAGTGAAAATCCACTGAAGAACCAAAATGAAATGAAAATAAATATATACATACATATCTATTCTAAATATATATCTATAACAACGAATAGTGAATTAGTGAAAAAAGAAAAAACGATAGAAAACTTTGAAAAGAACAAAGAGAACACCAAAGGATAATCGGGGAATGGCGTTCCCGCTCATTCGATTGTACAATCATTCGCACTGATAGCTCAGCAAACAAACAGTTAGGCACATAATACAATGGCGAGGAAAGTCGTAGATACAACTTAGACACACACATGCCCTCAGTTATTTGACAATGACAGACAACCGTTTCCGAAGAGTTAGGGGGATACGATAGAAGGTTTAACTTCGTCGGGGAATCGGCGACAGCCAATGTCACCGACTGCAATTCAATGAAGCAAAGCCAACAATTCTACTCAATGAGCGAATGGTCGATATTTGCTGGGCTTTATGTACTTGTGTTTGTGTATGCAAGGAGGTGTTCGTAGCGAATGTTTGCTTTTACAGCTTCTTCAAGTAATCGTAATAAATAACAAAACGTTGCTCTGATTGTTTTTATTTGTTCAATAAGCAAAACTGTTATGTGAGGCAAGAAATAGCGTGAGTTTAGTTGGCGTGGCGCGGGTTCGGACTAATATTTGTGCGTACATAATATTGACGGTTAAAGAAAATGCGCACGTTGAGAAACGTGAAGCCGGCAAACAGAGTTGAATTGCTCCAATTATTAAAAAAAAACACGAAATATAAGCATACGTAAAAATTTAAAAAAAATCAAATAAGGAAGTTCGAGGGGCAACAGAAAATAATAATTCTTGCAACTTGCCAGGACATCAAAGTCGGGAAATACCTACTGGGTGTTTGAAATACCTTATTTAAAAATGCCGCGAAATAACTCAATACTCATTATCGACGAAATCTTAAATGAGTGACAGTCAAATTTGTATCACTTGCAATATTACAGGTCATGGATCAAGGTGGTTAACTGTATTTTACTTTCCGGCAGAGGAACAAAATCATTCTCAAATAAGATATATCTGGTCTAAACACAAACCAAGAGGGTAAATTTAATGTATTGAGATCATGTGCAAAATGTTAAGCAAAAAATCAAAATTCAATACCATAAGTATAAGAGATTTGGACCAGGGAGTAAACCAACTGCATTCACATTCTGCGCTAAGCCACAAATTTTGAGGAAAGCTAATTAATTTCAATTTTGACGAAACTAATCGGTTTAATAGCAGATGGAAATTCGGAATTATTACTCATTACTCAGACATACCCGAGAATAAATTTTCAAGCAAGTTTGTATAATTTGAAACACTGACCGACATATTCGGCATATGATTTGTTTCAATAACGAAAAGAGTAACTTTGTATCTTATATCGGCCATAGGAGTCTTGGAAAGCAGAGCTGCAATGGAAAGTGTTGCCAGAAGCAAGCAACTCCACTTCTAGTGGGTACCTCTTCACAAAGGCATCGAGAGCAATGAGATAGTGGACGAGATTGCCTAGAATGGTGTACGGCTAACATCCGAAAACGGGATCAACTTTTGCAGACCCTTGCATTGTCTATACGATGAACTGGACAGAAGCATCAAAACACGATGGACGAGCTAACTGGGTGCGAAACTGCAAAAGTCATTTACAAAACGGTAGATCGGAAGTATACAAAACTCATATTGGCGCTGTCCGGTAGTCACTGTACGGTGGCGACACATGCTCGCAGAATGGGACTGACAGATCCAGAAGACCTCAGGAAATGTCTAAAGCAAGCACCAGGGAAGCAATTGAGCATCTCTTGTGCACTTGTATGGACCAAATTTTATATATTTTTGACATTACTACATAGTATTAACATAAATACATGCTCTCTGAGTAGATTTAAACCTCACATAATAATATATTACGTTGTCACAAAAGTCTTGCGGTATTTTTATTGAATGATTTATTGACTCTATTGAAATGGTTTATAACGGTTCGATGACTCATGCCCAGCTCTTGACTGATGCTACGGCTGCTACTACGCCGGTCTCTTTCGACCAATTTAGCGATTTTATCGTAATTTCCGACGACTGGCCTTCCGGCAACCTAATATATGGAGGAAAGTCAACTGGAGATTTAAAAATTGCACATAGATGCGCTTTTATTAAGATAACTTAGATATTTGCCGATATATGATATATGAAGTAGGTGTGGTTTTTGTCTGACTTCGGCCATTTTTACACTGTGCTGTAAAAATGACAGGACAATATTACCTACTGAATTTGGTTGAAACAATCGAGAAGGTTCTCAAATGTGGGTTCTCACCTAAATAGGAACCGTGCCATGCCCATCGTCAACCTATGTCACCTGCTCATGAAGCTCCTTTGTGCCATCTTGCGTGTACATATGAGGAGCGGCTTGAGTAATAATCTGGATTCACCTATTTTCACAGCGTGGGTCGCAATGCTAAACAGATTTGCCCTGAGCGAGCTTGAATATTATAGCTTATAGTAAATAGTTTAGGAGACATATACATATGTAGTTACTTTGAACTTTTTAGAGGGCGGGACCATGATCGCTGTGTTTGAATTGTTAAACCATAGCGTTGATTCCTGGGACAATTTTTTGTAAATAACAATCAAGTGCGTTATTGTGGAGCTGAGTTATGGCACTTTATAGGTCTTCAATGAATGGCGTTTTGTGATCATGGAAACACTCCGATTTTGGCTATCTACAACCCTTACAGCTTCCAACCCTAACTGGGTGCCAAAAAACGTGTGTACCAAGTTTTATTAATAAATCTTAATATCTACTCAAGGAAATACAGTCACTCGGATTTTAACTCGTTTAGATGATAGCAACAACTGTTAGGTGAACAAAACTATTATCCTATATAGCAACATGTTGCAAAAGAGTATACAGACATTTAAGTATTAACTAATAGTCATAAAAGGCATGGACTGTTGAAATAAAAATTTATTAACTTAATAATAAGTATATAATAAATAATTTTTAAATACAAATATATACAAAAAATCCTAAAGATACAACATTGTGTAAATAGTTATAGTTAAAGGATAGCCATTTTATCTGATGCTGCTCAGCAAACTGCATATGTAGAATAATTGTTATTATGCATATATTTACTTTTAAATAACAATATTTATTTATTATTATAATAATCCTGATTCTTTGCACTCGTATATATGTGTAATTGTCACTTATTTAGGACAACTTATAAATATCATTAGAAGAGTATCCAAAATTTATTAATATTTAATTATAGTCCATTGGCGACCAATAATTGGGTGTAGACCGCAAAACATTCTTTATTACTAAGATTCATAATTTTTTACTCCAATAATTTGCAACTTTTTATTCCTATCGACTGTCGTGGACAAATCATCTTTCTGCCGTTCAGATTTTTTAGTCTACATGCTTGCTTTTTTCCCGACTTTCGACTTAATGCTTTCTAGACTTCGTGTTAGTGGTACAGCGAACTTTCCACCAGCTCTGTACATTTAAGTTTTCAAAGTACTTTAGAGCTTTTTCTATAATTGATGTTGGATGAGCGCTGCATACTGAGCAGAAAATAAAAAGTACATGACGATTATAAAGAAGCAGAAGTAATAGCGGCGGTAGCTGAACTTCCTGCCATCTTGACAGCCGTGCCTCGTGCTCCAGTTGCGATACGTATACAAGTGTGTAAGTAATATTCGCTTTGCTACGCTGGATAAGTGGAAGGTGCAAGAAACACTTGAAGAAATTTAATTTTTTTGCTCAAATAAGAACGTGATACAGGGTACTCGGTAATAGGCAGAGCACTCATACGCCATGTTGGCAACTGTATATGTAGTAGTAACCAAGTCGTATGAATCATCTCCATAAGGTTGAGAATGTAGCATTGCACACACTCCGTTACAAATGCAATCAGCTATCAACAATACGGAGTAGCAGGGCCAAAGCAGAAGCGCTCGTACTAACTACCATTATCCGCATTAGGGCTCGCGTAAACTAACATCGCACAATCATTCTGTTAAAGAAAGTTGCCTTTGCCGTTGGCATTGCGCACTCTGCACTTCGTTTCTTCTCACGAAAATATATGAAAGCGGAGTAGCAGTATAATTTTAAACTGGTTGCAAGCATATTTCTTTGCTACTGTCTAGGTCCGCTAGACATGTATCCTGTCAAGAATTCTTCCTGCCTGCGAATGCCCCTGCTGACTGCCATCCCTCAACTTGCTCACTACGGCACGTACAAAATCAGTATCCCCTCACCAGCGAGTCTATTTTGCTCACATTGCGTCTTTGCGCATTTTTTTGTGCTACTTCTCTCCTTCCAGTTCTACGGAACCGACCGTATTACTTCTAGTGCCTTTGCAACATAAACACAACACACATGAATACACACATACACACACATTTGAAGGCAGATATTAGTGCTCGCTTCTTCTTGGCTTTCTTTTAGCAAAACGTACCATTCTAATGGGAATTTACGATTTTCGCTCTGCCGTTAGCTCAGCACACTGCGCTGCACATTGCAACTTCGACGCATTGCAGTGCAATGTGCAATGTCGTGTGAAATGAATGTAAAGGTTTGTTTTTACATTCCTATTTACTTTTACAGCATTTTTACTTGCTTACTCGCATTTTAGTTTTCTCTTTTACTTTAGAAGTTGAAGTATTTATTATCTTTGTGGGTAGGCTCCAATTTAAAACTCTAATCACATTGTTTTGAAGACAGAAATGCGCTGATTGCATCAATATGGGTTCGTGGTAGAAAAGATTATAACTTGGCGTTTTTTATCACAAATTTCTTGCTGATTTGTACTCACTGAACAGGGTATATTAAGTTTGCCTCGAAGTTTAACATATTTTCCCTTTTTTATACCGGGTATATGGATTGATATCATTGCTTCAACAACCGCGCCATTTGCTTTCTCCAGATTGAATAACGAAGCGAAGCGTATGGGTCTGGTTGTGACCGAGGGCAAGACGAAATATCTCCTGTCATCAAAGAAACAGCCGTTGATGTCGCAACTTTTCTCCAGGTCACTGTTGACAGAACTTCGAAGTTGTAGATAATTTCGTGTAATCTGGAACCAGTATCAACACCAACAACAAAACGCAGAATACCTCTTGCCAAAAGGTGCTACTTCGAACTGAGTAGTCAATTGAGAAGTAAAGTCCTTTCACAACGAACAAAAACCAAACTCTACAAGTCACTCATCATCCCGTCTGGCTATATGGTGCGGGAGCATGAACGACGACAACATCCAATGAGTCGGCCTTGCGAGTTTTCGAGTGAAAAGTTCTGCGAAATATTTATGGTCCTATGCGCATTGGCAACGGCGAATATCGTAGTCGATGAACTGTACGAGATTGACATAGTTAATGAATTAAGAGGCATCGGCTATGCTGTCTAGGTCATGTCGAATGGATGAAAACACTCCAGCTCTGAAAATATTCGACGCAATTCCACTCCGTTGGAAAGACTAGATGGAGAACGACCTGGCTACAGAAAAAGCGACTGGCGCGCTGTCGTAAACTCGGCTATAACCGCGTAAACAGTGTATTAATTAAATCCAAAAGTACAGGGTACCTTCATCTAGCCCGAATATATCCATTATTGTCATTTTCGTCCCAGTGTTAGACGTTATATCGTACGAGCCGATCAATATTTAAGACATTATAATATCAATTAAACTAAACATAATGCATATTTTAAAAATAGATAATCATATATATCTAATAGACTTCTTATTGTAATAGACGACGACCCGAGTTTATGACTTTGCATATTCGCTTCAATCCAAAAGTCTTGTTTGAAACAAATAATAAATACACCAAGCTTTTGGTTTTTACTTAAATTTAATTGAAGGGTTTCTAATTAAGCTCAGTTTACTCTGGTTATCTAGGAGAAATTATGACATACCGAATATGCCATGTTTTGCTAATTCTAATTGTAATTGTTTGAAACGGGAGTGCAAAGCCGATTTCTAACCATATTGTTGTATTCACTATAATTTCCGTTCTCAAACCACTAATTTGTTTAACCCTGTTATTATATAATATATGTGCCAAATATAATTGATGCTGGGACCTCTGCTAGACATATTTATACAGAACTGTTTAGGTAACATGACCCTGCCTATTCAATGGATGAGTAATTTGTGTTGCTTTAATTATGCCAATTATCTGGCAGGTCATTGAATTAATTTGTTGTTCAGCATCTTCACACATTTCTACAGAAGCTAAGGAGTATATGTATATACTCGAGCAAATTGAAATGGATTTCCTTCTTATGCTTGCACTCTATCACAGCATGTACCTGCACATTTGCCTTAGTTAGTAACGTCTACTTCGTCCTCACGACCGCCTATCACTTCGACTTTGTGACTACCGACATCTGTGTTATCTTTTCATTTCACAAGTGTCTAATAACTACTGTCAACAATTTGGTTTCCAACTATGAAGACAAAAGCATAATAGAGGGGCGGTCGAAGTTTCACCCAATCTCTGGCATGCCTGCGTTGAAGTGTCCACTTAACCATTGGATAAAGTATATAGTGACTAACAGCCCAGCATCTAACCTTAAGCAAAACGATTTTTACGAAGATGTAGCTGGTGTTATAGGAGCATCACTGAGACACCAAAGAAGACTATGTGCGTGGTAATTACGCGAATAGTTGAATGTTCGAAATCCAAGTAAGTTTTTTGTTTGTAATAGTATTTGGAGATGTAGTAGATTCTTGCGTTTGGAAAAGAAACTCGGCCATGCAACTATTAGTACATCTAGATTATATGTATTTATGTACTTATTTTATATGTATGAGAGTATATCGTAGCAGTTGACAAAAATGTAGTGTACATATCTTTCGTTTGAGGAGTCTTTACGCTTAACGAACCAATCACAAAGAATGGATTGCAGGCAAAGACATTGAATACACAAAAGCAAACGATTTCTGGTTGCTGTAGGTATTACAGTACAACTCAATGTATGGGCAAATGTTCATTACCATCAGAGAAGGCGGATGCCACCTACCTTCTAATCTTGATTCTGTGAGTATGCCTGAATCGTGATAAAAAGACATTTAAACGAAAGTATTTCTAGATTGACATGTAGTATATAAAAAAGGCATAAACTGTTTGTCGTCTGTTGTCGGTTTTTATACAAGTATATTTTATAAATTATAAAAATTTATTTCATATATATTATATTTATTTATAATATATGTTTAACTGTTTTGAGAAAAAATATACCTGCACTATCTTTTACATAACTATCACATACCATAATTTGGTCTCTAAATGTCAATGTAGTGATGAATGTATTCTCACCAAAGATATTATTCTTTTCTGCTTGTTGAGAGAGCTCATGAACTCATAGCTAAAGTGGCAACAAGTTACGGAGTTTTGAAAGGACGCATGGATTGGAAAATAAATGTTCTGTCCTTAAAAATCACGTAAAAACTACTATCGAAGTTAGTTCGTTTCTTAAAGTATGAGGTTTTGTGATCTATTTTATATGAAATATTAAAATCAAGATCACATTAAAAAGAATAGGTATTATTCAAAACTAGAAGGACTTGGCTTAGGTTTAGATATAATAAATATGTTTTTGTAGTAGTTTCGAAACTTCTTAGTCAAATTGAATGGAAAATCTGAAATACTTTAAAATTTTCAGGACTCATTACCAAAATGGTCAAAATAATTTTATATACTTTTTTAATTTTTCTTTTCAAGTGGTTAGAAGTAAAATTTAAACTGTTAATAACAATAATATTTAATCAGAAAGCACTAAGGCACTAATAAAAGATATCTCAAACTTTTGTGCGAGCTAGTTTTCGGTAAGAAGAGTCGTTTCTAATCTACTACAGAAAGGCATGATTTTCAAGACTCATGCTTCGATGCTTAGCAAAGTATAGTATATGATGAGTACACGCACCGTCACAGAAAATATTTAAACATCCGAAAGTTTGATAGGCTCGCTGGCTCGTAGGCGAAAGCAGTTATATTCTTCCGTACATTTACACTTTTTCCTTTAGCTTAAAACATTTGAATGGCTGTAATTGCAACTTTGCACTCCCGACTTTCTTTTATCTGTATTGGAAACTTTTTTCAAAAGCGCTTTAAAATAACACCACTTTTTATTGCAAAAAAGTGCAGTGTAGCATATTTTGTGCCGCTTTGCACGCGCGTTCAAGTGCCCATGAATGTGGAAATGAATAGACGGAGAAATATGTGTAACTAAACAAATGTGAAACTGCCGAGCGTTTTTTCCTAAATATGACGTATAAGCATTCTACCACATGTGCATATACTCTATGTAAGTATATGTGTACATGCCTGGCTCCATGCATGGGAGCGCCTCGAACGTTAGGCAAAACACTCAGCATCTGCATGAGACAGCAGTCAAGGAGTTGGCAAAAATGCGTTTTATACTTCCGCGAACTCCTCTTTTCATTTTTTGCTTAACTCGTTTTTACGTTGTGACGTTGCCATCCCACTACCATGCATATTCATAGCAGCGACATTCAATTATGGAAATAGTTTATCTGGCAGGTAACAGACCGCCATGTTATAAATTGCTAAAAATGTTGAAAAAGTAAATAAATTTACCTATTTTAACAAAAAATAAACATTTTCTCTCGCCTTTTTGCAATTAATTTTTGTTCTTGATTAAATTTGTGTAGCTCACCTTTTTTTAATTTTAAGTTTAAAAATACTATTTTGCTTTTTTTATAAAGAAAATCGCAACAAATTATTATAACGAATTTTAAATCTTGTTGAACTGTTAGTTGTGTAAGTGTCTGTAACTGAGCAATTTAATCTCGAGGCTTAAAAACTCTTTTGTATTTCCTAATCTTGGCTAATTCCGAATGTCTGAGGATTGTGCCTCTTGCGTGGGGAATCTGTAGTTTATTATCAAATGTTGCCTAACTTAATGGGGAAGCTGTCCCTACGCGTTCCCTTAAATGATTCCCAATTACTTAATAATGTTATGAGACGGGTGTGGGGTTTTCGTTAAGAAGTAAAAAAAGTAATTCCGCTTTATTTAATTTATTTCACAATCGTTTAAAACATGGTTATTACTTGTGAATACAACTTTTATGAAAATTTAGTAAATAAATATAGTTAAGGAATAGTATCTTTAATGTTTTTTTTTTATTTTTTTTATTTTAATTTCTATTGGTTCTAATCTTTCACAATAGTGAAAGTGAACAATATGCAAAACAAAAGTTGACAGCATTAAAGGTAGAAATTGTACCATTCTGTTGAGGTATTCACATGAATACGAATATAACTTTTTTGTTGCTTGCGAACAGAGACGTGCCTAACCGACGATAGATGTTATTTTCTACTTTGAATAATTCTTCTTAGCTGTGATTACAAATATGTTATGAAAAAATATATATTTATCCTAAATCTAACTTTAAAAGGATTATAAAACCAAATTCTACATTAATTTCGATTAATCTAGAGAACACATAATACAGGATTGTTCGGAAAATAATAGGACTGAGTGAAATAAAAAAAGTTATTAAGCCAATTGTTACAATTCTTTAAAAGCTTTCAAAATAGTTTTAAGAGCCGAAATGCTTGCTACTTGGATCCCCTCTGTCGCCTCTTTGTCTTGGGATCATACTCAAATATCCATGACTCGTCACCTCTGATTACATTATTCAAAAATTGGGGGTCTCTTTCACATATGTTCTTGGTTTACTTTCGCTCACCGCAATTTCTTATCGTCAGTGGGCACTTTTGGGATTATCTTCGTGCACACCTTGCGCATGTTCAAAGGCTGCGTCACAATGTCATGAACCACAGATTTTGATAAACTTATCATCTGGGAATTTATACGAATAGTTAGTTGACGGTCTGAGTTCAAAACTTTGCCCACACGAGTCACATTGTCGGTGTTTGTCGAAGTCGCAGGTCTCCCAGCACGGTCTTCATCAGCGACCTTTTCCCGGCCCTCGAAAAATAAATGGATCACTTCTTGCTAAATCAACATTCCCCTGCTCTAACGAACGCTGTATTTGCCCACACAAGTCACATTGTCGGTGTTTGTCGTAGTCGCAGGTCTCCCAGCACGGTCTTCATCAGCGACCCGGCCCTCGAAAAATAAATGGATCACTTCTTGCTAAAGCAACATCTGGGTAAGCCTGATTGATCATATCAAACAACTCTGTTGCAAATTCACACAGAATTTAATCGCATACCCCTGCTCTAACGAACGCTGTATTTCCCCTTTGCATTACTCACATTTCACGTCACGCGAAAATGTTTGTCTTGACTCTCCAGCTTCTCGGAGACAATTAACCAGCCTCTTGTTCGTTAACTAGGAACGCCCTCTAACAAATCCAGTCGGTGCGCGCACGCTCTGAAGTACACTCGCGGCGGAAGAAAATCAGTCGTATTACTTTTCGCACAAACCCTGTATACATAATTGTACACGCAAGCCATAGTTTACATGTACTATGTAATTCACGAATGTTCAGTATTATTTATGTATTTCTCACTAACTGCATAAAGTGCATTCTGCGATTTTTACGATAAGTGAAATTATTCAACAAAGAAGTTGCTTTAAATTTTGTAGGCGGAATGAAATTTCCTTTAGTGATAATTATATGACGCGAGAAAGCTTTTTAATGGGTACAAATTATTCAAAAAGTGTTGAGAACCTATTAACGACGAAGCACGTCCATCAACATCAACTTTTGATCAATAGGTCAATAAAATATAGAAATTTGGGGTCGAGGATTGACGATTAACAATCAGAGAAATTACTGGCATCGTTGGAATGAGGATCGGAGAAAACAGTTTTGAAAGATCATTAAGGCCAAGAAAAGTGAAAGCATAATTGGTTCATAAATCACTCAATTATTTCGAAAAACAGCGTCGCATTAACGTCTTTAAAACAATGGTTTCTGATTATCAAGATGTCACAAAACGTATTATCCTCCGTTTCATACTGCATTGATTCTTTTTGGGTTTTTCGTGTGACTTCTGGCTATTCAGAAAACTCCAACAACCGCTGCGGGGAAACCGTTTCGATTCAGTTGAAGACATGAAATGTGAACCACCACGAAGACTAAAGGCTTTTCCGAAAATCGACTTCAACTAATTGGATCTATCTATTTTCCAAATTGAATAATTACAAAAATTAACTTTTTTTTACACAATTTTTTTTTTTTTCAATATTTGTATGTGTGTTTCACACTAAGTGAGCAATTACAGATTGAAATTTGCTACAAAGCCACGAAGAGATTGCCCTAATATCGGTCGGCGTTCTTTAAGCAATCAACGTATGGTAGCCCAAGACACTTTTCAAACAACAGCTAAGATGTTTGATGGACTTTATCTTGAAGCAACGTATACATATGTGATGCTGTTAGATGCTAGATGTACTTCTGTGGATGATGGTTACACCAGATCAAATTGATGAAATCATATCTGCGGAAACTCCTGATGCAGAGAAAGATCCATTATCATACAAAGTGATGAAAATCAATATGGTTCATGGACCTTGCGGACACCACAATCCCACTTCATATCAATCAATGTTGAGTATTGCTGTTTGGTCAAATCGATCAAATATGTTTTCAAGTACGTCACCAAAGAAATCAGCATGGCGGTTATTGGCCTTGAAAGAGAAATTACCAAACGGGTCGATACATAAACTGCAATGAAGCGTTTTGTAAGATATTTACTTTTGTAATTCATGAACCCTTCCCTACAGTTGTGCATCTCGCAGTTCATTCGGAGAAGGCCAAAGTGTGTATTTCAACCCAGAGAATACAGTACAGCCAACGGAAACACCGTCAACAACAAAATTGATATTGACGAGTACTTTCTCGACTTGCGTCAGTGATCAGTTTGCGAGAAAATTGCTCTATTCGAAAATGCCTTGATATTATACATAGAATGCATCGTCGAAGAAACGTTTACACAGAAAACCAGTAGATGGACATTCAGGTGTGTTCTCAACTAATGCATTAGGATGAATTTACACAATCCACCCAAAAAACGACTATTGCTTCTACTTTCGGTTGCTATTGATTAATGTACGCGGTTCAACTTCATTGCAGTCACTGGGAATGCTTGATTCTTCGAATTCCTTTGAGTTCCAACGATTTGCCATTTCAGTTCAAACCTATTTAGTTTCAAGGGAAAATTGCGTTTGAAATGACAATCAACAAGACACAAGGATAGTCGCTAGAAGTGTTTGGCATAAATCTGGAAATGCCATGTTTTTCACACGGCTTGCTATAGGCGACGTGTTCATAAGTACGAAACCCATCTTCTCTATACATTTAAGCACCGGAACAGAAACCAAAAATTGTTGTTTATCAAGCTGCGCTATATTAAAAAAAAAATCTAGAAAAATTGCATATAAATGATTTAAACACAAATAGTAGTACATTCAACTTATTTCATTTCAAAACACAAAATTTCACGCAAGACAACGCCTGCGGGGTCAGCTAGTAATAATATAAAAATCAAGTTGGCTTAGAAATTGCATATCATTTCTAATTTCGAAAACATTTTGTGAACTATGTAATAAATTTCTAGGCATTAATATGTTTTAAAATTATATCTATTCTTCCAACTTAATGTTTAATTAATTTCTCATCGGTATTTTTTTCCAATACCTTTCATTAAGCATTTCTTAAATTTTATATTCTCAATTTTAAATGTCTTTGCAAAAATATCTATTTTAATAGATTTAAGTTTTTATTAAATAGCAAAAATTTCAGTAAAATGCATATATTTTGATAATCAATAATTCTTCATCAAATACCTTATAACATCATTGCTATGGCTATTGCTTAAACTGAAAATCTATCTCTTTACTCTATATTTTTCGTACTTTGTTAAGTTAAAATTGAGTTATTTATACTATCAGACGCTTATAGAAATTTCCGATTTTAAAGTCAAAGTTCAAGTAAATGTCAACCCCGAAGTGTTTCAAACTTAGCACAGCAGCCAGCTTTACGGAATTTAAACATTTAATATTTTAAAAAATTGCTCTGTAAGCTTTGCATATTTACATGCATGCGCAGATGTGTGTATTTATACTTCGTATTCAAGCATAGATATTACGAAATTGCATTTATTCACCCACGCAGAGACCACCCACAATACAAATTTATTTGGACAAACGCCAAAATGTAACGGTTACAGTTTTTCATATGAAAAATTGCTGAAAAAATATTTAGTTTGCAGCAGAGGCGGCAACTGCAGTGAAGGCAACAAAAACAACAAAAGCGGCAAGAGCAGAATCAGCACATTGGCATAAGATGTCAATATATTGTTGCGCAGATAGACATAAACACCCACATTTACCGTATTTCGATATGTAGGTTTGGCAGTCCAGAATGTAAGTATTCGTGTATGCAGTCACTAGGGGAAAATTTGTATAGATTGAATATTACAGTCATCCAGTGGTAGCACAGTGCATGGGGCGAGGCGGCAAAGGCATCGAAACCGCAAATCTGACTTGGCACATTTGTGAACAAAACTACGTGGTCCAACCAGCGCTGGCTTTCAACTTCCCGCCTTATTTCATTTGCGCGTCGTAGCTTCACAGCTTCATAGCTGCCAAGTTCGTTGGTCTTCCAGTGCTTCCATTTTCGAGTTTGTTGTGCAAAAGTGTATAGCATACATTCGTGCAATATTTGCGTTTGTATTTAAGTAAGCTTTTCTGTGTGTCTTTCCCAACTCAACTCTTTGTATACTGAGGCAGTTGGTACGGATAGTGGAGCGCCAGGCGTATGAGTAACATTGGTGATATGCAAAAATTCATTAATCAAAATGTTAAATAAGCACTGCAATTGATTTCGTTACATACGTGTTTGTGATAGTTAGTTTTTTATGCTGGCAACCTGACATGCATGAATAGAGCTGTGGGCGGAAGTCTGCGAAAACACGGTTAAAAGCACATCAGAAAGCAAAATGAGTCCGTTTGGGCATTGAAAAATGTATGCATTTGTATTTACATGCACTTTCAATAATTTATTAGCATAAAATCACATACTCAGATACAAACGAGATCAGCATAAAATAACAATTCATGATGCCCTTAAGTTTATAGCACAATAAATGAAAAACAATTAAATAAACTCATTTTAATGAAAAATATTTACACTACCTGTCACTAACTTTTGGAGAGCTTGTATACACCCTCCAACTAACTTGAGACTAATAATTAATGCCCCTTGGTATTTTGTATATACAAAATTAGATATGATGCACACTTAATCACGAAAAACTTAGCTTCTGACCTTAAAGATTTTTTTCTGAAATTTACTTTAAAAACTAGAAAAAACGTTGACTTCTCTTGCGCCGAAGCTAAAATACCCTTCACAAATACAAAATATTCCTTCCAGAAACTTTATTCCGATCATTCAGTTTGTATTGTTTGGATATTAAATTACTACCTTAGATAATAATTCATGCCAGGTTTCTTTGATATACATGTATGTATGTTGTCGGCAAAAGAATTCCGATTGATCAGTTTGTATGACAGCTATATGCTCCGTAGTCCGATATCAGTGGTTCAAATAAAAAGCTTCTTGGGAGAAAATGATGTGTAAAATTTCAGATCGAGATCTGAGGGAGCAGTTCGCGTATATACCGAGAGGGGACCGACGATTGCTAAATCGACTCAGTCGTCATGTTGATTTTATAGGTTATTCGAAGTTTCCTTCTGGCTGTTTCAAATTTGTGATAAACTTAATATACCTTTGGTTCTAGATGAGTCACGACAATTTTATCGCTTCGGAACGGATCCAAGCACTATCAACTCAGCAGCATACTACAAATATTATTTGGAGTTGTTTTAGGTCGATAGGGCAGCAATTGCTAATTAAGGTTTCGATGGTAGATATAGAGTTCATAAAACAGCTTCGAAATTGTATACCAACCACTTTTTGGTTATTTTTCATATTTAGTAAATTAATTCGTATGCAAATATACATAAATTATAAAAACAAAATTAAATAACTTGAATTTAAAAAATATTTAAATTACCCACTACAAGTTTTAATTTTTACCAAGTTCGCGTGCGATGAAGCTTTCTCCTATTTACATTGACCAATGTAGCAAAGCATACAAATAACTGCTCACTAAATCAAGTACATAATGCATACTTCAATATAAGCGTTGATGAGCAGAAATATAAAAGAAGATATTGTAGTTACGCAGCCATTATATCTCGACTAAGCACTTTTCTGCAGAAGCTTCTTAATTTGGGAAAGGAGCTGCATAGACAACTTTAAATACTTTTTCTATGCCAGAGTGCATCTCTTATTTCCACCATGTCATTTTTTTAATTTCCCCACATCACTTTGCGCGTTTCCGTTACTCCTGCGCTTTTTGTACTCGGCTCCTATACACTAGCATCTTACGTTTTCAACTATGAAAGTTATTCTTAAGCATTCATTAAATGGCTGCAGTGATATTAACTATTCACTTCCACTCGAAATGTCGGTCACTAGCGAGTTAGCAGTGAATGTTGCCAGACGTCGTTGCTATTTTCGTAAACTAACGACGCACCGCTGTCCAACAAACCGTCGTCATATCCGCCAGCACAACTGCAGGCACTTGTTAGCACGATATACACACACAGTTGGTACACGTCTCTTAAGGTATCTTGCACTCCTCGGTATTTTTCAAGCTCCCTTTCACATTCTGCTTTTCGTGCTGAAATAATTGGTATTTTGCTCGCTAAATTCCTGCGATTTCTGCTGAAGTTTTAATTTTCACCTTTTCCGTCGTTGACATTCATTAGCCACTGCAAAAACGAATTCTTGCGCTCCTTAATTGCACTCCCAGCTTATATCGCCCCCTGCACATTAGAGATGATGCCATTTTTGCCAGAAAAAAAATTATTAAAATTTTACTTTCCTCGGAAAAATGGGGGAAACAATAACAAAACGCTGCGTGTTTAAAGTGATGTTCATAAAGACGTGAAGTATTCTTGTGAAATTAAAGTTTTTACCAATTAATTTGAAAGCATGATATGAATGTTTTGAATATAATGTAAGATATGGATTTCTAGCAATTTTTTATGTAAGGAACTAAGGTTTGATTATACACCTTTTCTCACCAGGAAACTGCTTACTTAAGAATCGTAGATGTCGAACAATTATAGACAATACTTGTAAATATGGCAGCCGTTCAAATGCAAGAACTTGTTAGGGAAACTATTAAATTTGGTTAAGTTTTTTTTCGAAATTAATTTATTTATTGGATCTGCTTTTTCCTAAAGCCTAACAATAAGTTATAAAATCTTAAATCTTAGACAGACTCAAGCAAGTGATTGAGCTGTTTTGGTGATACGTTGCTCTTTAATATGCAGGCATAGCTCGCCTTTTAAGGCGTGTTTAATCGCAGGAATGTACCAAAGTATTAGGCAAAGGGTTTGGGTGATCTCGGAATTTAGATTGCACAGGTCGTACCGCACAGTTGAATGCCATACATCCAATCGACCGCATTATATAAAAGCACTTTGTTGTCTAGGCTAAGTTTGGAATTTTTATTTTAAAGCCAATTTAAATTTGCAGCTCTAATCTTCATACATGTTATATTTTTCTCCGCAAAAGCAATATTAAGACTAACCTTAAACGTACGAAGATTTCTCAGAAGGTACAGCAAATTTTAATTTATAAAAATAGTTTATTTATCCATGAATATCAATTTTGTCCACCCCAAAGTAATCACGCCCAGATAGATTGCACTTCTGCCATCGAATATTGAATACATATTGCAAAAATTCAAAATTTTGTTAACTGGGGTTTAGAGCAAGTTTTCCCCTATTTCTTAAATATTAGGCACATATGTAGATAACCGTTATTCGAAAAACATCTTTCAATTTTATTAAGATAACTCATGTAACAATAGCCGACATACGTGGTATAAAATCAACATTTAGTTTGAAATCTGAGAAATGGGTATGTGGGGTCTAAGGGAAACATTGCACCCATTTTATCATACAGGCATACTATTAGCAAGAAAGGATTTTATCCTAATTGCAATTATATTTCTCACACATGGACTACATTTTCGGTAAAAAGTCAGCCAGAAGATCTCTGGTTCATTTTTTGACAACTTTTGAGATGATTTCATGAGATGGCATATCTTAAGGCGTTATTCGCGCAAAGTTTTCATATGCTGTAAAATGAATTAATCAGATTAAAACTAAATTTTTGTTATGTTTGTTGTAGTCCGATTTCGCCAAACTTTACACCGAAAGTCTTGTTTAACAGTGTTGGTAGAATAACTTAAGGGTTTTGGCCTGACCGAATTTGCTTATTACGAGTACAGCTTGAATTGCGCTATGTACAGAGTGGGCCATATAAAATTTTAAATTTAAAAAGTCAATAAAAAAACGGTTTGATATTTTTCAAAAGCCTAACATTTATTTAAAAGGTTGTTTTATGAAATTTATTTGTTTAAAACAATTTCGGACAAATGACCACCACGGCTGAGTTTACAGTAGCTTATCCGATCCACCAAATTTTGAGTACTTTCTCGATGGTTTCAGGTTTTATGGCAGCTACAGCAACTTGAATCTCGTACTTTAGATCTTGAATTGTTTCTAGATGGTGGGCGTAACATTTATCTATAACAGCTCCCACAGAAAATAGTCCAACGGAATTAAATCGAGCTTTGGGAGGCCAATTCACATCACCTCTTTTGCTGATTATGCGATTTTCGAAGATGGGCGAAAAGAGATGTAGCGTTTGCTGTATGGCAAGTAGCGCCGTCCTGCTGAAACCAAATGTTGTCCAAGTCTTCCTCTTCAATTTGCTTGAAGAAAAATTCCATTAACATTGCGCGATATCGCTCACCATTGATGGTTACGGCGGTTCCTTCTTCATTTTCGAAATAAAATGGGCGGATGATTCCACCAGACCAAAATCCGCACCTTACAGTGATTCGTGCTGGATGCATTGGCTTCTCGACGATTCCGTGTGGGTTTTCAGTGCCCCAAATGCGACAATTCTGCTTGTTAACGTAACCATCGAGGTGGAAATGAGCCTCGTCCGAAAAGATGATTTTTCGGTAAAATTGACCATCTACTTGACTCACCACTTTGGAAAAGTTTTCAATATTTCCCAGTTTTCTTCTAGTGAATAGCGACCCATTTCGTAAATTTTATACTTTTTACTCAATATCTGTCACTTTCCGAATGGTATTTGACGTTTCCAATGTCGAAATATAGATAATTCAAATTTAAATCGTTAGATGGCCCACCGGTTACATTAAGCCCGTTAGAAGACTGAACTATACCCATTTTTTCAAAAATTTTCGCACGCTAATGCAATTCCCTGTACCAAATTACTATTCCATATCTTGATATAATGCTAAAAAATGGCAAGAAAATTCTTTACTTGGTTATAAAAGAGAAGGTTAAATTTAGACAGAGAATGTTACTCAACATTTAGCTAAGCTGCAACACTCTGATAAAGGCAAATATAATTAAACCAGCGTGAATAATAATGAAAACAAGAAAAAACGTTAAATTCGGCTGCACCGAAGCTAATATACCCTTCACAGGTGCATTTCTTTTAGTAACTAAATGTTCAGTTCGTATGGAAGCTATATGCTATAGTAATCCAATCCAAACAATTTCTTTGGGGATTATATTATAACTTTAAGCAGTAATCCATGTGAAATTTGGTGAAGATACCACGTTAAACTCCAAAGTTTCCCATGCAAGCATTTGATTCCGATCATTCAGTTTGTATGGCAGCTTGATGCTATAGTTAACCGATCAGAACAATTTCTTCCGATATTACATTTTTTCTACGAACAATAACTCATACCAAATTTCGTGAATATACATTGTCAAATGTCAAAATTTTCCATACAAGAACTTGATTCCGTTTCGTTTCAGTTTGAATAGCAGCTGTATGTGATAGTGGTTCGACATAGGCAGTTCCGACAAATGAGCAGCTTCTTGAAGAGAAAATGACGTTTGCAAAATTTCAAAATGATATCTTAAAAGCTGAGGGACTAGTTCGTATATATACAGACAGACAGACGGACGGACAGACGGACATGACTAATTCTACTCAACTCAACATAATGATCATTTATATATATACTACTGGGTGTTACAAACTTCGTAACAAACTTAATATACCCTGTTCAGGGTACAACAACATTTCTTTGGATGCGCCATTATCACCGGCCCAATAGCTCCTCAACTAGTTCATATACCGAAGATTCTGATGACCCCAAATGTATTCTGCCAGTCCCATTTAAACGGCTTCAATTTAAAATGAAAACATCTTTCGCTCTAACTACAAACAAGTCCGAAGGCCAAACTTTCGAAATAGTAGGGATTGACCTAAGAAAATAACGTTTTTCTCATGGCCAACTGGCCATATTCTATCGCGGGTCAGAAGTCCTGAAAATCAATTTATATCAAATACCGTTTACAGGGAAGCTCTGATTTAATAAATTATTTTTCGGGAGTAGTAACAAAATATAGTTTACAAAAATTAAAAAAAAAAATAATAATAATAAAATATGTGTGGGACAGTGTGTACAAATTTATAACTTTTGAAATTATTGTTTAATACCGTGTGAAGCCGGGCGGGTTTTAGGTGATACAACCGTTAGGTGAACAAAACTATAATACTCTTTAACAACATTTTGCAAGAGCATAAAAATAAATTAACCATTTATTAAATACATAAGTTTGCTTTTTTCTAAAATGCCACAAAGTTAGTATTTTTCACATCAATAGAAATTACTTTATAATCAATTAGCAAAACTTAACGAAAATATTTATTGGTCGTTAAAATGAATAAGTTGATGGATTCGCCGGATAGTTGGACCAAAAATTGAACAATTTGTATGATCAATTAGCCAAACGTTACGGTATAATTAAATATTGATCGACTAATTAGCGCTAAGCTCTAAGCAATGCATTACGTTAACGTGAACCAGGTAGTGGCGCCATATGCAGCAGCTTAGGAGAAACTTTTGCGAATAAAAAGGAAATAATAAATTTTGAATGTATAAATGTAATATCTGCTGCAGCAACGATAGCTCATGCTATTTCTGCAAACAAGAAAAGTTATCGCCCTCAAACCGCTGTATCCGGACAAATGATAAATGATTAGTAGCTTGCCCGCAACGCTACCGTTTGACGGCGCTGTGGAGATACCGCACATGCTACCCGGCAATCGCGCTCTTTTAACGATTGTTTTACACATGCCGTGTGAGTGCTGCAGGTCTAGTCACAGACATACATGCGAGCGATACGATACTCCCGGACCACAACAATATGTATGTAGTAACAATAGTAATATGAAATAAGTGCTGCTAATGGCGGTGGCTAATACAAGACGCAAGCCAAACGTGCTAATATTGTAGTCAGCATTTGAAATTACAATTCGTGAAAAATTGCTACGATGTGCTTTTTATTTTCGCTTTAGTAAAACTTCTAGCGTATCGGAGGTTTCCCGATAAATATCGTTAAAAGAAAAAATTAATAGAGGAGAATATGAAATATTTTCAAAAATATATATTTATTATTTGTACAAATTTTAATAGGGGTCTTATAAATAACTTATGACAAGAAATCCTTGCATTTTTCATGGTTGAAAATATCTATTTTACTTTAACGCTGCTTTTTATATCCTGGGTATTAAGTTTGCCATGATGCTTGTAACATCCAAAAGGAAATGTCTGAAACTCTTTAAAATATATATGTAAATGATCAGCACGATGAGTCATTTAGTCATATAGTCTGTATATACTCGAACTAGTCCGTCAATTTTTGAGATATCTACATGAAATTTTTCACACCCGCCAAGAAATTTTTTGTCGGAATCGCCGATATCGGATCACTTTAGCATATAGACTGTCATACAAAATGAACGACCGGAATCAAGTTCTTGTATGGAAATTTCGTTATTTGTGAAGGATATTCCTGCTTCGCTGCAACCTAAGTAAACATTTTCTCTTGTTTTCTTTGAAGACAGACAGGACGAAATGGGAGGTGCAACACTTTACAATGTGGCAATAAATGTCAAATTAATGATCATTGTATATAAATGAAAAACATAGCGATTTCTTAAATTATGATTTTCCGTAGAGATTACGAAAACGATCAATAAAAGTAAATACATGTATATACTTCTAAATTAATTAGCGCAAAATAAATAAAGTGAAATGCGCATTAAATTAATGTTTCCACAAAAGCCATCATTTCGTGTTCAACAGGCAAACAATTTGTCAAATTTTAACAGGGTTTAAATTAATACCGCACAAAGTTAATTCCGCCTACACAAATGGGTCCCGTATGCTTAATACATAATCACCCATTCACATACATACAAATTTAACCACCCACAAAGGAGCATGGGCTAGGCGACAATTTTGCTGCCCACAAGCAACCAGAAAAGAGAGCAAACTAAAGCAAAATAACCGTACTTGGCAAACAGGAGCGCTGTGAAATCCTTAAGAACAACTTAAAAATTCATTGCCTCCGTGATGTTATTGTTCGAGAAGTGTGCTGGGAGGGGCAGCACAGCTCGAAACTGTCACCAAAGTAGTTGCCACATGCGCCGGTGCGTATCAAGCTTTGTGCCGCTTAAATCCATAGCTTAACCAACCGCTCCAAAGGACGGGCACGCTCTAAGTATATTTCCACATATATTTACACAAGTTGACAGGCACAGTCAACTCTACATATACATACGTTTGCTTATACATATGTACTATATAAGTAAAAGTTCGCTAAGAATTCGAATGAGGGGCAATTGCGACATGTGTTGGCAAGAGGTGATGTTGGCAAAAGCATTTAGATATGAATGTGTCTTAGAGTGTGTTCGGATCCATGTGTCCATGTTGACAGTAAAGAAAAACTCTTAGCATGTGATGGGAATCAATCTAAAGTCATTTTATAACCCAGAAAGTCATAAATCTAACTTTAATGCTTGAAACGTGACTGCAGTAGTAACGACCAGAGGAACAAATAGACAAACAACCCAATAAAAAAGCAACGACAGCAAGAATTTCGCAATTCTCCGTCTCTAGCACACAAAGTTGGTAAATAAAAAAATTAATTCATAACAAATAAAAATATTAAAAAATTATTTACTAAAAAGATAGAACCACACAACCACTTTTTCTCAAACATAACTAAACAATTGAAAAAGAAATCATTCATCCATTAATGGGCAAAAATAAAATTTCTTAGACTAAAGGAGCTAAAAGCTTTTATTTACAGAAAAAATCAAACTTTTATTGTATGTATTTATCAAAAAACAAAAAAACCTTAAATCGATTGCACCGAAGCTTTAAAACTCATAATAAATATACAATATTCCTTAAAAGAACTCAATTTTGATTGGTCAATTGGTTTAGCAGCTATACTATATGTTTTAGTGATTCAATGTCGGCTGTTCCGACATATGAGCAGCTCCTTAAGGAGGAAGGGATGTATGCTTTTTAGATCGATATATTTGAAACTAAGAGACTAGTTCCCGTATTAACAGAGAGACGGTCATGGCTAAATCAATTATACTCGTCATGATGTTCATTTATAAATATTTACATACGTAGATGGTCTTTTATATCAGGAGATTCGGGACCAAAACAAATTTTAATCATTGAAAATCACTTTGCCGCAGAATATTTTCCAGAGATCTTACACTTTGCATGCGTTTGAAAAAATTCTCGAACTAATTGACACTCTGTTTGAGATATCTCCAAAACTTGCCTTTTGAATGTATTGAACGTATCAACCGCCTCTTCAAGAATTGAAAAACGGAAATAAAAGAAAGTCAGTCAGAAAGTCGGTGCAAAGTCTCGCCTTATCAAGTCGATATTTTGAGTACTCAAATTGCAATTGTAGTCCAGTCATTTAAGCTTAAATTAGGTAGGAATCTCGGAATTCGATATACCCATTTATATTTAGGGTATGGGTATACCTACCATATGTAGGTTTTGAGACAACTTTAGGGTGTCAATATACAAGTATTTACAGACATATAAATAGGTATATCGAATTCCGAGGTGAACTTACTACAATGACTGGAGTATTGTTTCAGTCGGTGTGTGAGAACGAGCATTTTAGTGGAGAAGAGTGATCCGTCTTTGCCGGATGGTTTTTCTGATTTCATGAGGCAAGGCAACTGGCAAAATACGTGTTTCGAAGTACCGCTATCTTATTTTGTTAGCACATCTCTCAAAAACGACACAAGCATTGTTTTGAGCGATTAACAAATTGTGTAGAATCCAACATGAACAAATGTTTTTACAGTAAAATGTTCATGCAGTATTAAAAGTATGATAGTCCCACTAACTTCCGTAGTTTTCTAAATTCATGATAAGTCACATGATCACTTTGCATACTCCATAAATATTTTCCGGGCGGCATTCCCGAAATTCGTCTTGGAGTGATCTACGACCTTGAGTGAATTCACGATACCATCTCTAGACACTTGTCCCTAATGGAGCTCCTCGTTAAAAATTGAATACATCTAGGCACTGTTACTGAGATAGTCCACGTCAAACGTCATTTTTTGGTCGAGAAGAATATTTTAAATTATTGTAAATAACACAAATAGCGATGGTATGTCAAAATGTTCTGAATATGTAAAACTTCGCGATGAAATTGCGATTTTCCAGTTTGCAACACTAGTGTTCCCCAATCCCGAAATTTAAAAGCAACTGTACTATATACTTTGTTGGATCTCCAACGTTTCCTTTCGGGTGTTACAAAATCCTTTTAGGGTATAAAACTATTTGTACACTGTTTATTATATGTGCATATACATTTTTTATACAACATGTACATTTTGAAAATTATTGATTAGGTTAAAAGTTGATGCCAAAACAAAAAAAAGAAGGAAATAAAATGTATACAAATTTTTCAGTTTTTCTAGAACACCCGTTTTTTAACCTTGAAAGTTAAATAAAACACAAAGTTATAACAGAACGTTAAGGCTAAGCTAATTGATTAATTTTTAGCCAGAAAGAGAGACGGTCCGAAGAGCCCTACAAAAGCGATAAAATACTATATCGATGAAATTATAAGGGTTTGAAAATGGTTAGTCTATTATGAAACAGCCTAATATTCGGATTACACTTTAACTTAAACCAAATTTTGAATGAACCATGAAACATAAATAAGTGACTTTGGAGCAAATCTGTGGTGTCAAGATGATAACCTGAAACATACATCTAAGCAGACATATGAGCAACCAATACGAAGTAGTATTCTAGTTTTAAGCTAACCCAACCTTAAACTATTTGATAATTTGCAAAATTAGGAATTATAATTTATGTCGAGAGATTAAGGACTCGTAGATGCAACAACCAAAATCATACATATTCTTTGGAAACTACTCAATTTATAAGGACTGCTAGATACCTTGATATTATATAGTGATATGACGATATATTAGTTTAACATTCAAACATATATGAACATGCCTTTTCTACAAATATGCAGTTACATTGTTTAGTTATTTAAACTCGTCATCGTTTTCTTAAGTACCTATTAGCAGGTCCAATGTATGCTCATAAGAATTAAATCGCGGACTTCTATTGCTACTTTTACTAATTTTTTGGACAATGGTATTCGTTATCTGTATGTGTATGATATACGGAAATATAAATAATCTATGTTTTTCCCACAAAAGGCCTTCGTATATATCTTGTATTTGGCGCATATGCACACTTTCACGCTGAAAAAGGTTGAATGACTTGGTTTCAAACACAACCACTCCTTTGATTACCACAATCTGCAACGTGTGCCCACTCGCTATAATTCCCAGCACATAGTCAGCCTGGAGGCACCTAAGGGCTGCATGACCGCGCTCGTGCGTTGCTCGTTACTCGTATATGGTTTCTGCTGTAGCTATTATTAAATTGGAATCTGTCAAAATACACCAAGTGTTCACAAATTTTTATGGGATACACACTGTGTCAGTACCTTGTGTCCACTGTGGCGAAAGCCTCCTGCGAATTCAATACGTAACGCAGCAACACTTTCAGTTTACACCAATATAGTACCTATGGATTTATATATGTATATGTAAGAGTGTGCTACTATTTACTGGAACTGAAAGTGGCATATCCGACAAAAGGAGCAGCCGCGGCGGAGACAACCCAATAAATAGCAACTTTAGCAGCTGAACGCAACAAACCATTATGTCGGTCCCAACAAGCCGTTTAGTAGCAGTAGACACTGACCCAACAAAAGAAAGCCTCACGAGCTACAGTGACAGAGAGACGACACTTTGCCGCATTGAGCGTAACGTGTTTGCCGCAAAACGCTTGGCAGTTTGAAATTGCTTAGCCCGCTTCCCTCCCACTGCCGCAGCACTTACCAAATAAGTAAACTAAAAGTGTGTTCGTTCTAAAACACTTTCCTCCTTCTGCCTGCACTTCGCATCCACCAAAAGTTTTACCACAGGAATAAGTTGGATGAGAGCAGATGGGTGGATGCCCACCATTTAGCATTACATAAGCCTTGTGATAACATTAATTGACGCCACTTCAGTGTGTTTGTTGCTCCGACTGCTGGAGATTAGACTATCAGAAGTTTTGAGCTCCCCGATAGTGTTGTCTTATCAAATGCTGAAGTGTGATACTAAGTATGATAGTGGTTATGTAAGAAAACTTAGTTAAGGATTTATTTATTGTTTGAATATTATTGTTATATAGTTAGATATATTGCTTAGCCTCGAATAGATGCCCATTCGTGGGATTAAAACTTACACAATATCAATTTACGAATGTTACGGATTAGGTGATATCTAAGGCCTTACCTAAAATGAAAAAGATATAGAATAGTTAAGGTTAAAATTTACTTGTATAATATATATTTATATTTGTATTTTAAAACTACGAAGGTCATAAAAGTAAATACAAGTTATTATAATGTGGACTACGTTAAAGTATTTACAGTTATATGCACATGTTTCACTTAAACTGAGTTCACACACGAAGACTTTCGTCGCAAAAGGCGGTTTTTGTCGAAGACTTGGTTACAATATGTACAAAGGACATATGCTCGGCTAATGCGTTATGTGTTCTTGTTCGTAACAGTTCACTGATGCGCAATATTTTAAAATTTTTTCCATGGTTGCTATTGTGCTCAGTTTCTAATCAATATTTACAATTTAGGAGTTTCACATAGTAAAGTTATAAGTTATAACGATTAGAAAACATAGCTTGAGAATTGTAAATGTTTAAACTCATTTTTGTATATAACCCAACAAGAATTTTTATAACCAGTGTAAAAATTTATAATTTTATGATTTTACAATACTTTATAACTTTGAATTTTACTATCTACTTTTTGTATTTAATAAAAAAACAAGAAAAAACGTTAACTTCGGCAGCATCGAAGCTAATATACTCCTTCACAGATGCTTTTTTATAGTAACTTAACTGTTTAAGTAAATCTTAAGACGTAACCGGCCAGTGATTTTCATCCAAAGTAAAACATTTTACTAGTTATTTTTAGCCAGGTTGTTTGCTAGAAACATAAAGGTTAATAAAGAAAAAGGGGGTTTAGACGTTTTGTATGGCTTATTATCCGACCTGCAAAATTTCTTCAACTATGTAGCGTTGCCTTAGAGAATAAACCACGACGAATTTGCAGAATATATCTCGTTAACTGAAAAAGCCGCCAAGCAAGCAAGCATTTGACACCGATCGTTCAGTTTGTATAGAAGCTATATGCTATAGTAATCCGATGTAAACAATTATTTCCGATATTACATTACTTCTATAAACAATAACTGGAAACTGAGGAAGTTTCCCATGCAAGTATTTGTTTCCGATCGTTCGATTTGAATAGCAGCTATATGCTTTATAAGCCGATCTAAACAATTTCTTCGTATATTATATTATTATCTTAGAAAATAACCTGTGCCAACTTTTGTGAAGTAACATTGTGAAATGTGAAAGTTTTCCATAGAAGAACTTGACAAATGAGCAGCTTCTTGAAGAGAAAATGACGTTTGCAAAATTTCAAAATGATATCTTAAAACCCGATACTAGTCCATCGTATATATTTATACAGACCATACTGATCGTTTATATAACTATATATTTTATATAGTCTCCGACGCTTCCTTCTGGGTGTTACAAACTTCCTGCCAAACTAAATATTCCCTGTTCGGGTATAAATATGCATAATATAAAAGGAATATGTTAGAAAAGGGTAAAAGGACAAAAATTAGTTAATGAAAACAATTTGGTGTACGACTACGTGAAGAGTCTAGAATTTGGAAATGTGATATCAAAGGGAATGCAGTGAATTGTCCGACTTGATTTGTCGGGTTGCCAGTGTGAATCCAATAGGCAACATCAAAAGTGAATTTCCCGATAATGAGCAACCAAGAGTCTTCTACAGTTTTCTGCTGAATAGCTATTTAAGCCTGTCGTTTAAGGTTCTTCTTCCCCTCAAATATTTAATATATTCAAAAAATCTCGTCAAGGCTCTGCTAAAGTAAAAGCTTTTAAAAGTATATAGATATCCTATTCTATAGATAATCTAAAATAAAACACAAACACGAAGATTGATATCTTATTATATAGTTAGAGTAAGTGGGAGAACTGATATACCACATCGCTAAATTGACCGCGTATGGATCATATGGTTGTATGGTTAGGCACAGTAACACTTATAAAAACTTTTTGATATAGAGGATGTATTTTAGAAATGACAAAACCAATGGCTTCACTGATATGAAAACATTAGGACATTCAACGATATAGTAGGGAACTAGAACCTGTTACTTGTACTTATAACGTAACAGCTAAGTTACATTTTCATGGTTTCACAACTTAATATAAGTATGTTTTTCATTTAAAAATAGTCAATAGTTCTTCAGTCATTTTAAATTTTTCATCCTTGGCTCAACTAGCTGATTTTTGTTTTTTTTTGGAGTAATGTGTAACCAGTAGACTGCATAAACGAATCGCTAAGCTAATGAATCCGTTAATTCCAAAAATGTTGGTGTAAATTATGAAACCAATCCGATAATTACTTGAACCCTCAGGTGCCCCGAAAACGGCAATCACAGAGAATAACTTTGCAAAAGTCCACCAACTCGAATTTAAAGATAATGAAACCGCGAGGCCATAAGATAAGACTGTCCTTTCAGCCGGAAGGGAATAACCGAATTATAAGGAAAAGAGGCCGGTGCGCATAAAATACTCATCGGCGGTAAAATGAATCTAACTAGACTACGAGCTGCTACCTCAGCTACCATAATCTACATTTGGCTTCGCACGGATTCTTTTTAACGTAAATTTAGGTCAATTGAGGAGGTTATGACTTCCACAGAGATATATTACAAAGACCTCCAGAGACTGTTTTAGACGCGTGAAAAAGTCACTAAATTACTGAGTTTTAGTATATCGACCTAAAAGAAGACTCTACGGAAAGGCTCTCTCTCTACGGTAGGCTAAATAATTATTGGGCCTCTTTCGTAATTTATATTCATATGGAATACATATTTGGTGTGCAAAAACGAAACAAAAGTTGCGTGAGAATAATTATTAACTTCGTTCATTCTATTTTAAATAACATAAGGTAAAAGAATGCAATAAAAGGAGAAGTTTATTCCGATTGCAAGCAACAATTAATATTTTTAGTGTGCAAATTATCCTCCATCACTTTCAACTAATAATACGTTTGAAACTGTTTCTGGTGGCACGTAACTAAACGTACATAAATATTGACAGCTTCTTAGCACGCCAAATATACCATAACATAGTGAACACACATTCATGTTCATTTGTATGTATATTTACTTATTTGGTGTATGTGTGTTGTATATGTAAGTGTGGTATGTATGTGCTAAATGTAAATGCTTCGCAAACACAAAATCACGTAAAATCTGCATGGCAATGGGTAAACATATTTGAATAAGCCTTTGCGTAGCTTGTTGAGATTGGCATAAATAACTTGAAAAGACTTAAAAGTATCCTTATCGTTTATAATATTAAAACATCTTTCGCACACCAACTATTAAACGTGCATTAACATAAATTAAATGTGTGTTATATTTACAGGAGGCATATAAAGCAAATTTTCACAGTTTATGTGTGTAAATATTTAGCATATTGTTACCGATTATGAACAGAATTTACTTTACAAGTTTTAAGCCGACCCCAAAAGGATGACCAAAAATTATCAAAAGTTTGGGTAAAATTCATTTTTTTTAAAACGTCGCAATTTGGTCATTGTTTGTACAAATCTCCTAGTCTAGTGATTTTTTTATGCTTCATCCACGAAGAAGGCCGGATTCGTTGCACCGTCGGAGATCGCGTGTAACTTGAAAAATATTTTTTTTTCTTTCAAAATTTATGCCGTGCGTTTTTGAAATAATCAGAAATTAGTAGATTCGGCCACGTATTGCTGAATTATTTAATTTTTAACATAACTGAAATTCAAAATATCTATCTTTTAAGTTTGATCGAACTGGATACAGCGTGCTAACTTAAGACCAGTTCAGCAGCTTAGAAGTTTACCACGGAAAACTTCACACTAAAACAATTTATGCAGTAATTTTTGCTATTCCCAAAAATTGACTGTTAACTGTAGCCTAAGCGTAATACTTAACGTAAAAAATAATTGTGTTTGAGATACATAGTGGTCTTCAAATGTTAATTTCAATCTACAATATCATATACTAACTATAAAACCATTGAACTAAACTTTGCTTAAATCGTTAGTTTCAGTAACTTAATATAACGCACAGAACTTGAAGTAGTATTTTATCCTAGAGACTTTCAGGGAGCCAAAATAAAAACATCGCTTATGCGACATATATTTACGAATCATTCCGAACAAATTTGCTAAGAGAATATGGATCTAAGCCCGGTGTCGAGACAGTGATTTTTAAGCCTAAATTTAGTGTTTAGGGATAAAATTTTCATTTTTCAGTTGTTGAGATAACTAAATGAAATTATTACATAGATTTTGATATTCTATAGATCATTTATCGGATTCGATCAGATGGGATAACTAAAATTTATTATTCTTCTATCTTTTATTGCATTAGTTTCCTGAAGATATTTACTTCATTCGCCGGCTAAACGTTAATATAAAACGAAGATTGTTTTTATACCCTGAACATACTACCCTAAGTTTGCCGCAAAGTATATATGTAAATGATCAGCGTGACGATCTGATCTTTCTCTTCTATGGAAAATTTCTTACTTCCCATGATATCTTCACGAAATTAGGACACATTATTATTGAAAACAGCGCTAGAAGCTCCAAACAAATTGCCGTGCCACTATATTAGAATATAGCAGTCATTCAAACTGGTAGATTAAAATCAAGTTGTGCAGGAAAGCCATTCTATTTAATAAGATGTCTTCTCCTTCACATTTTGCAAGTAATATTACCAAAGGCAACGCTACAATGTCCAAACATATTGTTCTGATCGAACCGTTATAATATGGAGCTATGCTATAAAAATGCACATGTGAAGGGTATTATAAATTTGGTGCAGCCGAAACTAACGTCTTGTTTTGCAAAAATAACAATTTTAATATTCAGAAAGTAAATCTGGAATACTTTCTTTTTCCACTATTGGCATTTTCTCTTATCACTTATTCGCATGTACAAATTGTATATGATTATTAGCATTAAGCATAATTTGACTAACTGTTATTGCAGTGCGCCTTAAATGATAATGTGAAAAAGTTTGGCTTCACACCAGTTTGCAATTAGGCTCGTGATTATCGCGACTACGACAGTGATTAAGTGAAAAAGTGGTGTGTCAGTAGGGGTTCCAGCCAACATTTGAATGCAACCACGGAATGGCAATAAATAAACAAACAAAAAATCAACTATGACTTGAATAAAATATATTGCTATTATTTTTTGACTAGATATGTATGTGTGTGTGGGTATTTTTCACCTTTTTCACAAAGTCACCCAACTGTCTGACGCATTTCACGTTTTCTTGCGCTCAAGTGTTGACAGCTGAACTGTTCGCAACAAACCCCAAATGAAAGTACAAGACTGCGTTCCCCGCGGCGTATGTGCAATTCCAGTAACACCCCAGGCAGCGGCAGTCAAGCAAAAGCGCCACGCCATCATTTGTCATGTGCGCTCAAGCGTCGCTGCGTCGGGGGCGTTATACGCGGGCGGCTGTTCTGGCTGTTGTGGCTGTTGAGCGATTGGTAGCGAACACGCTGTGGTATTTTCGAAAGATTAGGCAAATTACATGATAACATGTAGTGAAAAAAGAATCACTGCGGCATGCTTAATGCTTGTTTGCTTACGACGAGCGATGAGCGCCTTGTCTGCGGTGATTAAGTGTGGCGTGTGGAGACGATAAAAAATAGATGTTCTTGCTGGTACACATAGACGAGTTTACGCTCTACTATAGGCATTTTTCATTGCTCGCATATTTTTTTGCGACTTCCTTTTGACCTCTTTGCATTTTTGTTGGTGTATAATTTATTTTTGCATTATTGTTATAATATTATTATTTTATTGTCTGTGCCTATTCCACGCTCTTGCGTTTGAAACAAAATCATAATTTCATTTTATGACATGTCATAAAGAAAACAATAAGTAAAAGTAAATGAAATATTTATTGCAAGAAAGTTGAGAGACGACTGAATGCAAAATGTAGGAACGTGCTCGTGTCAAATAATGCCCAGCAGGAATTCACAGCTTTACCATCGTGTTGAGGGAATGTTATTAGGCCACATTTGGTCAAATATTTTGCTCGCGTGTAGTGTTGTTTCAGGCCTACAACTAATACAACTATTTAACCTTAATAACATTGTTATGTGGAAAGTATAACTCTGAGCGATGCACAAAACGTTACATGTTTGAATATTTTTCTTTGCTTGGTAGATGTAAATACTCCAAGGGAATAACTCCATGATGACTTTTGATGAATACATAGTTTGTCATAATAATCTCCACATGCACATTTTGTACATATTCAGTGCGATACTTATGACCGTGGCTGATTACCACTACCAATCTTAAGTCAGAAAAACAGTCAGTTAGGCGCGTCGCACAGTGGAAAAAATGAGATTAATCAAAATGTGTGAGAAGTGAATATTCTTGAACGTTAAAGAGTTATGATTCGGCTAGTACTAACCATTTTCTTAATCTCATAATTACTAAATGAGGATATGTTAGTTATCCAAAATATATAATATAAATGGAAAGTGATCAAACCAATTTTTAAATTGATGATAAAAAAAATAGTACCAAATACATATAAAGAACATATAAAAAACATTTAATATGAAAAAATATGACAATGAAGACTTAAAACTATAGCATTCTTCCTTCATTAAAAAGTCTAACCAACTTTACCAACATTTAGAAAAAGCAAATTTGTAATCACAGTTACACTCGGCTTCGTACACTGTGCGTCGTACCAATGACTGCAAAGTTTTTCCGTACGAAATTTCTTTTATTCATTTTTTTACGCATATCATTTCACTGTTTATTATTGTTATTGTCATTATTATTGTTATTATTCTTTCCGTTTTACCATTGTTACTTCCTTGCTAGCATGAGTTTTTTTCGCATTTCCACTTTGATTTATTGTCACAAATCAGAAATGTTGCCCAGGTTGTTGATGCGACATTACATTTCACTCCGGTTCCATAGCTTTTATTTGCCATATCCAATTAAGGCTCTCTACACAGTTGGGAAGATATATACGCGTATGTGTACGAGAGTACATTTATTTATATATTAGTTTTTATTACTTCCAATTCGAGTTCTTTTATTCATCTGGAGTAAATCAATTTAATTGAGCAAGTATAAGAATTGGTTGTTGTTCTTTATTTTACGACCGTACTTTGCGAGCTAATGATCACCAGTTGCACGAAATTATAATTGATAACTAAAGACCTTTGTCGAATAGAAATATACGTACAATCATGATAATAAAGGGCTATCCACTTCGATGTTCACTACTTTTTTAACGAAAAAGCACAGAAACATAAAATTTATTGGTGATTGTTTATTATCATTCGACAGAACAATCTTTGGTATTTATTTTTTTGAAGATTATTTCCACAAATGTCGGCTGCGACGCATCGATTACCTGTTCGAGAATTTCTGCTCTAATATACTTACTTTGAACTTTACATATCCAAACAGGAAAGGGCCTATAGGTGTGATATCACACGATCTTGGTGGCCAATCGAATGACCCAAAATATAAAATTATCTGCTCAACGAAGTCTTCTTTAAATAAATCCATTGCTTGATGCGATTCCACCGGCCCACAAGCGACACCAAACTGTTGTTTTTTCTGGAAAAACTATCAACTCTTGAATCTCTTCAGGTTGCTCTTCGTCCCAAATGCGACATTTTTGCCTGTTTACATACCCTTTTCTGCTTGTTCGCTGAACAAAATTTGGCTCGAAGGCGTCGGATCTTCTTGGAACTTTTCAAGAACACAAAAATTACATAACAGCTTGACACGACTTGGATCACCCGTTTTATTTATAGTATTCGTACAACTAACTATTTAAACATCAATAAATACGAAAGAATAAATAAAGTGCGAAGTACTTTTTAAAAATATTCGACAACTCTTTTGAGCATTTACTTCTTATTAAAATATTGGCCAAAAAATTTTACATATTTTTTTATGAGCGGAAGTATTGCATTTATTCCCTGACAAACTAAGTTGTTGATATAACGTAAACGTTTCAGATTTGTAATTTCAAAATGTTTTTATTATTGTAACACTTTCGGAAATGAATTTCCACAAAAAAAGGTTTTCAAACTTATTGTTCAAATATTTTGTACAAATTGTTATTGTATTGGGGAAATAAAGCTACCTCAAATATTTTTAAATTATATTTTAAATAAAGTTCAACACATTCAAATGTATTGCTATGAGCCATTTTTATGTTTTGTATATTCTTTGGTTAGCAATTCACATGGGAATTAATGTAATTGCGAAAATATACACTCATATTTTTATTTCCATTTCATGCACTTTTAAACGATTTTAATTACATATATAGGTATTATGCGAAATTTACATGCGACTATGTGCGTTGCGAGTCGTAATCCCTTTCACGCAGCGCATTTGCACATCGATCCGTCATCGCATATCAATCCATTTGCCAGTCATTGCCTCACTAATGGTTGGATGTGCATAGGACTTCACAAGCAAATGCACCGATCCGACTGTCAGCGAGCGACGGCAGATATGTCTGGCTGATTGCCTGCTGCCACCCACGCCGATATGTTTACCGGTGAGCACTGTGAACATTTTAATTTTCACTATACATCTACTGGCTTATGAGTATACCTCGTTCAGCTGTGTGTGTCTCTGTAATTCATATCTTAATCTCACTGACTATTTTGCATACAATTTGTAATTTCTGTTTTTTCCAATAGAATATATTTGGGTGCGTTTTTGTATAAGCGAATATTTTTATGTGCCGGTTTAATTTGCAAATAAACTTTAAAAATTTTTGAACTTTTGCTTATTTTTTTAATCAAAAAGAGTTTATATAACTTTAAAACAAATATGGGATCTGCAACAACGTTTATTCTGGAAACACAAGAAGTGAAATCAATTTTTTCCCAAAATAAAAGAAAAACAAATATCTTCTTCTTCTTAATTGGCGATGGTACCGCTTACGCGATTATAGCCGAGTCAACAACAGCGCGGCAGTTGTTTCTTCTTTTCGCTATGTGGCGCCAATTGGATATCCCATGCGAGGCCAGGTCCTTCTCCACTTAGTCCTTCCAACGGAGTGGAGGCCTTCCTCTTCCTCTGCTTCCTCCGGTGGGTACTGCGTCGAATACTTTCAGAGCTGGAGTGTTTTCGTCCATCCGGACAACATGACCTAGCCAGCGTAGTCGCTGTCTTTTAATTCGCTGAACTATGTCAATGTCGTCGTACATCTTGTACAGCTCATCGTTCCATCGAATGCGATATTCGCCGTGGCCAATGCGCAAAGGACCGTAAATCTTTCGCAGAACCTTTCTCTCGAAAACTCTTAAGGTCGACTCATTGGTTTTTGTCATCGTCCAAGCCTCTGCACCTGTAGCAGTGACGGGAATTATGAGCGACTTACTAGAGTTTGGTTTTTGTCGTCGAGAGAGGACTTTACTTTTCAATTGCTACTCAGTCCAAAGTAGCACCTGTTGGCAAGAGTAATCCTGCGTTGGATTCCAGGTGACATTGTTGGTGGTGTTAATACTGGTTCCTAAATAGACAAATTATCTACAACTTCAAAGTTATGACTGTCAACAGTGACGTGAGAGCCAAGTCACGAGTGCGACGACTGTTTGTTTGATGACAGGAGATATTTCGTCTTGCCCTCGTTCACTGTCAGACCCATTTGTTTTGCTTCCTTGTCCAGTCTGGAAAAAGCAGAACTAACGGCGCGGGTGTTGAGGCCGATGATATCAATATCATCGGCGTACGCCAGCAGTTGTACACTCTTATAAAAGATGGTTCCTTCTCTATTTAGATCTGCAGCTCGAACTATTTTCTCTAGAAGCAGGTTGAAAAAGTCGCACGATAGGGAATCGCCTTGTCTGAAACCTCGTACAAGTATAGTATCAATAAATTGAAGGTTAAACTTATATCATCTCCATATCTCAATTTGTCTCTATGGTATAAGTGATAATATAATATATAGTGCAGATATAGCATTCAATAATACAAACAAAAGGACTGTAATTGAATTCAAAATAACTGAGTGAGTTTTCAAGTTATACACGAATATATGTTGCAGTTTTCTATCATTTTGTAAAAACTATATCCTGTTTATCGCAAATTTCCATTTTCAAAGGACAAGAACATACACTCTAGTTATCTATTATATGACACTTATACATTGTTCAAAGTTTATTTAACGATTAGTTCAGATTAACAAATGGCTAAATCTACTCACGTAACGCTAGTTAAGTATTTGTATTGTATAGTTTAAAGCGTCTCCTACGTTTTATTTTTTGTGTGTTACAAATATCGTGGCAAACTTATGTACTCTGTTCAGGGTATAATAAATCGTAACTATATATTTGGTGTACCCAAAAGTTCAGGTCTTATTTAAATATTTGCATTGAAATTCTGGTTGGCACTAACAAACGCGACGACGACTTTCGGGGAGTCACTAAACCAACAGAAATTCTCCCATGTCGACTAAAACCACTTCAACGCTTTGCTATGCTTGAGCCATATTTTACATATGACTTTAACGAACGATTTTTCAATTAGAGATACAAATACATTATTTTTAGTTCTATTGTCCATATATCCAAAAATATTTAATGATACCAAAACTGGGAAAGTTAACGAGGGCAAGACGAAATATCTCCTGTCATCAAACAAAAAAGTCGTCGCCCTCGCAATAACGTCAGCCTCTAAATCTAACGCAGAATAGCATTTGAGTGCTACTTCAGACTGAGTAGGCAATTGAGAAGTAAAGCCCTCTTTCGACGAACAAAGACCAAATTCTACGAGTCACTCATCACCCCCGCCCTGCTATATGGTGCAGATGCATGGACGATTCAGCGTTAAGAGTTTTCTAGAGAAAAGTTCTGCGAAAGATTTATGGTGCTTTAGGCATTAACGACGACGTACAGCGCAGTCGACGGTACGATGAGCTGTACGAAATATATGACGACATAGTTCAGCAAATTAAGAGACAACGGCTACGCTTCGAAAAAACTACAGGCCTAAGAGTATTCGGGGACGCAGAGGAAGAGAAAGACCTCCATTCCGTTGAAGACCAGGTGGAGAAGGACCTGGCTGCACTTGGCAATTGGCACCAAACAGCGAAAAAAAAGAACGACTGGCACGCTGTGGTAAACTCGGCTATAACTACGTTAGCGGTGTCTACACCAATATAGGAAAAAAAGGAAAAGAGGAAAAGTAAGGTATACTATATGGTTGGCTAAATTCCACATAGACCGTATGAGCACTCAAGACAATGAACCCCGTCCATTGGGTTGATAATTGCATCAAAAACATTCCATAATGATTTTGGATACCGTGAAACTGAGTTCAACGACATAACTACCATTCTAAAGATCTCAAAGGAACATGGTGGACATATCGTTCAAGGATATTTGATCACACTAATATATGTAAAGCAGAACATACCTTTATATAATTTTTGAATTTCGATTAGATGTAGGAATCAAGTAACACTTCTTTGTGTAACCATAATTACTTCAAAGAAATTTATAAGTAGATAAACTTATGAAAAAGTATATACACATATTTCATATATATTATGCAAGAATATAGTTATTTACAGAAGTATCTTTGCGTACATACATGTATAGTATATATACTATGCAGCAGAGTAATTGAATATCGCCCTTGTATAATTACGTCAATATGTGCTTAGACGGATTTGTTAGACAAGTTGTGTATGCAGGAATGTAAGAATTTGTTTGAGTGTCACGCTTGAGTACTTATGCAACCGCAATGTGGCAAACAATGCAAACGTGTTAAGTACATCGAATGTCTGCGAGTACATTGGACGCTGAAGTGAACAACCGTTGATTGGCACATGTACGCGTTCTGAACTAGGAAAATTCCCTACTATTGCTTAGAATTTTGCGGACAATGCCTGTTAGATTTCCACTTGTAAGGGACGTTGACTTTGATGGCATATTTAAATACATAATTAAAGAGTCAAGATATGCCTCTCAGTGTATTAGTAATAACGGAGATTATCATTCTTATCCTAATATTTATAATTATAATGCTTGTAAACCGCCTAAGGTATTAATTAAAAGCAAAGCTTCAATGTGTTGTAAATATAATAATCTCTTATTAAATTCGATATAAAAATAAGTAAAAACTCAACGTTTTGCTGCTTCGCAAATTTTTATTTTATCCCATTTTCAATCCGTAGTAGTTGGAGTAATATTTAGCAAACTCGATTTAGATCAACGCGGTGGGAGATGCAACATTGTCAATATTTCTAAAAGTTTATCGCACTTTTCACGTTGTAGTATGAAGTTCAATAATTCCAATACTAATGTCACGCCTACAAAATAATGTTAATCGAAAACCTATAAATGTTTTATCTGCGATTTGAAACTTTTCAAAAAGTGGGTGTGGCTTGGCCCCTACTAGGTTTAAAGGGCTAGGTTTTCAAAGTGGTTGTGAGGACATAACCGGAAATTATTTCGAAACTATGCGTGAATTCATCAAAAATCAGCCCAAATCTCCAAAACATCAATTTATCGCATTTTGACCGAACATTTGGGCTTACGAAAGGTATGTGCACGGTTTGTTCCACACAAATTGACTGTTGACCAAAAGTTGCTCAGAATCAAACGTTCGAAGGACGATTATTTGACCAAAAAACGCATTTTAACCATTAACCACTCCCGTATTCACCTAATATGGCACCGTCGTGCGACTTCTTCCTTTTCGGAAAAATGCATTCGATCATGAAAGGAAAGCGTTATGCAGACGTAGAGGCCATTCGAAAAGCTTGCACCGGCTTACTGGCGGCCATACCGTGCAAAATTGACTAAAAATAGTGCTCTTAAGATATAAATAAGGATTTTTTCTAGAAAAATTTGTATTATTTCGAAATAGAGACTAACGAAATTATTTTATTATTAGTCTTTCATTTCATACTTTCGATATTAAAGAAAGTATGAAATGAAATAATATATTTAAATACCTTGCAGGACATCGTCTTTGGTTTACTAGTATATGTATTTATGTCTAAGCTTGTCTTAGAGGATAAAAACAATTTACTTTTTCGTGATAAAATATACAAATCAATAGCAAATATTTCAGCTCCTCCTTTGGCTGGCTGTGATAGCCATTAGAGATAGGTAAAAACTGTTTTCGATACCCTACAGTTTTGATTTTAATAACTGAGGTTACACAAACTTTACAACCATTATGAACACACACGTGTACGTGCAATATATAAAAGTACAAAACGGCAGGTTTTAGTTACAAAATTTTCATTTACTCTACAGAAATTCAATATAAAATCAATTGTTGACATACACACAAATATATATACAAAAGAACTATGAATTTCTGTGCCCGCAACACATTGAGTAATTAATTGACTTGTCATTCCGAAAACCTCTTACAATTTTCATAAGACAATGAGCCTGCAGGCAACAGACCAACCTAAAATTTCTCCTAGCTATCACACCAACACACTCAGGGTGTAACGTAGTCGGGCAATAGTAATTGTCAAAATTTTAAAACCTCAAATCTTCAATACGTACACCCACTATAAGAGCCTGCGGTTAGAAAATAAACAAAAGTTGCCGTTAGCAGGTCGGTAGACTATAGCGACGTTTCAATACAACAATGAGAGTACATTTAGGGGAAAATAGTTAAATGCTCGTAATTTGTTACTTACATGTGCCTAGTGTAGTGGTCAAAACTAATGGCCGGAAATGACGTGTGCAAACTGCTATCCAAGGCATCATAAATTTGCCAGCAGGAAACTAATTTAAAACATGAAGAATGTTGAAGGATGCCACTTTCAATACAAAACTATCAATAACAAAGTTTGTAGTAAAATATGTGTAAGTGTATGATGTTTTGCATAGTTTCAGTTGGCCCTAAGAAAAATGGCACGCATTGCGCCTAACTGCCAACATTTAGGACGGCAAGCTTACTGGCCTATTCTTTTTAAATGTAAGTATTTATATAAACTCTATGCATAGTATACAAAAAGAAAATTCAGAAACAGTTATGTAGAGCAAATCCTTTTCGACGGAAATACATAAAACCTGAAGGCGCAAAATATTAATTTAAATCACCAAATAGACCACGTGCCCTACTATTCCACATTTTCCTCGCACTAAATATAAAATGTATATGTACATAGGTCTTCGAAGAAATTTATTTATAAATCATCTGTATATACATATTTATATAGATGTGAGCCCATATAAGGTGAAATACTTAATTTCCCTAGTAAATAAACAATAACGAAACTGCGTTTGATATGAATATATTGGTCCATAACTGTTCATTTGTATGTACCTTAATGATTCGCAACACTGCTGCGCTACTCCATTAAGAGGAAATCTGCAGGTTGTTAAAATCAGAGCAAAGATTTTTCTCTGGTGTATTGAACGAAAATCGATATTCACTTAAGGAATTCTACGTGCTGAGTGTGTGATACGTTTGTACAAAATAACAATGCTTGTATTGAAAGCTTATGCCATATATATGAATATACGTATATTATTGTGTCAGACCAAAAATGGTTTAAGCATTTGCACAAATATATACAAATTGGATGATTCAGAAAAAAATCAATAAGAACGGGCTAAGTTCTGGTGTAACCGAACATTTTATAGTCAAGCAAATTTCAAGAAGCAAAGTTAGGAGTTAGGGGGTAGTATCGACCCAATTTTATCTATTTTTACCAATAACACCTACTTTTAACATGACTCATACTAATAAAATGCTCCCTGGTTTATTAACGCACCCCACATACCATCCCCAATCATATGAAATAATTACCATGTTTGAAAATCTTCGGTACCTAGGTGTTTGAACAGTTTTGTTTCTATCTTCATAATTTTTGTACTTAAGATGGCACAAATGCAATATTACTATAAAATTCTATTACGATACATTGAAGGGTACTTTATTATTTGTAAAGTGAAAGAATCATATCGAATCTAAAATTATGCTATATGAGAAGTAAGCGTGATGGTAGTCCGATTGCGCCCATTTTCATCAGATAATATAGGATTGTCAGGACAGTATTGTTCACAGAATTTGGTTGAAACCAAACTAGTAGTTCCCGCGATACGGGTATTAATTTAATGGGGGCGCTGCCACTCCCATCACACAATTTTGACAGCAATTCTAATAGAGCCCTCTTCTATCATCGCTGGTTTAAAATTGTATGTGACTAAAGCATTTATTTATTTGAACAGAGGAGTAGGAGGGGTTATCCTCGATTTTTATTATTTTCACACTATGCTAAGAAGGGTTTAAATGATTTGTACGCACATTTTGATAAATTAACTTGATGGGTCCGGAAGATGTGTGCATTGCATTATTAGGGGCGGAGCCACTTTTTTTTTTTTTTTGATTTTCACAATAGAAGTACCACTCCCAAAAGTAATCCGTTGTGTTTACAATAGTTATTGCATTTTATTCGTTTCGATTAACGGCGTTTTATGAGCGTGGTAGCCCGATTACGCTAATCTACGAACTCGTTCTTACGTTTTTACGAAGGAATTCTTTTATGTATACGAAGTTTTTGTCGATGACAAACAACCTTTAAACGTGAACAATAAAATATATGAAGTATAATAGTATAAAAATAAATAAATAACGATTTTCTATTGTAGGTGTTACTCGTTTACTCCATAGAGCTGTGGTCAGACATAAGTTTCCTGTTCTTTGGTTACGTTTTCTGGTTCTAAATCACGAATGACTTACTTTAAACATACGGAATAACCTGAAATGTGAACGCTGTTCTTGCGTGAGTCAAGCAATATCTAAAAAAACATAAAATTTAAAAGGTTAAGTTAATTGAAATGTCACTCTGTGAAATGTTGCTAAAAAACTTTAGATCAAATCCGTATCCGTAGATGCGGAAATGAAAATATATTGAAAGCACGTAGCATTTAACCAAAATCGTTGAAAAATACAAGTAAGATTGATTTTAAAAGTTGATTAGTTAAGGACGCAATTGATTTATTTTTTACTAACTAATACGAGTAACCAAAAGCACTCAAAAATAGTATAAAACATGACTGTTAGTGGAATTTATTATGACTGTTTATTAACAAAACGTAATTTGAATAAATAAGAAACGTTGCTTGGTTCTCCATCTGATACAATAAACGCTTTGGATCACTGTTTAATCGAATGCGCATGCGAAACCGTGTTGTTCGAATTGAATAGACGAATACGCTGACGAAATACTATATATCTCATTCACATACAACTTTCTCGGTTTTCTTGATAATTCATACTTTAAAAACTAATCTACATAATTAAAAAAGGTGACTGTTGCTTTGTAAAGTGTAAAAAGAGATGACTTAAGACCGAGCCGAGCGCAAAGCTTATTTCAATCAACGCTGATCGATTTTAGGTACCGCAGTGAAAAAGCAAGATTCAGTTCGAATATTAAATATTTCATTTAAAACAAGAAATATAATTAATTTGTGAGTGTTTTTTTGTAAAAGAAATACGGGGCGTAAAAAATACGGGTATTTCTTTCCGATAGATTAGGGAATTGCCGTCATAAATTAGGCCTTGATAATATTAATAGCGGATATTCTAAATACTATTCTACCACAGTCATGGTAATTGCTGGTAAGCAAAATATAAGACCAGTCGGCCGAAAAAATGCTTTAAAACTGTTTTTTCGCATTGATCAGCTTCGGATTCGCCTTTAGTCAGGGCTCTACGGTGCCTGTGAAATTTTTTTATGAAAATGTATGGCCACAGTTTTGATGCTGATTTCTCCTTTACGACAGCTTTGCGCTCAGCTCGGTTTTGAGCGTTCGCTCTGTGGGCATCCTCAGACATGCAGAATGTCGATGCTAAGTTCATGTGTAGTGATGTCGTCAAGTGTGGTGAGATTCTATCAGTGATTTTATGTGTGGTGTATTGCATTGTGACAATAATGTGACGATGTAAATGGTGTGTGTGTACGAGGGGAAGGCTTGAGAAATATTAAATCGCGACGTCAAATATTGCCTTTTATTCAATACTTCCAAGTGGAAGGACATCCACTTATTTGTTAAAATTAAGCAGAAAATTTGGTTAACATTTTCGAATATGGGAAAATTTACCAATGTGAAGTTCACGATAAGAAAAGCACAAATTTGAGACTTTTTTCATTGGGAACGGCGTTCACGCGAAGTTTATGATAAGGCTTAATATCAACACTTCTTTCTTAAAAGTCACAAAGAAGAAAATAATACAATATTTTTAGAGGTTTTCATACTATCAACCGCGTAGTTGTACAATCGACTTTTTGAGTAAAATTAGGTTTGTGTTACAATCAAGGGGATAAGAAATTTATATTATAATTATTTATACTCAAAAGCCTCCCAAAAAATTTAGAATTAAACAACAATTCTCTACATTTGAAACCTGTAGAATAATAAAAACTCACTTACTACATCATAAAGAGATTTTCATTTGTCCGATTTCCCATTCTTCGGTTGATATCTTCCTCATACATCCCACTTATTAAATGTACTTTGACTGAGTTAATAAGGTTGATCTTGATATTAACATTTCAGACATGCAAAATGTAGTAAAATATAAATTAATATGATACCAAACATATTGTAATCTCCTGACCCTTTCGTTGAATATAAAAGTTAATTTGTTTCGCAGCATTTTATAAAGTTTTGCCACCAGTTGAAAGTATTTTCCCGGCTTTGATCGTTGCAAGTTGCAAAAGTATATATATCGATTAGACCTGAACTTAGCCCTTCTTTACTTTACATTGATTGAAGATCTTGAAACTATGTGATTCTAGAAGATCGAAGTTACTTGTCGCAGATAGATTCACTGTTTTATACCAGACGCCCCAAAAATAGTACCACTGTCGGCATATACATCGGTGTGTGTATTCAATACTTCTTTTTCATTAGTACGTATAATATATCGTTTTTACCAACATAATAATGAAAAAAGAAAGACATCAAAGAAATAATATTAAAAAATAATAATTTTATATTTACTTATTTTCTTTTATTATGTTAGACCAAATTTCCAACATGTGAAACAAAAAATGTTGGTTATATTAAGCCAGTCCTTTAAAACAGAGAAAAATTCACATGGTGAAATCAAAGTATATTATACACATGACCGTTTATGAAAGTTAAGTTCCATCCACATTATTAAAATATGCTCGTACATATATATCTACATAAATATTGTACGCAATACAAATCCAAATTAATTGTACGACTGCATTGTTGTAATGCCAAGTACGTGTGCTTGTAAACACAAATTATGCGAGCAAATGGTCCCATATATTTGGCCGCGGCGACTGTTACGTGCTTCCAATTATCCTGCAGGCGATCGTTTGAAACACATAAGCAAAAACAATAACAAAGAGGAGCAGCTGCCTATTTCACATTCAGTTATCACACACTCCCTCCTCGCTGAGATATCGCTGCACACCCACACACGCACAAAATGTGTATATGTGTAGGTAAGAGACGGAGATTAAGTCTGGAGGTGGGCATAAAATACGAGCTTAATGCTACCTGCGCTCGTACCACCATGGAGTATGCCAACATATGTGACCTTTATGTCAAATTCATGCGCCCGACGCACCGGTGGGAGTGTACAGTAAACGGTTAGCTACAGCACTCGAATCCAAATGGAGATAACAATTAACTGCTTGTAGCGATACTGCCGCATGGCCATTTAATTGAACCCAATAAGTGCAAATCAAATTGTGGCATATGTGACCAAGATGGCACACGCACACCACCACTACTGCACACATGCTTACATACATGCGAGAAATGCGCAAGAGCAAATGACAGATTAAGTATGTGCATTTATAAGTATTTAGGGCTATACTTACACAATCAATTATAAATTTTACTCTAATTTATACATACATACCTACATATGTAGCCACATATGTCATGTACTATAATTGATTAGAAGAGCTGCTACATATATGTTTCTTAAGTTTGTAGACCTTATATGTGTTTATTGAAATTTGTTTATATGTGCAAGTCGAACTGCACCAACACATATGGAACTCAAATAACAATTCGGGTGTTTGAATGATTTAGCATAATCAGTACATACCATATACGCCTTAGAAAGGCTGAAAACAAATAAATCCTTTAATAGGACTTTAATTGAGTAACTCGGTCATAATTGTGTTGATAAGCATCTTACTTGTGTTTTGAAAAAACGTACTATTGCGGCTTGTTGTCAACTAACTAATGAGTTTATCAATTAATCTAAGAGCTGTGTCATCTATGTGAACTTGCTAATGGAATCTGGCTTTACTAATGCATTTACACCACGAAATTACATATGCGAACAATCGAAACGCATTCGCATTATCGAAATTATATGACAAGCTACTGATGCTGTATAAGTAATAAATTTTGTTAAATTATATTAAAAATATCATGAAATGTATTACGTATGAGGTATGGTACGAGTATTAACTCGCCCGAAGAGGCTAATCTTAGTACATATTTAGTTTATGTGAAAAACCAGGGGATAGGAATTCATTACATATATTCTTTGTGAGAAATTTAGACCAAAGTATAGACCGATTCCATTCTTCTTCAGTGAAAACCGCATAATTTTTTAGGAAGCCTGTCAATTTGCTTTTAACAAAATAATTGAAATTGAAAACCAAATTGAACCGTGGGGTAAACTGGGGACAGAAAAGGACGGGTCGATTTCAGCTTCTCAATTGCCTACTGAGTCCGAAGTAGTAACTGACTTTGTTGTTGGTGTTAATACTTACTTGTTCCAAGAAGACGAAATTATATACGACTTCGAAATTATGACAGTGAACAATGACGTGATAGTCTAGTCGCAAGTGCGATGACTGTTTGTTTGTTGACAAGAGGTATTTCGTCTTGCTGTCGTTCACTACCAAACCCATTTGCTTCGATTCCTTATCCATTCTGGAGAAAACAGATCCAACAGCGCGGTTGATGATATCAATATCATCGGCCCACCCAAGCAGCTGTACACTCTTATAGAACATGGTACCTTCTCTTTTTATCTCTGAAGCTCGAATTTGTTTCTCCACGAGTAGATTGAAAAAGTCACACGAAAGATCGTCTTCTTATCTGTAACATATTTTGGTATCGAACGGCTTCCCGATCGTGTCGTAGCTTTTGGTTTTGCTCAACAACAGTTTACACAGCATTAGTTTTGTGGTATTACCAAATTTAGAGATCGCGGCATAAAGGCAGCTCCTTTTCGCGCTGTTAAAAGCCGCAGGGAATTGACGAAGAGGTGGTGCTTGTCAATTCTCTTTTCACTGGTCTTTTCAAAGATTTGGCGCACGGTAAATATCTGGTCGATTGTTGATTTTCCAGGTTTAAAGCCACTCTGATAAGATTCAATCAATTTGTTGATAGTAGCCTTTAATCTTTCACACTATACGCTCGATTAAATCTTATATGCGATGTTAAAGAGACTTATCCTACGGTAGTGGCGCAAATTGTGGGATATCCCTTTTTGTGAATTGGGCGCAGCACACTTAAATTCCAATCTTTGGGCATGCTTTCGTTCAAACCATATTTTACAAAGAAGCTGATGCATGCTCCCTATCATTTCCCTTCGCCGCCGTGTTTTAATAGGCAATCCATGGGCCCCTCCGCTGCTTTGTTGTTCTTCAGGCGGGTAATTGCTATTCGAACTTCTTCATGGTCGGGTAATGAACGTCTGCTCTATCGTCATCGATTGGGGAATCGGGTTCGGCTTCTCCTGGCGTTGTACTTTCACTGCCATTTCAGCAGGCTGGAGAAGTGTCCCTCCATAATTTAAGTATGCTCTGGGCATCGGTGACTGGGAGGGGTTAAATTGCTCCGGTCTTGAAACCTTCTGTAAGCCGCCGCATTTTTTTGTAGAATTTTCGAGCATAACCCTTGTCGGCCAGCTTATCAAGCTCTTAGTACTCACGCATTTCGGCCACTTTCTTTTTCAGTCTGCTAATGCATCTCGCTTCCCTTTTCAACTCTCGGTATCTGTCCCATCCCGCACATGTTGTCGCCGATCGTAACGTTGCGAGGTAGGCAGCCTGTTTTCTCTCCGCTGCGACACGGCACTCCACGTCGTACCGGTTGTTCTTTTGCACTTTCTGGAAACCAATGGTTTCAGTTGCAGCTGTACGTAAGGAGTTTGAAGTGCCGTCCCACAGTTCCCTTATACCGAGTTGTTGACGAGTGCTCTCAGAGAGCAGCAGTGCAAGCCGAGTAGAAAATCGTTCGGCTGTCTGTTGTGATTGCAGCTTCTCGACGTCGAACCTTCCTTGTGTTTGTTGACGTGCACTTTTTGCTGCACAGAGGCGGCTGCGAATCATGGCTGCAACAAGATAGTGGTCCGAGTCGATGTTAGGACCTCGGAGTGTACGCACGTCTAGAACACTGGAGACGTGTCTTACGTCTATCACAACATGATCGATCTGGTTGGTGGCTTTTCGATCCGAAGACAGATAGGTAGCTTGATGTATTTTCTTGTGCTGGAATCTAGAACCACAGATAACCATATTTCGGGCCCCGGCGAAGTCGATCAGCCTCAACCCATTTGGGGATGTTTCGTCGTGGAGGCTGAATTTGCCGACCGTAGTGCCAAAGTTACCTTCTTTGCCCACCCTGGCGTTAAAGTCGCCAAGCACGATTTTGACATCGTGGCGGGGCAGCTCTGAGAGGCGCGCTCCAAGCGCTCATAGAAGGCATCTTTGGTCACATCATCCTTCTCTTCCGTTGGGGCGTGGGCGCAAATCAGCGATATGTTGAAGAACCTCGCTTTGATGCGGATTGTGGCTAGACGTTCATTCCCCGGAGTGAATGATAGTACCCGGCGACGGAGTGTCTCTCCCACTACGAATCCCACACCAAACTTGCGCTCCTTTATATGGCCACTGTAGTACGCGGTGTGTTCAAAAAGTATCGCGAATCGTAACTGACAGTTTTCTTCGATTGCAGGGGCGTGGTGCATCATGAGTTCTTGCCACAGGGAAGAACGGTCAATAAGGAATATTACCTACAAGTTATGCGCAATTTGCGCGAAGCAGTCCGCCAGAAATGCCCGGATTTGTGGAAGAACAAAAATTGGCTTTTGCACCACGATAACGCCCCTGCTCACACACCATTGCTTGTGCGCGATTTTTTGGCCAAAAACAACACACTAATGATGCCGTATTCCTCAGATCTGGCACCCTGTGACTTTTTCTTGTTCCCTAAACTGAAGAGGCCCATGAAAGGACGACGTTACGCTTCTTTTGACGAGATAAAGACGGCATCGAAGGAGGAGCTGAAGAAGATAAAAAAAATAATTTTTTGAAGTGCTTCGAAGATTGGAACAAGTCTATAATATCTCATGAGGATTACTTTGAAGGGGACAAAATAGATATTCATGAATAAATAAATAATTTTTGAAAAAACACAAAATTCGCGATACTTTTTGAACACACCTCGTATATGCCACAATGCGTACACTCCGAGGTCCTAACATCGACTCGGACCACTACCTTGTTGCAGCCAAGATTCCCACCCGCCTCTGTGCAGCAAAAAGCGCATGGCGGTGAAGTCAGCCTTTATTTTCGTGAGAACATCAACCAGCTGGTCAGCGGCACCTTCCCAATTAAGAGACCGGACATTCCAGGTGCATGCCCTCAATTCGTAGTCCTTATTTCGATTTGCCATGGTCGTCATCAAAAGTGGGGTCTCTCATCCGAGGCTGATTGCTACTTTTCATTGGGGGTATTTTTTTACGTGGCGGGTCCCAAACCCAGCGCCCAACCGTACGCAGGGGATGTTTCGCCTTCTCACTTTAGCTCGCCTTCAAACGGATGTTCTTTGGATACCCAGAGGATAGTTGGTCAAAGACCGGAAGTCGTGAGCTGCTTGATCATATGTAAAAGAATCGTTTCTGCCTAAGTGAATGGCGATCAGAGAACTTTCCTCACTTGCGTGAACTTCTACACATGACTCCATTAAACAGGTATATTAGCGTAAAATACCTAGATTTCAATGTTTGACGGTATCTTTCTCCAATATAATTGCTAACTTTGTATCTAAATAAGGATTGAAGAAAGAATGAGAACTCACCTAGCTATATAAAAACATGCAGATGTAAATGTACAAAGTCTTTAATTAGCACCCTATCATGTATTTAACCAACAATCACTTCAAGCTTACTAACGCTAACCTAACATCACATGCATTATTCTCTTGTTATGATATTTTACTCAGCTGGAGATAATTGCTAAGCTTTTCCATTTTTTCTCTGCCAACTTCATGTCTTTTATAATTCGCCTTGTATGGTAGCGAGTCCCCGTTGAATAAATATAGTCGAATATCCTTCGCAGTGACCTGCACTATGTACATATATACACACACAACTTTTTTGTGCTCTTAACTTGACTATGTGACTTTAAGTATTTACTCTTTTTTCCAGGATTTTTAATTTGTTTATACTGCTGGCAACTACAAGTTTGCATTTTATTTTTCTCACATAAGGTCGCACGCGAGATCCTACCGTATTTGGTTTCGTCTCTTTTATATATTTTTTTTATTCACCAACTGAGGTTAGTTATGTTGGTGTTGGCTTGGTTTCCAACTGTTGGAATACTAGCGTACACGTTGACACTGAGAATAATGTCACGAGGTCATGCATATGTGAAGGATTATCGCCCTTTTGACTTCAACCATTTACTTGTATACTTTTGTTATTTTCGCTGAACACACATATCTCAACTGTTTATTTTGTTAATTAGCGAAAACCATAAAGCCAGCACCGCTGTCATTGTGACGAGGTAAAATGATAAGCCTTAATTGGTGTGACAGCTTTGACTAAAAGGAAAAAGGACATTGCATTCGATATTATTTATCATACCTCTATATAGTGGATCTGTGTTATATCTTTGCACGAACTTCCCCTAAAATACCGAGCATATGTTCCGACAATGGGATGGTCTTACATATATGTTTCAAAAAGGATATATGCTAAATTTGAACGCTACTCTTTGATGAAAAATTATGCTACGCGTAACTCGATTACCTTTACCGATCCTTGATGATTTTTAAATGTCGTAACGGCCATATATGGTAAGCACCGAATACATAGTGGTAAAGTGGCGTGTTTGACCTCTGCAAAAAGTAAGGAGCTCGTAATGCCCATGTTGTAAGTTGGTGAAACCAATAAAAATCATATTGAATGACCCTTACGCCGGGTCTGGTTACCAGCGACTTTGAGTTTTTTTTTAACAAGCTCAAGAAAGTGATTTTTTACCACCTGGACTTGAACAAGTTATTCAATGATTGATTACGATGAACTTTACCGGAGTTGATTACCATAATCAAACAAGAATCACTTAATTCAAAGTCTTAAATATTGCAACTGTTTATAGAGTTTAAGAAGCTTTCAAACCTTCTAGTTAAGCCTTATAAAAAAATAAAAAAAATGTTTACAATTATTTGCGATCTGCTCATTAAATTCATCATGGAACGAACTATAGACTATCCGTTGGAATTCAATGAAAGATAGCGTAAGAATAACTCATGGAAAATCGTATAATAATTGTTAATCCAACTCCATTTTCACCAGCCAAATTTACGTACACCTGTGGTTTGTTCTATTCGCCATACATCTAAGTTTAACGACTTGAAGATAACAGTACGTATATATTTGAACGAGGCATCTGATTCTTACTATTTCCACCATTGCATTGCAATTTACTTCAAGCCCGTTTACCTTCGTTAATGCAGTTTTAGTTTGAAAGCGACTGTCACTGTCACAGTTGAAGCATGCATGAGCACCGGTCCACAAAATCTTGAAAGAGCGCATCAAAATTTTCAAATATGTTGAAATGAACTTTGTACAGGGTGCACTGTGTGGGTCGTTGCTGTGCAGCCATAATGTGTGTTGGTGACTTGATGCTTTAATGACAATTTGAGTGAATGAGTGGTTTGGTGACTTCTTAATCCCCATCAAGCTCTGCAAAATGCTTGCAAAATTAAGAATGCCATCAATTGTTACCACTCTCTGCTCACTATTCGCTCCAAGTGCAAGCGGCGCTGGCAACGTCAATAGCAACATCAACAAAGCCGCAGCCATGACATTAGCAAGGCAAACATTATCGCCATAAGTCGGCAATGTAACGCGCACACCCCCATATATTATACACAAATATAGTATATATTATATATATACCCATATATGTACATATGTACATTTGTTTATACTTGCATGCGTGAGAACTCTTATGAGATATGAATATGAGTAAGGAATGCCAGCTGGAGCGGTATGGTAATCATGAGCGAGATAACGGCAATGATGAGGGCGAAAGCATAATATACTATAGCGGAAGTGGCTTAGCAGCGATTTAAAATTTTATAACGGAATTTTTTTTTCATTTAAAATATTCTTTCTGTTGTTATTTAAGCACTCATGCATGGGTTTAAGCATGTATGCGCCGCTAAATATGAGTACGAGTATGTGTACATTAATAATTAAAAATTACATCAGCTAAGGGTAGACGTTACACTACGCTTAAGTTAATTTCTCCCCTCTCCCAAGCCACAACCATTATCCACGAGAGCAAGTGCAAAATTAAAAATCTCACACATGGTTATCTCTGCTCTTGTCTGCTGACACAGTTACTTTTAAAATTATATTTTGGGCTTGTTGTTGGTTTGTCATGTGCCTTTCTTCCGTCTGTTCATCCGTAGGCGAAAACGATAACCGAGTAACAAGGAGCTGGCAAGGGTTGTGGAGAGCGAGGGTGTACTGAATACTTTAGCAACTGGCTATAAGTGAAAATTGCAGTTTTATTGTAGGCTCCCCTTAGACACATATGTACATATGAATTTTTCTGACTCGCCGAAAAGGTTTCGAGTTCGAAATCACAATTCAGAATAAGGCCCGCGATTATTTTTTATAACTTCTCACAAAATGAAGCTAAAACATATGTTTAATTCATCTGTACTGATTTGAAATCCTTTTTTTCATATCCATTTTGAGTCTTCAAACAAAAGTAAGTAAAAAACAAGAAATTTCTTTAACTTCGGTCCCACTGAAGCTGTAAAACTCTTCACAAATAAACACATTTTCCATTGAAGGACTTAACTTTGATCTCTCAGTTTGCAGGGCAGCTGTGTGATATAAAAGTCGGATCTGAAAAAAATGGTCGATATTTGTATCGCTGCTTTGGGCAATAGCCCATGGCAAATTTCTTGAAGATATCACGTCCAACAAAACAACTTTCCATATTTCCATTTAATTCCGGTCGTTTAGTTTGTCTTAAATTAGAACACCCTAATATATTTATATAAGAAAGTATCATATGGATAAACTTAAACAAAATTTATAACACTACGGACGATTACAAACTACTTGGACCAACATCGAAAACGGCAACCAAAGCAGAGAAGATAAATTCGCTTCAGAATGTGTTTGATCACTCTTACTCTTGCATACACGGTTATGCCAACAAACAAAGTCTAAACAACAAAACTATATTCGTACTTATGCGCATGCAAACAGCCATATAAACAGTTTCGAACTTTTAAGGGCAGTTTTTTGCCCTTATTTACGTTTCAAATTTAAATTTGCAAAGTTCAGCGTCAGCGAAGCTGCATAAATTTGATTACCGACATAAAAGTTTATTTGTTTCTACGCTTGTTTGCTCGTCAACGCGTCTGCACGCTCGTTGGCTCCTGTAAGTGATTCCGTCTCTACGTTGACGATCTGTTGCCTTTACTCGCATGAGTAGCGCCTCAATTATTCTCACTTTCTGAGAAGTCTAAACTTTGATGCGTTACAAAGTGCTCGCCTGTGAGTGTCAACGCTTGCAGAATTGCGGTTAATTTTAAAGTTTTGTATTACAAATGCTTGGTTATTTAACTAAGAATATTAAACAAAAGTGAAAATTAATGAATTTTGATTCAAAGTGATTTTATCGGAACATTTCATTAATCAGTAATTAATAAATGTCTGAACTGTTTTTTAGATTTTATATACAATGTAAATGTTGTCATAAGTAATTTTTCTGGATTAAATTCTAAATAAAAGCAACGGCTTCTTTTGGATTTTAGTTTTCTTTCCTTTGACTGCAGTTTCAGGTTTGAAGAAGAAGTTTTTCGATCATTTTATGACGATCGCTCAGGTCATAAGGAAATTAGTACTTTCAAATAATATATTAAGTTCTTCGCTGTAACATAAATTACTTTTCCCTTTACGGTTTCCAATTGTGCTCATTTAAAGTTTGTAAATCAACTTTTTCTTCTACGTTTTCCTCAGCGTACTGCCTTTCAAAACTAATAGAAACCCAATTCTATATCTATGGCTTCATTATGAAGAGAGTGAGAAATATGACCTAATTACCCACTTACATCGACTGGGGATTATAGAAGCTGTATACAATATTCAATTAACAAATTTCACTGCTTTTGGTTAGGATTGCATTTCCAAAGTGGAAATTTCCATGTCTTTCGATATTCACTGTACAGATATTCCGCCATATATTGGCTATAAGAATTCTATAATATCTATCGATTGAGTTATTCTCTTCTGCTAAGTTTCACCACGATTGGGTTCATTTTTCAAATGGTTTAAGTTGGTAAGTAAGTATCTAACACATTGACATTTTTTTTAAATTTTTATTCTACAATAGAACATTTTTCATATATCAGCAGATACTATATATCGTAAAGGACATCTGTCGGAGAAATAGCTGGGTGAATGAGATGCGTTTTTTTACTGTCGGACTCGATTTCTCATGTTTGAATCATCTGAAACCCAAAAACCCAATTTATGCTTAAAATATATGTGAATGGTTATTGTCCCTACTAGAATAATGAAAAAATGTTGATAAATAAAAAAGCAATTAACGTTTTTTTATTTAAATTTCTTCCATGTTTTTCACATAAATTTTGTCATAACATTGTCAATAAATTATAAAAATAATTAATCTGGTAGGGACAGCTAGGCGTTCTGTGAACATTTAAAAAAAAAATAAGCAAATCGATTGAGTAGTTCGATAGGAATCATGTCCGCCAGTTTAAAAAAGTGTGTGTTTGAGAAAAACGCGTTTAACGTTTGAGGTGTGCACTACGAGCACTCCAAACGTCCAGCGGTATTATTATTTTTGGGCCTTTTTCGAAACCTTCCAATGGTAAAGTGGGTTTCTATATTAATTCTAAGGGTATAAGGAAACAGAAAATGCAAAAAAAAAAATGTAAAGATTACCCTACTGACCCCTTAAGATGACAGGAAAACAGCCGACATAACAACAGCAGTTTTAACCAATCTAAAGAAATTTAAAACACATACATACTAACGTACATATGTATATAATATATTTTGCAAAATAACATGAGCGACTGTTACAATTTTAATGTATGAATGTGGTATATAGTATGTCGTTCAATATTTGTTCTGCCTTGTTTACATCCTTTTCACAAAAATATTGAACTTTAAACTGTTATCCTACATAATGCAATACTGATAAATAATAACTTCAAAAGCAAATATTTGTTTTAAAAAGGTCAGTTTAAAGTTGAAACTTCTGATTATAACAGAATTAAGGAAATTAATATAATTAGTAACTATTAACAGCATCAGATACTGACGCTGCAGACTATAACTAGCACACATTCTCTAGATGATAAAAATGCTAGTACAACTGTTTTGGCTACCGTATCTGACGGCAGTTTCAATTAGGAAAAAGTTGTATGAGGAAAAATGGTTCACGGTGGAAGACATAAGCAGCAACACAGAAAGAAGGCATAATTCTTTATTTACATCGACAAGCTTTTCACAATAAGAACACTTTGCTTCAGGTATCAGGTGTAAAATTATACGGTTTTATAAATTCTTAAGCCACATTTCATTTTTAATGGATCATATATTCTAAGAGAAGTTTTGACTATAGTGTTGGGAAAATAATGTAAACAACCAACTATTTACTCGAAAATAACGGGTACTAATAAATTCAAATGAACAGAGCTAGATAAATAAAGAGTATTGACTAAATAATTTATATATTAAATATATGTAGAACATGTAAATTAATTAAATATAAACAGTGTTCGATTCGACAAGCGTTGGAGAGTAGCTATCGAACAACAATCATATGCTCAAACAAAAAGGCAGCACTTGTGGTACAACACAGCGCTACGTGCCTTCTGACGCATGCGCAGTTTGTTTTCGCCTTAAAAACGTTGCAATAACCCTTTGTTTTAGTTTTCAGTAATTTTCTAGAATTGATTTAAAGTCTTATGTTTTTCATATGCCTCAAATAAATAACTTTGTCAATTGAACCATTCATAAACGTAAGACTAATATAACTTTTTTTGTTGTTTGGAGGAGAGAGCAGAAGCAAGCAGAGCAATGGCGTATCGAAAACATTATTTACAAATTTATATTGAGAATTTATTTAGTACTCTTTGTGTCTCTATTACATCACAAATTGCTCTCAAGCATTAGGCACGACCTAGTTATCAAACCATTCCCTTGTCGATAACTAACATTTCTGTTTTCTGGGCTATCATAAATTACTTATAAAGCAAAACTTTGAAACAACTAGCAAAAACAAAAAAATTACGCAAATTTGTTTTACTCCCACTGGAATAAATGCGTAAATTTTAAATGAATTCTGATTTGAATCTGTACAAAAACAAATCAAGCAATGTTTGTTTATGTACATAAACAGATTTATTTAACCGTAACATGATTAAAAATATAAATTTTAATAATAGAACGTGTCACTGGTATTTTGAATACAAACATGCAAACACCTACGACACATATGCACTCAATTAAAGGTATAAATGCAGCGCGAAATTCAAAATTTAGTAATATATATATATATAATATGGAGTATATATAAGTATATATGTATATATATATATATATATATATATATGTATATTATTGCATGATTAGTTACGAGCGTTGTCGCTTATTACTGTTCACCCAATGGCCTTTTACAGATCTTCGTTATCTTCCCACATGCAGAATCTCATCGAAATCCTGTAATTGTCAGTATAGGGCTTTAACCCAATATGATTGTCTGTCCATCCGTCAACCTGTGCAAAGGCAAACTTGAATGTAATTTGAGATATCGGGATAAAAGTTTGTACAAGTGTTCCATGCTGGTGTGGCAGTTGTCTACAAATGGACCATTGTCATACCCATATGAAACAAAAACTTGTAAAATGCCATAACTAAGCTCCACAATGAAATAAGCGAGGGTCACATGTGCGCTGATTTTTTTAATGGGACTAACCGCACCTCTCATAAGTTTGTGTACATACCTGAGAAAGATTGTTGAAGCTATATTTACAAACTTAGCTTAGAACAATTATTTTTGGCTCTTAATGGATATCGAATATAAGAACCCATTATATTATAAAACATATTGGTTATTTTTTGAGATTTAATATATTATTAACATTCGGAGAGACTATTTTTATCATGAAAGAATGCTATTGTGTCAAAAATAGGTAAAATCCAGCTAATACTCTTCTTATTGCTTATCTTCCAAATACTTAATATAAACATTTATTCTGAAAGTAGACTCCATGGGTCGGTCAATATGTTTGACGACAATATGGGTTTCGGTCTCTTCGACTATACAGCTCAACACTAAAGTTAACTCTCCCAAAAAAAGGGACTAAAATGAACAAAATCATACATTACTTTCCTTATGCCTCACAAACCTAATATAAAAAGTTTCGAACTTGTGGTTGACTTTATACTCTATATATTGGTTAATATATTTAAGATGTACATATCATCAAAATTAAGAGAATGTATAATAATGGTTATACTTTAGTTTAAAGCCGAAAATATGTGGAATCAGTCCAGTAATAAAGGAGCTCTTATTCAACATACATTTCGTTAGATCAGCATACCTTATGCCTAATATATATCTGAAGAATTTACACAAAATATTGTGATTATATTAAATGGAGAAAATGTCTTAAAATTAATGTACACTACAATAATATGCTGAATATAAATAAAAATGGTATCAATCTTGTTCTAAGACACTAATATGCCTAATACACTGAGTTCGGATAATTTAGCTGACTTCATGTTACTTATGTATATCTGTATCATTTAAGTTAAATATGTTAATTTTAATATTTGCAGATATCTCGGAAAATTAGAAAAATCTATTAATAAAGTTAAGTGAGTCTATGAACTGTGAATGTAAGTGAATAACACACCAAATTTGGTTGAAATTCAATTATAGTTTCGTGGATTAGTGAATGCTGTGTTCTATTGCAAAATTTTTTAATATAAAGTTTTGTGACTACTCGAAGGTCTTCCGACTATCTACTTCCATCCGAACTTAGCATTGCCTTACATGATTATTTTTATTAAGAAATTTGATGCTCTCGGATTTCTTTCGCAAAACTAAAAAATCACACCTAATGTTGCTTAAAATAAATTAATGGAAGCTTGATTTTCTTCTACTAATTAATAATATTTCGACCTTGTTTTCAACTATCACAATCCTGATGCTGTCGACAAATTTACAAATACAGCCTGTAAGTACTGTGTCCGTCAAACTATTACAATATCCAATTTCGATATACAAGGCATTGTTCCCATTATCCCATTGCTAGATATCGGTGCTCTGTAGAAAGCTGGTTTTAACCATTAAAAAAGCACCCAAAAATCCTTTCATTTCTTTGGTGCTCACAACAAAATTATGTCAGTTTTTTTGATTGGCGTGCGTAATCGTATTTTCAGAAATCATCGCAAAAACATCGATATCAATAATTTTCTCACACAAGATCGTATGGATCCGTTGCTTATTACAATAACAAATTTATCTACTCAAATTTGAACCGAATCAGTGTAGTGATATTCTATGCTAAACTTAGGTCTCCAAACAGGTTCGCCAAGATTATATTTTATCTCTTTACCACTTTCATTCAAACATGATATCAAAATTAAGACAATGTATAATGTTGCTATGTTAATCAAAAGCATTAAATTTAGTATCACATTTGCAGCATTTTCGCAATACATATATATACATACGCAATTTTCAAAATTTCAGAAAAGGAATCAATGTTTGAATTCGCTTTAAAAAATGCACAAATCTAATCATTTGAAGTTTTTGAAAAAAAATGTATAGAATCCTCGTCATTCTCTTTTTTCATTTCTATAAAATTGTTTAAATTCACCAATTGATCAATTATCTTCTCTTCATAGATATGAACATTTTTTGACTCAAGAAACTGCATTGTTTGCACAACTTCTTCATATCGAACTTCTTTTGATGTGCGATCAAATTTCAGCCATTGGAAAACTTTTAATTCGGACAAAGATGAAGTCCATTTCAACAAGTATCCACGAGCTTCCTGATAAACACTGACGGTTCTTTCATGGAAATCAAGGCATATATATGTATATATCAGTACGTTTAAAAATCAGTAGGCGTACTGATAAAATCAGTACATCTGGTAACCCTATATATACATATATAATCCGCAAAAATGACCCCTCGAAATGTGTAACTTTGAGGCACTAGAAAATACTCTTTATTATCACAATTAACATACATGCATATGTTAATTATATATAGCATTTATGCATTCATCATTGTAGTAACATTACTAGTTTTCAGTCTCTAAGATACAGATATCGCTATTTACAGAACTGTCTTTGTATGGGTGGGCGATAATGAGAAAATATCACCTCCATCTGATTCCATCGACTTTTCCATAAATTTTGTGATTGTTATATAAGTATAAAATATTGAGGAAACAGGAGTTTTTAATTTTTATTATATTACTTTATTAGTTATGCAAGGTGATTTCGAAAGTTAACAGGACTTTTTGAATTAGCGCCTCCTGGTGGCTCCATCTATATGTCGACTGGTGCGTTAGAAGCTGCTATCTTTATTGATTGTCCAGTGAGAATTTCATGACAGATTGGAAGGAAAGTTATTGCGTTTTAAGTGACAGTAAGTTTGTGTTATCAGTGCGAAAAAGAGCTTCGAACAAAGAGCCAACATTAAATTTTGTTTTAAAATTGGTAAAACTTTCACCGAAACGTTTCAGTTCATAAAACAAGTTTATGGCGATGATTGCCTATCCCGTAGCAGAGTGCACGAGTGGTTTTAATGTTTTCAAAGTGGTGGTGAGGACATTAATGACGAGGTGGGCCAATCAAAATCCGTGATCACCGGAAATTCCATCGAAAATCAGCCGAAATCATCAATACATAGAAATGGAATTGAAAATCTCCAAAACACCGATTTATCGCATTTTGACCGAACATTTGGACTTACTAAAGGTGTGTGCACGGTTTGTTCCGCACAAATTGACTGACGATCAAAAATTGCTCAGAATCTAACATTCGAAGGACGATTTTGGACCTTGCAAAAAGCTTTATTTGCAGCAGAAGGAGACTAATTTGGATAAAATAAATTGAGTTTGCCGAAAAAACCCTTTGCTCTGTTTTTTTTTTTTTTAAGTTTTGTTTACTTTGGAACACACTTTGTACGTTATATAATTTCTCTTCAGTGTCCATCATACGAGAAAATGAGTCGAGTCGAAAAGAAAGAAACTCCTTCTTCATGGATATGTGTTCAGATACGGTTGCTATGTAAATAGAGTGGCAATTATGATGAAAATATTGAAGTAACAATATTTTCAAATATTTGCTGTCATTGCCAAGTTATCCTCGGATTCAAGCGATGTTTTCTTCAAGCCTTCCCAACCATTCCTTTCAGCCATGTCATTACAATTTAGAGACCCTCCCACTTACTACAGTTTTAAGTTTTTCTTTAATAAATATTAGAGCATTAGTGCAATGATTAATTAGGTGCTATCGCATTTTCGCACTTTAAGTTCGCAGTAAGTGTGATCGTGTGGTTAATTCTTATTGGCTTTGCCCTCAGCATTGATTGTAAATTTAGTGATGCGTATTTTCGCGATAAAAGCACGCACGTATTCTACGTCCTATCGCAGTATCTCGACGCAGATATTCCGGAATGGACAAGTATGTGCGCCTACAAAAACGCGCACATTTTCACCTTCGTGTAAAGCACTTTGATAAATGCATTGATTTCATATAACGTCAATGACGACAATGTGCGCATTGCCGGCAGTGTAGGTTCAATTTCATGGCAGTTGCCAAAGCGGCTGATATCTTAATCACGACTTACTACCTGACATATAAAGCTTACACACGCACACCTATGCCAACGCGTGCAATTCAGTGCACTACGTCAAGGACCACGAGGATATCGAAATGCTTAAAAGGACATTACATTGATTGCAGTTGCTGTGCATCATATGTATACATGTAGGTACAGAAAGGTGTGACACAGGGTGAGACAAGTCAACGGAAATTAAGATAAAACGACTGCTGGCTTCCATAGGAAAATGTTTTCTACCACCGCAACAACAATAATATTGAAATATAAAAATTTCAGATCAGAGTATTTTTAAGTAATACAGATCTAGATACGCAAACATTTCGGTCATAAACGAATATGAACTATGTACTTAAAGCCGATTAACAAGAATACATTTCTCAAATTCCAATATTTTGTCCACTTAAATTTTTTAGTAATTACTGTAACATTGGCTATTCTTCTATTGGCTCACCCTGTACGCTTTTATTGTCGCGCAACGACCCGGCCCGAATCAATGCTATGAATCAATGGTTGTTGAAAGTAGGATTGGCGGAAACGGCACTGAGTGACGAATGGCCAGATAGAGCAGAAATAGTTACGGCAATGAAGCCTCAAGAGAACCAGCGCGCTGCAGCGTAGGCTGATACTGTTGCTAATGTGCTAAAGCGAGACAGCGTTGGCAAATTTCATAAGCATTCACTATTCAGCAGATTTTGTAAAATTCATTGCCATCACTCATTTTCGATTTTTAATTAATGTTGCCTTAATTGTAAGCGCTTTCATTTCAATGCTGTTAATTTTTCTTTTCGTCACAAATACAACCGAAGATGTGGATTGAACTCATACAGAAGAAAAATGTAGGTTTGAGGACAAATTATAATTTTTTCGGAAGATGGACTACGTTGCATGCACCAGTTAATTAAGTAGGATGTGGAAAATATAAGAAAAATATTACAGAATCTATGAATATCAGTTAGTGGAAATATTTTAAAGTTCTGTCGCGAGATGTACTTGATAAGTAAAAATTTCCCATCTTAGTTTTCGTACTATTTTTATTTATTAAGAGATCTTTTGCTTTAGAAATTAAGAACCCAGTTTTATTGTGTTATAAGTGCATTTAAATAAATTTTATTAACGAGTTTGTTTTCTACCATAGAAAATTGATATCCTAATATACTAATAAGGTAAGCACTTTCATCTTTACAGGGAGGGCAACGCCCACTACACTTTTAGTGACTAAAAAATTAATGAGAATGGTTCGCACATACCAAAAAAATATAATATCTAAATTTTTATTCTTACGCCATTCTGCACAAATGGTGGCATCTTGGAGGGTCTTCAAATTTATATTATATTTAGGAAAAAACTTTTGCATAACTTCTCGTTTTAAATTAAATTTGTTTTCGTTATTAAGAAATAAAAAGCTTCTTTAAAAACAAAATTAAAAATGTTAACATTTTCTCCAACTGAAATTCGTATTGAGCGCATATGACTAATTTTAGAGCGCTGGAAGGCGAATAAACTAAAAAAGAAAAAAAGTAATACTTAAATTCACAATAAAAAAATTATAAACGAGAGGAATGTAAAATTACAAAATAATTAAAAGTCTTAACTCTTCAAGAGCAATAAAAGCAGTTTGAGAAAGCCAGATATCTTCTTCTTTTATGAAAATTGTATACAAAAAGGATTAATTTTTCTATTTATTGCACACTCAACATTTCCAAATGTTGCAGAAATAGTTCACGCCAGAACTAACATAGCTAACTCTGGAAAATTTTTAAATTAAATTCCTTGAACGAATACGCTTTAAATGTACATAATATGAATCTTTTTTCTGCCTACAACAAAGGAAACACACACTCATGCATATAAATAAGCACACTCCAACTATACGCATTTGTACCATACATATATAAATGGGATTTGTGTGTGTATGCCTCTTGTCGGCAATGTTAAAGTTGGCGTTGAAACGTAGCTTTTGACGAACGGTAGTGGGAGCATGTCCGGCGATATTTTGCTTTGATAAAAAGGACAGAGCAAACGTACTGATAGGAAATCACACACAAGCTACCGTCGAGGACTTGAACGCTGGCATAAAAAGTGGACAGGTTTGTATTGAATATAAAAATGGTGTATATCTAAAGTGGACAACACAAATAATAGAGTTCTCTGCGATTTTTTTACGTTCACCTATTGGTGGACGGTACGTATACGCAACCTATTTGAAGACTTGCATTGTTAGCATGTCATCAGTATGAAAAATCACGGTTTAGCTTATAGGTTTATACATAGACACATTCACAAACATTTCCAGACATGTTCACAATGTCACAATGACAATTTTCAGCTTTGTTTACACTGTCTCACGCTGTTGTTCCAAACCGTTATATTCCACTCATACCTTTACGGCGGTGTATTTCGTTATTTTGTGTCGATGTTTTCATATCCTAGAAACCCATATTGATGCCTATTGTCACTACATCTTTATGTATATGGATATGTGTCTATCAATCTATGGTCTCATTGTGTATGGGTGAAATAGTTGTTGGTGCACACAATTGTGTTCTGGGACCTATTTCAATTGTGCCTTAGTCTTTTCTGTCTTGCAACACTACTATTTAATATTAGTTTGTTTTGTTGGCTGTCTATTCGTGTTTACAGTTACAGTTTTCTTGAGTTAAGGAAATTAGAAGAATATCATAGCACTAGATGTACGAAAATCAAGAAAGTAGAAAGTCATGAGCATGAGAAGAATATAAAATATCTCAAAATGCTTTCCGTGTTTGCTATGAAAACGATTTCCTCTCATACGCAAACCGAGTCTGGTGAACCTTTGTAGATTAGTAAATAGCAGGAGTATTTTGACTCTTGGTGTATAATCAAATCGCGGTTACTTTGGACTGAATGTTCTATGCTAAGCATAACAAAGCTATGGCTTCATAAAAGATGCTCCTTGTGTTAAATTCAAAGAGAACTACTAATTTAGCGAATTTAAAGACTGAATTCTTCTCTTGTCGTTACATATTTAATCAGCCAATTAATTTTTGTTATTGGTATTTCTTCCTATTTGAGAAATATCACAACTGAAATAGCAAACACAAATGGAAACTCTTGATTTTTGTAATAATGTCTCACGTATAACCTGCTAGATGCACGCATTGGTTGTCAGGGCATGCAGAAACAGAGATAGCATCACTAATTATATTGAGTATATCCTAAGTCTTAAGGATCGAACCACTATATTGCTTGAAACCCCACATAGCCTTATATTAATTTCTACTCAATAAATTTACAATTATTTATACATACATAACTAAGGCTTGGTTCCGTCCGACGTGCTGTAATCGCAATACCCTTAGTTTTTCCATAATTTGTGAAATAGTCTAATGTTTACTGTTATTTTTTATACAACATTTTGTTTCCTTTTCCGTTGTTGTACTTTTTATTCTTCTCTATAAAGGAACCATCGAATTTATGGTTTTATCATATACATAAATAACTCCCACCACTTGCGCCTTGTACTAACAGCGTCATTCGACATTATCGCAAAAATTAAAGTACATGTGCATGTGTATGGGAAAATTTTGTGATCATAGCGTATGCGTGGAGCCACCCGTTGGCGCAGACCGCCCAATTTTTGGGCTCATTTTTGCTCGGAGCTTTTGTCATAGTTATTTATTTATTATTATTTTATGTTTTGGGTATGGGCACTTAAGAGACGTATTTAATGTTAGGGACTTCCTCTGCTACAAAAAAGGAATAGTCAAGTCATGCCAGCATTACTGTTGAAAATCTGACGCACCATTTCCTGCTACAAATCCAATATATGAGTATATGGACAGAAGAGTATAAATATGTGAGGCAATCGAGTGAAAGTTTTATTCATATTTTATTATAGTGCACAACTATTGGCAGGCATTAGATTTAATTTAAGCAAATTTCAATTTGTTGCCGTTCCTCATGTAAGGCAATATTTAAAATAACGCTACAATAAAAGTATTAATAATAACACGAACTAAATAACAGTTGTGCGGTAAACATATATTTAGCAGTTAACATCTTTAAAGGGGCGAGGATGTTTTTGGTGGGTAAGGTTTTTAAGGTTAAAAACACTGTTTTTTGCGAATTTATTTCTTCAATGTGGATTGTCTTTTGGTGGAAAACAGTGTTAATGTAAAACAAAAAATTAGTAAACGTAGGGTGAGGTATTTTATATGTCAAAAATGTGTACAAAGTTTGAAATGACTAAGTTGTTTTGAAATGACAGTGAACACGGGCTTAGAAGAAATAGTTTTGAGAAAAACGCTTCTAACATTTATAAACTATACAATGATGAGTAAAAACCCAGTATAAAATCTGGCAAAATGTAATATTATGTGCATATGATACTTCCTTTACTTTGCAACATGTTTACCCCTAACAGTTTTAAATTAATTAATAAATGAAAACGTCAGAAAAACAAATCTTTACACCCAGATCATAAGAGAGGATTACATAGGAGCCGCTGTCAAAATTTGTCTATGATTAGATAAATATAAATATTTCGGGACCTGCTTGACCGTTATTTAACCAAATTCGGTAGGTGGCATTGTTTTGACATTTCTAGATCACAACCACGTATACTTCTCATATAACACAATTTTAGATTTCATCGGATTCTTTCACTGTTTCCCGCAAAAAACCCAAAGAATGTATCGGAATAAAATTTTGCACGAACATTGCCTTTGAAATGTGCCTGTTTATCTCCAGAAACTATCCAAATAGGACCAAAACTATAAGTCGAAAATATCGATCATGCTGTGAGATATAATAAAAAACTCAAAAGAAATCCTTATAGTATAATTTGTGCGAAATGCCAGAAATAGGTTAAATAGGACCAGTAATTCCCGTAATATACCTTTTTTGAACAACTTTCGAACTTCCGGCTGATTTTAACGTAAATACCGGTCAATTGTCAGTTATGGTTTAAAGAAGAGAAAGATTGATAGTGTTTTTTTAATGATAATGTGTCTTCCTGCATAAAATGGAAAAAATCGAGTGAAAACTTGCTCTAGTCGCCATGTTAATAACATTAAGATTTAAAACTTCCGGCTGACTTTATCCTGCATATTAACGGTGGTATTTTTCTGTTAATAATATGTAGTAATGGCAAATATAAATAAAAATCGGTTCAAGACTACCCCATGTCCATGTTTAGTGATTTCCGACCTACAACATATATTTATGCCGTTTAGCTTGGTAAAAATGTGTGATATTTTAATTAAATTAAATAAGCAAGCTTTCTTAAAAACTAAACCATGAAGTTTAATATTTCATCGGTTAATATGAATAGAATTTTTTAAGACCTTGGAAATCGTATAATATAATAATCCCCTTTCTATTTAGTCAGTATATTAAATTTAAATTTTCGATTGAGTTTATGTCAGATATGACTTAGTTGATGATGATTCAATATCTAATATAATTCTCGCTGACGGATGTAAAACATAATTGTAAAACTAATTTAGCCAATGACTATAATACAAGTTTTTAATAAAAATTGTGTTTGAACCCGTTTACGATTTCGTCGAAAAATGAATGTCTAACTTTCGCAATATTTTTAAATCAGTTTTGCAAACACCTAGGTATTCCCCTGGCTTCGATCTTGGCAAGTTACATAGTACAATTGCTCGATAATAGCTCTTCCTACTTGTTACAATATGTTTCCTTTTAACTAAGTATTAAGGACTACAAATTCTAATAAACCTTTAAATAAACTAAATTAAACTTTAATCGAAATGTTGCAAGAACATATTAATAATAGCATCACTGAAACAAACCGGAAACAAAAAATGGAATTTAGTGATGTAGTTCTAAGCTTAAATCATTTATGGCCCTACGGAACTTGAAAATAACTAACCAATAGCGTAAACCAATATCATTTAATACATAGCGCACCTTAACAAATATAAGTAATTAATATTAATAATGTTAAAAAAAAATAAATAATTAAATAATTGCGAATGATTTTTGAGACTATAAAGAGAATAGTAAATGCTACTAGACTTGATTAGAATTAATTATTTTTCCAATAGGCGTCTTTAGTACCTGTATCTCGCAATTTATGAGTGTGGTTCCGGTTGTAGTAGCCAACTATGCGCAATTTTTGTTTCGTCGGTTGCGCTGCAGTAATATTGATGTTCAAGGTGCTCTGTATATAAAAAGAAATTTGATGTAGGGTTGCAACAAGAGAAAACCTACTCTATCTGTAAATCACAGCTGAATCGCAAAAACATCGATTCATTTTTGAATTGTATGGTTACCAGTAATGAAAACAAAGGTCACACATGACACCATTAAGTGAAAGCTATCGTACTGGAATGGCGTTCCATCAGAATACTGAACCTTCTCTTAATGGCTCCAATGATTATAAGCTGAATATAACAACAAAATTCTCTGTTGTAATCAATACTTTCAATTAGAATACTAATATGTTATTAGAAATACAAATATTAATAAATTGCGATATAATTATTTATATAATATTATTCACATAGTGCTGTTATTTTACCATTGCTTATTATCAACCACTCGTTCTAATTTTTAATTGCTTCACACTTTACTTTAATTATCTACTTGTTAATTTTTGTGTGCATAAAGATGAAATACGGTTACTTCTCCCTTGAATTCGTTTTGCAAAAAAAATTGTGTTCACACTGATCCAATTCAAGAGTGTAGTACTGTGAAAACAGTGACTGCCAATTTTCAAAACGATAGACTTAAAGCTCTTCAAACTTGTAAATACGCGTGTACGCAAATTTCTATGAGAAAACGCGTTTGAAAAAATATCTCGATCATTGCCTGGCAAACCATATTTTTCAATTTTCTCCAATTTTCCTTGTTTTCCCATTAGTATGCGAATTGTGTCTTTTGGTGGCAAATTTTGTTTAAAGACTTTATTTCAATCATTTGAGGCAGCCCTCATCTATGTAAATTATCCGAATTTCCAAAATACACGGATTGTCTTAATGACAAAAAGATTAAGAATTATTGTTGTTCGTCAAATAATTTATGGGACAATTCGAACTTAACAACATTTTTTGATTTGAAATTATAAGTTTTTTTAGTATTAAGGCGTTAGGGGTAGTTAGAATTTTCAAAGAATATTGTTTTTTTTTTTTTGCATTTTCGTTAAGTGTTATATCTTAAAAATAAAAATATTCTCTGAAAATTTTACGTTGATCCGATAATTAGTTTTTGAGTTATTCGAGAAATAAGAAAGAGAGCTCGGGCATTTCAAAGCGCTAGTATGAAACTTTAAACGCGTTTTTCTCAAAACTATGTTTTTGAATCGGTGACAACTGTAACTCGAAAATCGTTCAGTAGATTTTAATGAAATTTATACAGCTTTTATAATACATAATAAACTCGCCTTGATCGAAGGATTTTTATTTTTTCGAAAATTTCGATTTTTTAATACCAATTAACTGTTGATTTTTTCGCGAAAATTAAAAAACAAAATTCCTGAGGCCACCATTTTTTTAATTTTGAAAACAAAATAAAATCCTTCGATCAGGCCCGGGATTATCTATTTATAATACTAATTTTTTTTGTCCGATTGTTTTTAGATGAATCTCCAAGGACTTATGCTTGTCACCGCAAGTACCTTTTTTTGGAACAGTGTCAACACAAACAACTATAACTTCGGAAATAAAATTTTTTTTTGAAATTTTCGTGACATATTACTGCTTTTGTAAAATAACATGATTTAGTAGCAAAAAAAAATACTGAAAACTCTAATTTTTTCGTGCCTCTGACTACCCCTAACCCCTTAAGGTGTCAATTATCAATATATATTTTACTACTTGTAAAACTCGTTTATCTCCAGAAGGAACTAATGTCGAAAGTTTACCTTAATTCCCAGAAACTAAATTATCGCCCAAATAGGAGAATAAAGGTGTATAAAGTCTTAAGTTTGATGATCATGCACATGCTTGAACTTTTTATAAATTAAATTCAACTGAAAATTAAATAAAAGCACTCAAAGCAGCTTGGTAGCGTGTTAAGTCCACCAGCGCCAATCAAATGCAGCTGCTAGTTGTAACAGTGGTAGCAGCTTCAGCTTTACAGTTCTTTTAGGTGCAAACTTTTATCGTTCCTACTGAAACATTTAATGCCGTAAGCAGCTTAAGGGTCAAAAGCGGACCGAAGCACACATCAACTTTTCTCTATACATAAAATAAAATGCGAAACAAACAAATACAGCAGAAGTGCTGGAATTGAAAATGGAATCTCAACGGCATGTCCGTATGTACACATGTTATTGTGCGTTTTCATGTTTCACGAGCAGGTGTACTAAATTGCTGTGCTCGCTCTTGTATAATTTGAGGTATTAATAAAGAAAACTTTAATATTTTTTACTTTAGTTTTATGAATTTTCAACACATTCCTACACAATTCCTGCTGTAATTGCGGCTACATTATCAAAGTTTGATTTCAGTGAATCAATATTGTGCTTATTTTCGACACAAACAACAGCACTTGTCGCCACACCACAGGAAATACTGTGAACTTTTTATTGTATTCTTGACGCTTGAGAATTTGAGAAAAATACTTATTTATAAATGGGTTGAAAACTATAACAAAAATAAACAAATGTGCTCCAGACATTGTTCCAAGTGTGCCATTGAAAAGTGTTGGTGGTGTGGTTCCAGCTGTAAGCTGCAACATTATTTACACAAAAATAACTTGGGATGAGTTAAAATTAAACACAAATTTCGTTGAGAATTTCCTCGTTCTGTGGAAATTCTAATGCGCTTGTTCCAATTAATGTGCTGTAAAATCGTCTAATAAAATCAAAAATGAACAATGAAATGCGGGGGGGAATTATAGGCACAAAAATAAAATCCACAAGTCAATACAAAACATATCTTCAAGAACATAAATAGAGCGCTCAACTTCCCATTTTTTATATTTATAACGAATAAGTGGTTGGATGCAGCTGGATGCGCGTGCATCGTTTTGAAATTGGGTGCATCTATCAACAAAACTCGTGTCACGCTGTCCCACCAAATTTTAGTACAAGCGTCACTGAAAGTACATCAATGAATTTTACAGTACTTTTTCCCTCTCAACATATTTTTTAATCGAGCGTGTTTTTTTAAGGCTTTGATGTTGATTGGGGCATCCATTCCCAAAGCAAATTGGTCACATGACGATAAAAATTGATTAGGCAAGGTAACAGGGGAGATCGAGATATCTTTATATTAACCACTCTTGCAGCATCGAGGAAATTATAGACTAGACCATGTTTTTAATTTTATTGATATAGGAGTTAAATGGACCCTAAGCTGAAGTTTAGTCCTCATATTTATTCCATGATTTTGAAAGTAAAAGGTTTATCAAACGCTGGTCTACATTATTTAGAGATCCGAATGCTACTATTGCCTTTTAGAAATTTCGTTAGATCTATATTGGAATATGGTATGGAACCCTAGTTACCAAATCTATTGTGACAAGTTAGATTCTATACAAAAACAATTTTTACTTTTCTCCTTAGAGTATTCTTATTTAAATCTTACTCCATCTCCATCCATTATAAATTTAGTCGTAGGAAAATGCTTTGTAATTCTTTTCTCTAGCATGCAGTTAAATTTCATCTCGCTTATCTAGGTAGTTTAGACCCTTACAGTTAAAATCTTGTCTAATTTTGAACTAATCGAACATATCCGCTATTATATTTATTATTTGACGCAATGTTGGAAGATGGAGTCATGTGTAGAAGTTCAGGCAAGTGAGGAAAGTTCTCTGATTGCCATTCACTTAGACCAAGTATCGTCTGGGTAGCCAAAGAGCTACAATTAGAAGGCGAACCATTCCTCACCAGGCTTTTGCGCTGCGCTTGGAATCCGCCACGTAAAAAAACTCCCCCAATGAAAACCAAACAACAGCCTCGGAAGAGACCGTATTCGATGAAACGGAGAGCATTATGTATTAATACTACATTATTGGATCTATAAGTATATTTCCGTCTATTTTTGAATGTCGCTTTCAATTCTTTAAAAACTTTCAAAATAAGCTAGAAGTGTTGCTTTGCCGGCCTTGGTAAGGTAGCTGTTCACAGGAAAGGCGGTTTGTGTGCGGGGCGTGATGCATTTTCACACCTAGCGCTCCTTCAGGTGCTCCGTCACAAAGTCATGAATCATAGATTTTGATAAATTTAACATCTGGCAAATAAACGAATACTTAGTCGACGGTCCGAATTCAAAACTTTTCGCACACGATTCACATTGTCAGTGTTTTCGAAGTCCAGGTGTCCCAGCAAGGCCTTCATCAACGATATCTTCCCGGCCCTCCTTCCAAAGCAACATCTGGGTAAGCCTGCTTGATCATATCAAACGTCTCTGTCGCAATTTACCGAGTTTCATACAGAATTTAATCGCGTACCTCTACTTAACGACGCTGCATTTCCACCTTGCACTACTCACATTTCACGTCACGCGAAAATGTCTGTCCTAACTCTCCAGGTGCTCGGAGACAACTTACCAGCCGCTCGTTCGTTAGCTAGGAACGCCTTATACCTAAGTACATGCTCCCGGATGTACAGTCGCTGCGGAAGACAATCAGACCTATTACTTTCCGGACAAACTCTGTATTATTCAGAGAATTGTTTTGGGGGTAAGGTTTTAAATATTTTTTTTTAATATATTTTTTCTACGACCAATATGTTGAAAAATTACAAATTTGTACAAATTTTGAGTCAATTATAGTCAATCTAACGGAGGCACAGCGTTTTAAACGAATGGCCGATGTGCTATATATATATTTGATGTATAAAAAACTTCAAATCGATTCGCCCGAAAACTTATTTTTGAATTCGTAAACATTAGAATTCAAAATCTACTGAACCGATTTTTTGAAAATTTGAACATTATTCTTCACATAAATCAACAGGTAATCAGATGGAGTTTTTTTCATTTTTTATTAACAAATTAACCGCGATATTTTGAGCTAAAATCGCGCTTTTTACTTCCAAGTGCTGCAAAAAATAGAAAAAAAAAAAAAAAAAAACTCTTTCTGATTAGTTTCAGATGATCCGGTAACGAATTAAAATGTTCACCGCTAAACCACTTTTTTTTTCAAGGTCCGTTTGGAGATTCAGCGTCACACGCTTATTTATTAATATTTTTCATTGAACATTTTTTCTAATATACTTCAAAAGTTGTATAATAATATGTCAGTAAATTTAATAAAACTATAATACTCATGTCACCGCAAAAAAAACACAAATATATCCTTTTGTTTTGCCTTTAGAACCAGTAATTGCACGCTTCACTTTGATAAATTGTCATCGTTAGCATTCCCCATTAATGTTTTGACCTGGTTTTTGAAGCTACATAGCACGTGAATTATTGACTTTTCGTTGATTTGGCTGTAGACAAGCTTCACAGTTTTCTTGTTTTTGAATGAATCCGAATGATTTTAAAATACATTTTTTTGAATTCGGTTTAGAATATTAGGTAATTTAATGACTCCTAAAGACTCTCCCTTGGATTTAGCCACATCATCTTCAAACTTTATCAGGAGGTTTTTCGTTTTCCAAGACAAAATCACCACTTTTAAATCGTGCAAACAACTTTTGACACGTTCTTTCAGCTGGAGTATGTTCACTATAAATTTCCTCCAAATTAAGGGGGCGTAACATTATTCTAATGCAATAGATTAGTACGTGTAGATTCCGAACCTTAATCCAATCGAATGCCTACGGATGGGTGTGTAAAATGGTGCAGATAGCAAAATTGTTGATAATATTATATATTCCTCTCTAATACCGCGCTCTTGTAAATTCAATGCTCGAAGAATTATAAATCTTGGAGGAAGGACTTAATACTAAATGTAAAGGCAGTAATTTACGTTTCACCAAAGAAAACATATACGCAAATATCCGAGTATATACCGTCATAAGTAAATAAAATTAAACGTGAGTACAAAACCATGTTTCGCATCTCAACTAATTGTCCAGAGCAGGTAAATTCTTTTTTTTTTTACATAGTGAGTACGTCTGTATAAATTCATGTGTTTAATGATGACATCATCTCATCGATAAATACATGTACTCCATAACATTTCATTCTTTAATGAGGGATCCCACTAGCCAAATAAAACAACTCATTGAATAATCGTTTCTTAAATGGTGTAGAGCTAATTAACCTTGCCCGATATCATTCAAGAAATTCTATATGGAAATTTTTAATTAATGAGTCGAATTAGCTATGTCGTCTGTCTCGTCCGTTTCTCTCAATTTTTGGGGTACCGATCTATAATTTCTATACTCTTGCAACCTACAGAGTATTATAGTTTTGTTCACCTAACGGGAAAAGTAAAAATCCGGTTGACTGTCTGTCTGTCCGTCCGTCCGTCCGTCCGTGCAAGCTGTAACTTGAGTAAAAAATGAGGTATCTCGATGAAACTTGGTATGTCGGTTCCTTAGTACAAAACAAATTCGGGTTCGTATGCCATGCCCACAAATCACCATTAACAAAAAACATATAAACATATTAAGGTTTAAAGCTGTAATTTGGTACAGAGGATCGCAGCAGCAAGTGGCCCGCCCTCTAATAAGTTTAATGACATATTCCACTACAGCTACAACAACAAAATTCGCCCAGCACGAATACTACAACAACATCTACCGATAATGTGAAAATGAATGAAATCCATCCACGTTGTGCAAATGATCGGACAATAACCACGCCTATTTTCCATATATCACAACTTTAAATTCCACTTCATTCGTTCAGTTTCTTGCACACAAATCAAAAAACAATATGTACATATAACGGGATAAAACCTTGCACGAATAATATCTTCAGTGTGGCCAATGTTATTATTTTTAAGAGTCGCATTGATGCTGAAATTGCAATTTGTCCATTAACTTCATAAATCATTTGAAGTATAAGATTTGTACTATATATGACCATTCACTTAATTTAGTATGTATTATATATACTTTACAATTTAATAAATTCAGTTAAACTTAAGATTTAAGGTTAGTCTAAGCGATGTAGCCTTGCAGTCGGCGAGTATATTGACTATTGTCCAGTGGTTAATGGCGTATATGTTGGGGTGGCAGCTTAGGTAATGAAGATATCTTGAACTGAGTTTCTGAATCTCGCTCTTCACCATATTTATTTCAAGGTCTTTGTTTAGCTAATATTTTTGTATGTACTGTGGAGCGTTTGCAATCAAGCTGAGTGTTTTGAATTGATATCTTTGAATTAGTTCTATGTTCGATTTACTTGCAGTTCCCCAGATTTGTATTTCATGTGCCCAAAATGATTTTAAAATGCTTTTATATAGGATCACCTTATTTTTGAGACTAAGTTTCGATTTAGGACCCAGTAACCAGTACATTTTTCTCGTCTTGATTTTTAGCTGATCTCGTTTAATTTTTATGTGGTGCTGCCATGTAAATCTTCTGTCTAAGTGCATCCCGTGGTACTTAGTGCTAGAGCATTCTAGAATATTTATTTGATGGAGATTGACGCTGAGACAATGTCCTGCTTTCATGGTGAAGGTAACATGCGCTGATTTTTTTCATTTACCATGTTCCAATTTCGAAACCAGGATTGCGTTCAGTTGTTTTTGAACAGTTTCAGACACTTCGTTTGCAGAGTAAGCAGATGCAAAAATGGCAGTCCCATCCGCATATGTTATACAGTTATATTTTCGTAATTTATGATTGGCATGTCGGCAGTGAAAATCGTGTACAGTGTTGGGCCGAGCACGCTACCTGCTTTAACTTCGCATATGTCGGAAGTGTCATCATTAATTCTAACGTAAAAATGTCTGCAATCTAAGTATGACCGAAGAAATAAGTAGAGTGGAGCTGGTAGTTTCATTTTTATTTTAAATAACAACCCCTTATGCCAGACTCTATCGAAAGCTTGTTGAATGTCTAAGAAAACTGCCGAACAGTACCGTTTCTCTTCGAGACATTTTAGTATGGTTTTGACGATTCTGTGGCACTGTTCAAGGGTTCCATGTAGTTGTCTGAATCCAAATTGATGGTCTGGGATAACGGATAAGGAATCCAAAACTGGCAATAATCGACGAAGAAATATTCGTTCGAATATTGTAGAGAATATTGTCAACAAACTTAATGGTCAATAAGAAGTTATTTCGTTCTCGGGCTTGTTTGGCTTCGGAATCATTATAATTTCGGCACATTTCCATAGCGTAGGAAAGTGGCTTAACCTAAAACTACAATTAAAGATTAAAGCTAAAAATTTCAGGCATTTCCATGGTAATTATTTGATTGTCCATGCATCAGCATTATCTGAACCAGGCGATTTAGAAACTTTTAACTGTGACACTTCTGATTGTACTTCAGTCAGTTTTACGTAAGGCATTGGTTTATCCATTTGACATGGACTCTCAAGAAAAGTCTGAACATTTTGGCCCTTATGGTCAGCATTGAGAGCAAAAGGCTTGAAAGTATGCGCAAGGGGGTTGCCAAAAGGCTTTTCTTTTGTCAAATCTACACCAAGAGTTGTTTTCATCTTTTATCGGTACTTGTCGCTTCGAAGGATGTTTCAGATATTTAGTAGCTTTTCACAAATTATATTCATCGTCTTTATTTGGAGCGGTATTCTTAAGAAATTTTGCAATATATTCTTTTTTTAGCTCTGCCAACTTGGATTTTAATTCTTTAATTGCTTTGTTTAGCCTAGTTTTGTCATTTCTGCTATTCTGCCAGATCCTTCGAAGTCGTCTTTTATTTTGCACCATCTGCGCTACTTCATCTGAATATGGCGCATTGTACAGTATGGTTTAGACGAATTAAGAGGAGAGGCTAATGAAGCGGCTAGAGCAATGATGTTATTTTTGGGTGAAGTTTTTCACAGCGTCTATCAGTCTCGTTTTGTTGTTATTTCCATGTTTAGGTTTAAATGAGACTCCAGCGAAGTTTGGAAAAATCGTATGTTCGACCTTTTACTTAAAAGACGCTGCTTTCTTGGTGTGACAATAACAGGCATATTCATATTGATAATGAGAGTGTAATGGTCTGAGCTCATAATATATCTTCATTATTGGAAATTTCTAGATGATGTGGGTTTATGCCTGTGTAAATTGCGAAGTCAATTAGATCCGGAATTTTGTTAGCATCAGCCCGCCAGTATGTGGGTCTGCCAGTAGATAAAACATTTAAGTTTTTTTTTTTGAAAAACACGTGCCACTTTATGACCAATAAATATTTAAATCCAATAAAAAATGTTCAAGCCCCTAGGTACCAAATATTTAGACCCCGATACCTATGGTTGATTTTTGATCGAAAATGTCGGTCAGTGTGTGATATAAATAATTGAAATTCAGTTCGTGGAATATCTATATGTTAAAAAAGGGTAGAATCAGACCAATACTTTCCGTAGCCCCCATATACGTTATATAGAAATAATCGAACTTCCGGTTGATTTTATATCGCATATGTCGACCAATATGTGAGTTATCTCAATGAAAATAAGAGAATGTGTTTTATTTACAACAGTGTTTCTTTGTGCCTAAAATAACTAAAATTGGGCGAAAACTGGGTGGAGTGGGCCCCATATAACAAGTATCAATATTTTCGAAATTCGGGGTGACTTTACTCCATATGATTGTTTTTTAGTATGTGTCATATTAGTAGTATGTGGTATTGGGAAAAATAGATGAAAACTGATCGATACTACCCCAACTATCATATACTTCGTACAATAATTTTCATTTTTCTAACAAACCTTATGTGTCTGTCAGTATAGCAGTTATATATATATTATACCAATACATACATATATATACATATACGAAGCAATTGTTCAGAGATTGCAGGATTTCACAACTTTAGCATACGGCTGTCATACAAATAGACCGTACTTAAAGTAAATATAATTTATGTTATAAGAAATGCATCTGTAAAGTATATTGTAGCTTAAGTTCAGACGAAGGTTTGTTTGGAATAATATTATGTTATGTATAGTTATATTTCTTTCATTAACAACATGCAATCTTTTTTTCTAATTTATATAATATATAAATAAATATGTGTATCAGCTATCGAACAATATAAACTTTCTGTACATATCATCAGCAAGTTCAAAATCTGATTCATCTAGTGTGCTAAGCAATTTTGTGTAATGAGTTGAGCCCCTCGTACTCAGTGCATCATCGAGGAGACAGCATTGAACCTAGCGCCAGTGACAGCATTATTAAGCTTTGTACATATTGACAATTCGGCGAACAATGGTTGTAATTTATAAACAAAACAATTAATATTCACTATGCCTACTACACTAATATTATTTCGAGTATACCTATAGCTATAAATAAACATGATCCTACATTGTATTGTTGAGCTATTTCCATGTACATGCATCCTCACATAGTATAAAGGCCAATATCATTTGTTTATGTATATTCGATTATTCGCGCTTGTAGACATTAGCTTTTGTAACACAATTGTAAATATGTATAGCATGCACATTGCATCCCATTGTTTTAGTCAGTGATGGCTGCTACGTCAGTAATCAGTACAAAAAAAATCCGATCCACTAAAGTGATGGATGAGAATTTTTTTTATCTTAGATTAGATTATAGTTTCTCAATTCAAAACGAAGCCGCGTTTTAACTTCCGACCGTTATTTTCGAAATTTAAATATTTTTCCACAGAGTAGAGAAAGTAAATATGTGATTCCTTTCAATTCATTACCGATTACTGATCAAAAATTAAATCTTTCGACACTTAATTTCAGTGGCGCTAATGTGCCATTGGCCGATGAATCTTCTTCTATACATAAATTCAAAACACAACAACGCTGTTTACTTGTGTAATTTAGTGCATTCGTCTGTATGTATGTATAGATTTTTATTACCAAGAGCAACGTGTTGCACACAGGGGTGTTCAACATTTGTTTGCAACGGCATAAAGAAGCAAATGTACGTACATCAAGTTATAAAATGAGGAACAATTTATCAGAGCCAAAATACTAACTGATTTGTTATTAATACTTCTGAAGACAAATTTTTTCAACCAAAAAAAACAAATGTTAATTTTGGCTAGAATACATTTTACAAATTAAAAAAGTTTTCCACGTCAGAACACAATTTTTTTCGTGTTCTATATATTTATATTATATACATTAGGGTGATTCAAAAAAAAATTTTTTTTCGATTGGTACTCGCAAAAATAAGTTCCTAGACATCTCTAAGAAAGCCTCTCCAAATATGAGTTTTTAATTGTAACGGGAAGGTCCTCCTACATACAGTTTTATATTTTTTTTTATTATCAGATAGAAAAATTTATATCTCGCTTCAAACTACTTGAAAAAATATTTTGTTCCTTTTGATTTTGTTTGGAAATTGAATGCCCTAAAAAAAGGTCTTCCATGATTTTTTCGTAAACCCAGCCGTTTAAAAGATATTAATACTTAAAATTTGATTATTTTTGGGAAAAATTTTTATTTCTTATGGATTTTATTACTCAATGAAAAAAATCATTATGAATGATGAAACTATAAGACCAAAATGTCGATTTGCCCAAAAGTTAAATTAGTATTTTGAGTATTTAGTGATCAATGCCATTAAATAAAAATTTTAAGTTTTTATATTTTCGCTAATAACTTTTTGTTATAATTCACTTCGAAATTAGCCACGAAATTAATGTTTTACTAAGAGTATCACATTTTATATAACTACCGTATAGCCATGTCCTTCTAATTATTTAATGAATATTGGATATTCATATATCAGTTGCTAAATACACTCATTGATTCGTTCACTTAGAGTGAAGTTTATGAATTATTTAAAAACTTTTGTAAATAGTGATTTTAGGAAAATATCACTGCCACACACCTCTTCATGGCGGTGACATCCGTGCCAACTTTTTGTTTCATTCGAATAACGTTAATTTGTTAGCAAGAATTTTTCAATTGCATTAGCAATCAACTCAATGAAAATACCTACTAAGACCTCAAGATACATATATCACTTTTTAAATCAAACTTTCTAAATCACCTTGTGCTTCTATCGATCAAGTAAGCATTTTTCCCTATGAATTTCAGCCTTATTGTGTCATGTTCACTAAGGATAGTGCTTCGAAAGATAGTTTTTATATGGCCAAATGTCTGAAGTAATAAAAATGTCAGTTGCATCTAAATATTATCACCTTTAATATTATATAATAATATTATATTTATATTTACTTTAATAATAATAATTATTATTATTTTCCTTATATTTTCTCAATTCCCTTATTTCTAACTTTAGCTTGTGTTAATTACCTAAATGTACCATTGTTATGCTGTGTGTAATATTTGCATTAATAAATATGTGTTTCTGATTTATTAGTTCTCATATTCAGTGAGAGGAAAAATAAACACAGGTGTTCAACATAAAACCAAAATAATCAAAATACTATTTCCGATTATAATTATACTTGTATCTAAAGACACATGTTGCCCAAACAAAAGTGTTAGAAGACGCTAATAATATTATTAGGCATATTCGATTGAACTCACAAACGCACCTAAACAAATTTCGGTAAATTATTGAACAATAAGTACGATATCACAACGAAATGTAGTGCGTAGGTTTGCTGTGAGTGAATGTGTGGTGCGGTAAGAACAATTTTGAACGGAATTCTTACTCTGTCTTGTGGGCGAAGTTAAGAATTTCATGCTAAGGGGACCACTACTACTACACGTTCAATAAAAATATCGATTCTAGATCCTGAATCGCGGTGAATATATTGACATCCAAAAAATGTTTTAGCATTTTGAAACCCGGATCTAAACATTCAATATTGATCACGCGATCCACAATACTTTGAAACCAAAATTCACGAGATAAAAAAACAAAGTTTTGACACAATTAAAAAAAGGATTTTATTGAAAATGTATTATTTATTTGTAAAAACTTTTACCTTTCCAAAGTTGTGGTGAATTCTTCAGAATTCATCCTAACACTTTTTGATCCCATGATTTCTTTGAGTTTTTGTCTTGAAAACCACTGACCCTTTTCCTCGCCTTTCCTTCGAAATTTTATACAAAAAAAAATCGAATAAAAAGTAAACAAATGATATAACCAAACTATTTTCTAACATATTTCTTTAAAAACAAGATTAATTTCGAATATATACTAACGCGATATTGAAAAGGTAGGATTTACTCGTCATCCACAAATAATCAATAATATAATTCTCGGGATCGTATTACGATCATAACTGCGGTCACACAGCATAGGTTCACACATCGTAACAAAAGTAGGTTACGTGTTTTCAACGAGTTAAACTCAATACAATAACTCAAATATTTTATCACCATCCGATCAGTTTTATCAATTTTGAATTTTCTATATTAATTAATTAAGCAATTATACGATCGCATTCTCACTACAAACGTTAAGTGAGATTTTTCAAATAACTAGGTGGGTCCGGCACACCCAACCCTTAATGCAGTCTGGCAATACTCAAATTCAAATTAAATTCCCATGTCTTGTCTGTGTGCGTTCGACGCTTTCATGTGCAAATATTGTACTTTAAATTAACTTCGCTCAGGTCGTTGTCGATAGTCGGCTTATGGTCGCGTACAAATATATATGAGAGCTTCGAAATCAGCTTCAGCTGCAGTGCAATTTCATTTGATTTCCTTTCCTTTCCAATTTATTTCACAAATTTATAATTCCAATTAAAATTGTGCATATACCTCAGTTATTAAATATATAGAGATGTACATTTATTTCATTTAGACATATACACGCATGGATAAATATACAGGAATAAATTTGCTGGTAATTACTTTATATTTTTTAATTTTTTATCATTTATAAATTGGTTAATTTTAATAGACAAATATCATAATTATCTAACAGCCAGGAATTTTTAAGTATTGTATGAAAGCCGCTTTGTGTATAAAAATGTTAGTAAATAAAATTCATAACGAAAATAAAATTAAATTACAGGAATAGTGCAGCCTTTTTGCTATGAATGAGCTACTATTCATTTTAATGCCCTCTTTCTGTAGATAACAATGTAAATCGTGTTTTAGGTATTCGTGTATCAAAACTAGATTTCAAAGCATAATTAAATACTAAATACAATTATTTAGTACTACCCATCACTACTAATTATGGTGAATATAGGTTTCCGTCTTTTGTACAGTGGACTATGAAAATGGAATGTGATTTATTATAATTTAAAAAATTTGCCAAATTTATGCAAGAATTTATTGTTTCAAAAGCACGGTTCAATAACAAAAGGTTCTATTAGTAAATAATAGCATGACAGTTAAGACAAACTGCCACCTGCGCTCAAAAACTATGTTGTTTCAAGAGTTAAAAAATTTTTGGGATTCAAAAATTATAATACTGATATTTTAAAATTTTAGATGACATAAGTAATTTGCCTTACAACTATTTATACTCATTCCCTTTTCGTTGTGATGAAATTATTTATTTTTTTTTTTAAATTAGTTTGTAAAGATATAACATCCTACATGTTTCCTCCGAATTCAATGGTGCTTATTATTATACTTGTACTCGTATATAAGAAGCCAAAGCTGGATCTTCGAAAAAATAAGAAATTTATATTTTAGAATACTGGTCGATTTCCCAAAATTTTGTATAGTCGATTAAGGTATTTGTACTTAAATATTTTCTGTATAAAACTACTGTAACAAACATTTACGTATGTCAAAATGAAATTCACAAATTTTTGAAATCATCACTCTTTTTCTTTTTCATCAACAAGGCTATATTCATCAACAAGTTGAACCCTCTCTGATAATAAATAATTATGTTTTTAATAGCATCAATTCCAAAATTCGAATGGAAATATGTTGATTTCTTTTACTTATGATTTGGTGATACAGTGTTATCAGATCAACCGAATTATTCATTTTTTTATTTATTTATTTTAAAAACTAAAATAAAAGTAAACTTGCATATTAAAAACCTCTCGATTTCAATTAGCACTGAAAATACAATATTTACTAGCAATAGTCACATATAGAACCATCTAATATTTAACTAAACATTACAATATTTTAAACACTCTTGATTACGATGTCATTCATATTAAAATGAAATTTGTGCACTTACTAGTCGATATATTGAATCCGTGCCATGGTGTTCAACCATCGTTGGGACTTTCTAATGAGAAATTAAACTGTATATTTCTTTAGGCAACAATAAAATTTTAATTTCTACTTCTTTCGTAATATAAGTTCTTCCGAAAATATGAAAAAATCCAATACCGCAATTTTTTTATAATGAATGGATATATTGTATTGTGGTTAAAATACAGGGTAGGCCATTTAAAGTTGACCCATTTGTTTTTTTGCCAAAATTAAGGCGTCGCGGATAATCAGCTGGGTTTAGTTTTTGTGCCATTTGAATTTTATATGGAAACATCTTCAAATCTTTATGAATTATGCGTCGGAGAGTGGTGCGAGAGATGTCTAATTCCTGAGAGCGGCGATAACTCGATGTCGATGGAGTCTCCTCAATACTGGCTCGTACAGCTTCGATATTTTCATCAGAACGTTTTGTGCGTTGTCTGGATGCATGACTGGCATTACTGAGATTACCGGTGTTCACAAATTTTGCGTATAAAGACTTAATTGTGTTCTTAACTGGAGCACTTTTCACTTTATTTTTTTTGCGAAACGCACGTTGAGTTAACACAATTGAAAAGTTATTTTGAATATAAAGCTGAACAATTTCAGCGCGTTCTTTTGGAGTGTACTGTTCCATGGTATAAATTGTCTTCTTCTAACGCGGTATGACATTAGCCGATTTGTCAGCGCTGTTAAAAGTTACAGCGTTGCCAGATGGGTCAACTTTAAATGGCCTACCCTGTATAAATACATATAGTCACCTAGAATGTGAATGAACAAGCCATCGAAAAATTCGATATTGTTATATTTCTAATTATGACTTCTTATAGTACATCATATTACGTTTGTATATAATAAAAGAATATTTTATATATGTATTAAATCTTAAGTTTAGGCTTTTTCATGCAGACTAAGTTTTGCAATACCGTATTTTGTTTCAGAAAATGATAATTCACTATGAATTTGTGCACAAAGCATAAAATGTACTTTAAACACGAAAAACCGAACCTATAATAGCCTTCGCAGGTCAAGTTTCAGTTATTTCCAGCTATATTTCCAGCTTCATTTCAATCTGGATTTTTGTGCTTTTGCAACATGCAGAGTAAAACAGTTTTGTTCACCTAATTCACCTAACGGTTGTTGGTATCATCTAAATGAGCTGAAATACGGTTGACTGTCTGTCCGTGCAAGTGATAACTTCAGTAAAAATTAAGATAAATTGATGAATAAACGCATTTTCTGGCACCTAACAACGGTTGACAGTGGGATCTCGGACCACAAAACGCCATTTACCGAAAACATATAAATGGCCATAATTAAGCACTAAATTAAGATATAAAACTCTTATTTGGCACAAGGCATCGCAGTAGTAAGACGCACCAGCGTGCAGAAAACAAGATTAATGTACTTATCTCCTAAACCAATAAAGCTATAACAACAAATTTTCTTAGCGCAAATGTTATAAAAAGTGAATAAGATGAAATCGGAAACAAAAAAACGATTTTGGGGTGACACCGCCCACCTTTTGGTAAAATCTAATTTCTAAAGACCCGATCGAACGGTTTCGGCTGAACTTAATACGTGGCATGCTTCTCAAATTTCTACAACCACGCCTAATAGTAATTGCAATAACGGAATAAAATTTCGCACTAATAATTCCTTTAAGGTATGCCACCTTATGACCAAAACGTCCAAATCCAACCAAAACTGTTCAGGCCTCTAGGTACCGCATATGTGGACCCCCATAGCTATAGTTGACTTTTGACCGAAAATATCGACAGATGTCGAAGATCTATAATTGAAATTCAGAAAGAATCCCTTCCTGATAATAGTAATTATGTGCACCAAAAATGGGTTGAATCGAGTCAATACCTCCCTGAGCCGCCATATACATACGTTTTTCTAATAGTGCTGAATTTGTCGGTCAGTGTATGACTTATAAAGAGTATATGTATATCCTCTGATTGACGTTTTTCATCTTAAGTTATTTGCCTGGCATTAATTCTTGCAAATTGCAAGAGTATAAAATTTTTAGTTGTTTAAATTTATTTCAATATCTTTTTCTTTATTTCAACGAAAACCAAACGAATATTCAACAAATAATATCAAGGGGTCTTCACATTGTTTGAAGCCTTCTTACATCTAAGGCCATAATCCAAAGTCCGCATGTGAAGCCCTTCATCTAGGATTGTTAAGGTTTTTTGCATCTCTGTGCAATAAATCAAGAAAAATTATTTGGCAGCACGAAGTCGGAAACATTGCGCTTATAAATACATTTGTAAACATTTTTCAATTATCGCACACACCATAACTCATAAAGAGAAATAAGAAAACGTACGCGAAAAAAGTGCGTTTAGTGAATTAACAAGTGATAACTATTCGCACTCACCTCTGAACACAAATGAATAAATTTCCGCGTGCTGTGTATTTGAAAGCCGCATAAATAAGAGATGCTCCTCAGGAGTGTAGCTATGTCAGGAAGCAACCTAACATTGAAATGCAAACACTTGTAACGCACAAAGATTATTATTTTCGTTGTTATGTTGTGATGCTTCTTCTTGTTTTGTTTCGAATTTAGTTTTGTTGTTTTCGAACTACATTTATATGGTTCATTTGCACACACGAATATACCAAACTGCACATTTTATCGTTGTTTTTCAGACACGAACTCTTTGCAGTGTTATTGTTATAATTGTTTTTTTTTTTCGATAACTATTTTGCTCTTACTTTACCTTCGTATTTGGTAATGTCTCGTCTTTACACGTTGTTGATTATTTATTCGATTATTGTTAATGATTTACCGTTCATCCACTTGTTTCGGTCATTTTCTGCTGAAATGCAAATCTCTTCCGTTTGTTATGTTTATAAGCCATCTTACTTTACAAGCCCTGTCGCACTTTTGCCTCAATGTAAGCTCGATTAAATAACTCCGATGATCAATTCTACGTTTTATAGTTTTTGTGAGCTATTCACAGGTATTTGTAATTGCATTTGGTTGAGTGATTTCGATTGGGGCTAAAGTTTTTAAACCTGTCGTTGTTGTTGTGGTATTTATTGTGCTCTACGCATTTTTTATATTAGCGCACATTTCGTTATTCCAACATATATTGATGGAATTCTTGGTTTATTTGGTTTTATTGTTGTTGTTTGTAGTTATTTAAATGCCATAAATTTTAGTTTGTGAATGTTTACGAAAATTTCATAATTCTAAAATTCAATAATTTTATAAGCTAGAATTGTGTTATTATCTATTTTCATCGTCGAATTGTATGCAAATTTTAATTCCAATTTTCTTTTGTGGTGAAGTTTCGTTAAATATGAATATGAATTTCGCATGTAGATATTTGAATTTATCCTCTATATTTAAGCTATTTATTGCACTAAAAGGGTAAACTGCTATTATTATTACTTAAGTGGTGTTTTCATTTATCGTTATTTTCGTTTTCAATATTTTTAGTGATATGTTTAATTAATTGCATTGCATTACGGTAAAATATTTGGACTCTATTTCAGTCTATTGAGCTTCGTTTATTTTCAAAAGTTATTGTTGTGGTTTCAATCCCATATAGTTGATATTTTCAATTTAGGTTTTGCGCTTAATTATTTTTATGGTTTACCTGCTTAAGTGCGATTAGTGGTTGTTGTTGTTGATGTTGTTGCTGTCGTTACAATTCTCTTTTCAATTCTCTGCTGTTTCTGCACCTGCACAAGTCTTTTCGTAATTCTTTATTGTGCTCTCAACTTTCCCGAGTATAAAATCCAAACGTTGGTGAAGACAAAACAAGCACACATTAAAACTTTTCAATTCAATTCCGATTCAGTTAATGCTGCTCTGCACGTATGCCGCCCTTAGCTGCAAGGGAAAAGAGCAAAAAATGAAAGAAGTTAAAAAAACATGGTGGCACAAGTTAGTTGGGTAAATGTAAAAATTAATGTATTAAAACTTTGTGTACGCGTTGTGGTTGAAGTGCGAACAATCATAAAAAGATGGACAGGCAAAATAAATAATCACGAAATAATTAAGTTTATCGAACCAGCTTTGTAAGTAGGTCAGTGAATTAAGACTGCTACAAATAAATAAATATATTTGCGAATAAAGCAACTTTACAGTACCCTTTAAATAAGTCAGCTGAGTAAAATTAAATTCATGGTTATATTTTCCGTGAAATTACCTCACTAGGAATTTAAAGGGTTACATAGGTTTCCTCAGGTAAAAACCAGGCTTTTTCAAAAATTTTTTTCTCATATAAAAATGAAGTATTTATTACATTATTTTATTGTTACAAACATTTACTATTAGCAAAGAAACTCTGATTTTTTGGAAAAAATATTATAAACTTGGCCATTGCGACGCCATTTCCGGTGACCCCTTGGAAAACAGTTGCGCACTCGTTGGCAGGATAACGCCTTACAGAATCATCTAAAGTGAAAAAACACGAGTTTTTGTTAAAACCTTAACTTAGAACTTGGACGAAGGAAAAAAGATGAAAATCGGATTTTTGGCAGACATTTTTACAAAAAAATTAAAATTTCAGTGAAGATTTGGCGACACAACAAATCAACTAGAAAATGTGGGACAATATTCTAGAGGTGTTGTAGAATTTAATAAAAACCATAAAAAAATATAAATAAAAATCGATTTTTTGAAACCCGTAAACCCATATAACCCCTTAATGAAACAGCTTCCTGTTTAAAATTTAAAAAGTAACTAAAAAAATGTTAAGTACTAAGAACTTGATTTAACAAATTATTAATTCGATTTTACTTAGGAACAGTAAAAAGTTATGTCACCTGATATATAATTCGACCCGAACTGATTAAAAAACACATTGATACATATGTACTATCCCCACCAAAATAGTTTTCTGAGCCAATACAAATATGCAACTAATTGCTTTAAGCAAATTTTCTATACATTTGTTATAAGCCTCCATTGAGGTGTCTTTAGCAAAATTTGTTTTTTTTTTAGTTTCGGCATTCCGGCTAATAGTTTAGGTTCGGCAGTTTTGACAAACCTACGTTTCTTCACGTCTCAGCTATATTATATCTTGTCTGTAACTTCTACTAGACGTCGTTTTTGCAAAATATTCAGTTCGTTTGGTACGACTCTAACTTAGCACGTTTCAGACTCAAAACATTAACCAAACTTAACACGTTTCATGCTCAAAACATTAGTCAAATGTCCCGAGTCGATCTCTAAGAGATTTTGAGGACCACTGCTATTTCTCTGCTGTCAACATTATGGCTTGGAAGCACTGGCTCTTTAACTTTTTCGTTATTATCACCATGAATGAATGACTCACATGATTCGGGTTTCAGATGATTTCACGATCTTCACTAAATGCTTTGTACCACTAAAATATTTGTGTTCGTGATAAAGTAGAATCCTCAAAGTACTTCTGCAATATTATATATGATTATTATTGAAACCATCATTCTGGAGTAAAAATCGCCGGACAAACTTTTCGTGTTGTAAACGAACAGCTGCCACACACACTAATTGACATACATATGTATGTAGATCAAACTTCACGCGAACATAAAAAAGATTGCATCAATCTTATAAAAAAATTTTATTGTCGCTTAATTTGCTTAGGTATTCTTTAGAAATATATAATTTTCAAAAAACGAGTCATTGTACTTTAGCTAACATTTTCCCGCTTTAACTGGATATGCTCATTTCGTGCAGCATTTTTATCAAGATATATGTTATATGTAAGTATTTTCTAAGCAATTGGATTTCCAAACAAAACACGGAAGGTTTCGATCGAAATATTCACTGAAACTTTTCCTGTCTATTGGAAACCACACTAATCATATTGGGGACAAGGGAAGATATTATGTTAGCTAAATAATTTTTGTATCAAGCCACATCTTCTTAAACGAAGGTTTTGTAATTAAAAAATTAAGATAAGAACTTTAAGAAAAGGCACGATGATCTTCATATTTCATATAGATAATAGAAAAATACTATTGTAAACTCTATAATTTATTTTTATCAACATAATAAAATAGTTCAAAATCGGGCGTTCCAAACTCGCAAAATTTAAATTTTAAACTTTCCGATATTTTCTGAAAACACCGTGCGCTCTTTGACACTGCAAAAAACGTTCGAAAGTTTTTTGATTCTCTTATTCATTTATAAATAATCTAAGATTTTTCACACCGACCAATAATAATTTCATAAGCAATCTAAAGCCAAAACTTTACCCAAAAATTTATTTTTTTAGAAACCGGTTGGAAAATTTGATTTTTGCGGCCTTCTAAGTTTATATAACCTCTTAACCAGTAAGTTATGCTTATGTATATCCTGTCCTCAGTAATCGAACTCACGACGAGTTTTTTACTCTATGGAAAAGATGGAATAAATGAATAAATGCACGAAATATTTGTAATGATGGCAAAAAGGGAGTAAAAAAAAGTTAATTTAATAAAAATTTTTTGATATGTTTCACTTTTAATTTTAACGGATAACAAATCAAATAAACAGATTTCACATAAATAAATTGCTATTGGAAATTTTTTAAACGGACAGGTAAGGCAAAAACGTATTTAAAAATAAACTAAACTGAAATTAATACGGACTACGCCAATAAAAACTGATTGGAAGTTGCGCTACTGCAGTCAAATAGCATGACTACATATAAGTACACACATATTTGCCTATATGCACATGCAGATAGTTTGTAGGTTTGGTTGTGCATATCAAATTTGCAAATTACCACGCTATGTGCCCTTTACAGAATGAAAGGAAATGGCCTCAAACAAAATTGTCGAAAGCGGTGCGCACGAAGAGAAGAAAGGAAGTAAACGCTCTTACACCTCCGCACATACCATGTGGAACACGTGCACTCTCACACATACAAATATATAAATAACGAAAAATGCGCGAATGTGTGTTGACCATAATGTGGCATTACTACCCCACATTATGTCACTCATTCACTCTTGATGGCTTTATTCCATTTTATTATGCAACAAAAACACCGCAATGCCTTCTGCCCCAACCAACCCCCAGAATGTCGCCACATTGTGTACAAATCTTCGTCAACAAACATTATTGCACTAAACCCATACAAGTTACCGTTGCCGACGTACGAGCGCGGTTGAATTGCATTCTCTTTAAAAATAAATATCATTATATTGCATACGTATATAGATATATAGATATATAGCATATATATAAATAAAATTAGCAGCCTTTGCGGGACTGAAGTGAATTGCGGGGCTAGGGCGGTGCAGCTCAGCCAATAGTTTTGAAGTATGTAAACTGGCGGCTCGGAGAACAAACGTCGTAACGGGGGACTTTTGTTCGCTTTCTTTGCATATTTTTTTCGTTTTTGTAATACATCATTTACGCTTTTCCTCTTATGTTGTAAATTTTCATTTTCAGCGCCCTGCCCGCCGCTCATACCCTGTTACTTATACGCTCGTTCGCACACATTATTGCATTTTTTCTCTGCATATGCCAAATGGATACCATTACACACTAACACGCCGACAAGAGTGGCAAGTATTTGTGCATTGGACGCAACACTTTGTGGCAATGCTATTGTTGCTGTTGATTTTCATAAAGGTGGCGTTGGTTCTGCCGCCAACAACTCGATAGTGGAACGACCGAAAAAATCAGCAACAATTTCCACCACAACGTGGCTCAATGTGGAGTACATATGTATATACGTGGTCGTGTGTGTGTGCAGTGCACACGAGCCTCCATTCGGCCGAGTTTAGTTCCACAAACCCTTCTCCGAAAAACTGCTGTGACCAGTTAACCTGCCATTTAGTCAGTCTTTCAGCCAACACAGCGACCTATAGCAGCCCCAACCACCACACGCCCCGGTGCATGTAACGCCCATAGACCGCTCACCAAACTGCATGCACCGGACAGATCGACCCAGCTAGCGACCACTTAAAGTAGGGCAACGTCAGTAAAAACAACACAAAGAATAAAATAAATAAAAAACAAAAGTAGTGTTACAACGACAATGAGTAGTAGCAGTTACAATGACAACGAAAACACTTATTAACATTTACGGGTAAGAAAACGGCGAGACGCCTACCCACCTACCAAAGGAAGCGAAATATAAATTTACGAAATACGGCAGAGTAGATAGGCCGAAACGAGGCAGTAGAGCTGGAATATAGATAAAAAATGCAAACAAAGATAGAGAAAATGAAAAATGAAGGAAATTACGAGTAGTGGCATATAATGCCTTCGTTATTTAAGTAATGTGATAAGTTGACGGTAATTTCCTCAAAATTTCACTTAGAAAGTGGGATAAAAGTGTAGCACATAATGCGAGTGGAATAATTAATAATATTAAAATCTTAATTAGCAATCAGCCATTGCTTTGTATGCGTATGGGCGCACATTAACTCCCAAAGAAATCGTCTTAAAGACGCAGTACGCATTCTACTTGCCACAGTTTTGATAAATACAGAGGTGCTAAGTTTTAACTTTGTGGTTTTAAAGTTTAAATATAAATTGTTTTATTTTTCTAAAGCAATATGAGAAAACTTCTTTGTAACTTGTTCGGGGAGCTTTGCAGTATAGGCAAAAATACTTTAAAATTCTTAACTTTCGAGTTTAAAATATATAAAAATTGAAGTATTTGTCACTATTGGGTGGGTTTCTAGAATTTTGCATGCATTGTAGTATGGAGATCAGTCAATTTGATAGTTATTCTAGCTCTACCTTTTTACTTGTATTTGCTTTCCTGTTTTAAATACTCTCCAGATGTTTAAATAGCTTTCTTTATTGTTTTTAGCGAGTCTCCTTTATATAGCAAGTTTTAGAGAATAAAAAGCCGTTGACTCTAACTTAATGAATTTATTTTATTTATTTAGGTATTATATTTGCTGTTAAGCCTTGGCCTAACTTAGATCTCGATGAAGATCTCTCTTTGCCTATTTGAAGATAATTAAGGACGAAGCAAGTAGAGGTACTTTTTTCAATAGAATTTTTTTTACAGATTATCTGTGAGGTACCTCAAGGTGTCACGTTGTTTTTGTCAAGTACTGTTTGGCATTCCATCACAGAAAGTCTTACGCCTGAACATCGGCCACAAATAGCCTCACTTTATTACAAAAATACACGTTTTGTAAAGAATGTGTTTCGCGCCCTTCACTCAACTTATGGTCATCATAATCGGGCTACTGAGCGTTCTATTCGCAACACCATCACCCATTTTGAGACCCGGTCTTCATTATTGGATAATATTTTATAATGTTCGGGTTAATCGATAAAAATAATAATTTCATAATATTTCGAAAATATACTGGACTAACTAGATTTTCTTTTGAGAGTCGAACGGTTGTATGTAATTGACGTGTCGTATTTTTTCCGCCATAAAACGGAGGTTCAAGCAGGGAAACTCACATTTCCAATAGCAGATAAATGGCTATTTGTGTCATAAAACAGTAAAGTTAAACATTTAGGGATACTACTCTAAGACTAGAGTTGTAGTACCCTGAACAAGTTTTCCAGTGTTTCAGATATCCAATTAAAATTTTGCACACTTTCTTTTCTCTCTAAGAACCTGCATATTTGTCGGAACCACCGATATCGGACCACTATAACATAAAGCTGTTATACGAACTGAGCGATCAACACCAAACCTTTCTGTGAAAAACGTTTTATTTGACAAGATACCTTCACGAAATTGTGCAAAGATGAATTTTAAAGGCAAAGCTACAATATCCGAACAAATTGTTTAGAACCGATCAAATATTTGTATGGAAACTTTTATATACATATGTGAAGGGTTTTTAAGATTAGGTCCAACCGAAGTGAACTTCTTTTCAAGATAAAGATTTCTTAGTCCATGTATTTAAAAAATGCTTAAATGAAGAATAATAAGTTCTAGAAAATAATTATACGAAATATATATCTGACTAAAATAGTTACTTTGCAATATTTGCTAGGATGATTTTCTTATTGCAAATCAAAATTAAAAATTTGAAATTTATGACACCCTGTGATTTTCGCAATCTTATTTGATTTTAAATATATCTGCATTTCACATAAGGATTTCCTTTAAATGAGCTTTTAATAGTTCCATAGGCATTTTATAATTATATAATGAAACTAGAAAAACTGATTTGATGTGGCAATGTCACTGATACATTTATAAGCTGTCCTTAGTGCACGAACACGCTGCCAGTTTTGCATAAATGTATCCGCATGTGAGTATTTGCAAATCGATAGAAGTAGACAATTTGTATGCAAGTGCATTATTTACTTAAACGTGAAATATAAGTATATATTTGACACAAATTTACAAAGGCGCTTACAGTAGATACATACATATATTGTATATATATACATATATGAGCTTGTATATAATTGAGCGCAAAATGACATACATATACATATAAACCACTTTTTCCTTCATAACTAACTACCGTTATTATATAAAATAACAATGAGCCAATTTTTATAGTCAATTATTATTATCGTCAACAACAGCAGCGCCAGCAGAACGACAGAACAGCTAGCGAGCTGGCAATGGGCACTTTCGTCGGGTGGGCAGGGTGGTGAAGTGTGGCTGTGGCACGTTGGAGCAGTGGCACGTAAACGTTAGTACGGTACTTCTTCGTTGCCGCTTTTATTGTTATTATATTAATATTTTGTGCATGTTGTTGTTGTAGTGTTTATATTTCACTTTGCTTTTGCTACACACCGCCATTGTTGTCACGCTGGCTGCCGCAAAATACATTTACTCACACATGCTCGTCAGTACACAAACACAAATGTACTTAAACAGCATTAGTGCATAAAATTATGCCACATTCATGATTGCCAAATTTAAAATATGCGCTTTGTACCTCCATATGTGTACGTATGCGAATAGGAACAAACAATAACTGTATTTCATGATGGGTTTTAAGTGGCACTTTATGTTGTAAGTTAGTGTGCCACGGGGTATTCAAACGCCGTGGTTGATATGTGCACGCGCAAAACTCCGCTTCCGGTTGGTGCAGAAAGAGAGTGTCAGTATTTTTTAAAAGAGGGCCAGAAGAAAATTCAAAAATTTGTCATTGTTACATTGAGATTCGGTATATAGCTGACAAAAATCTGAAAATTTACATAAATTAGGACTGCGTCAACAGTTCTGTGTATTGAAAAAAGATGGTCACCTGACTAGTTCGACTTGCAGTTCGTACCAATCAGAACAATGTTTATAACTGGCTGCTTGAGTTGGTTTTAATTATACAGAATAAGAATCCAATTTTTTAACAAAATGAAGTAATGCGTTTATATTTTGTTGCAGTTCCTAAAAAAATTTATTATTTTTTTCTAGTCAAAAAAATTCACTTAAATGAAAGTGAACATTACTTGAATAGTTTAGTTGAATAATAATTTTCTTACTGAAAATTTTACAATTTAATGAAGGCCAAATTTGAGTTTTCCTATCAAGATAAAACTCTATTATTTTTATTTTATTTTTTAATTATATTTACTTGCTTTATTTTATTTATTTTAATTTATTTCATAATTGTACAATTTTATTTTATTTATTTTATTTTATTTATTTTATTTTAATTTTATTTTATCTTACTTTATTTTATTCTATTTTATTTCATATTCATAATAAGTAAAATTATTATTTTTTTTATTTTATTTTATTTTATTTTATTTTATTTTATTTATTTTATTTTATTTTATTCTATTTTATTTCATATTCATAATAAGTAAAATAATTTATTTTATTGAATTTTATTGTTTTTTATTTTATTTTATTTGTTTTGATTTTATTTTATTCTGATTTATTTTATTTTACTTTTATTCTATTATTTATATTTTATTTTACCGTATCTCATGCTTTTTTGTTTAAATCTTTTATATTTTTTGCTGAATTTTAAACTATTTTTAGTGTTACCATGAAAAATGCTATTTAAAATGGCCGTTTAAACATATAACTTGTACCCAGTGGTCTTTCGAATACTTACAAAACACAATTAATTTCAAATAACTTGCATATTAGTAAGTAAAATTGCATAAACAAATACATATTTCATTATTTTATCGCTTAGTAAAGCAAAATATATTGAGTACATAACAAAAATTTTAAAAAACTCTCCATAAGTAAGTATACAAAGCCAATTTTATTTAATAATTTATGATTTTTCTTTTATTTGTTAACTGATATACATACGTGATATTCTTGTAATTAGTTTTGAATTGTATTTATGACCACTTCAGATGGTAGGTTAGTATTCAGAGAAGCCATATGAGGAACGCAGCGCAACGGACAGAACAAGAAAACTTCTTATACCTCACACACACAGTATCTACTCTTATTTACTTCAAAAATATTTAGAATTATTTGCTGATATTTTAGTAATTTCTTCCACATAAAAAACAAAGCAATATTCACCAAAAATCATTTTAAACAATTTCATTAACTCTAGAATAGCCCATTTTAATTACCAAAATTAAAATTAAATTCATATATTATTACTTTCTGCACTCATTTCATATGTTCCACAAACAACAAGTAGCAAAAACCATTAATTAATAAATTCCCACTCTTTATCGCTACACCATTTCAAGCATTGTATTTCTATGAAACGTACCAAATGAAATGATGAAGGTTGAAACTAATATTTTATGTATATTGCAGAGCCAAAAAAGTTTTTGGAAAGCTTGCCATTTATTGAAATATTTCACAAAAGGGTTTAATTCAACTCAATTCCACTTCCACTAAAACATTTTTTCATGTTTTAAACTGTACACCTTCGCCCCGAATTTTCGGTGTTTTCATATGTGTGGCTAATATGTTCTGCACGGAATCATCCCGCCCTGTTCGTTATTCCGCCCGCTTTCGTTTATGAAGCTTACTAATTTATTGTACCGATTTAAAAAAATATATATGTTGTATTAGTCTTGTCTAAAATTTAAATCCATACCATATATATTCTTTATATATACATATATCGATTCTTGAGATCTTAATAATAATATGGCTCGCACAGCTATAAAAATATTTATTTTAGCCCCACCTGCAATTACTGCAGTGCATTTCAATGTAATTTCACAGAGCCCATAGGAAACGATTCCAATCCAAATTACCAAAAGTTAAATTACTCTGAAGTTTAAGAAGATCTCTATATTATTTCATTACAACTGCCATTTTACTTTATTTGAAAAAAACGCTGGAAAATTTGGGTATACAAATCTAAGCAACTGCCTTTTCAAATTCTACCCACATTCGATCCTCTACGTGCGTGTTTGCTAGAAGTTTCTTAATTTTGAGAGTTAGAAATTTTATATATATTTTGGTATACGTATGTATATTTATTGTTATCTTTGTACAATTTAATCTTACTGAAAAAAGGAAAGGACTATTTCCGGGAAAATTATAATTAAAATCATAAAAACTAACTATAAAAATAGTGAATTACAAAAACTATTACTACAACAAATATAAAAGTTTATGAGCTTAACAAACTTGTCAGCTCTCACAGCAATGTCTCTTTTTGCCTAAAAGTAACTTCGGTTTCTGATAAATTTTTAGTTTTTGGAGCTAAGCGTTTAAAAAAAAAGTGGGTTGAAAATAAAGAAAAATTTTAAACAAAATATGTGTACATTAAAAATATTTTTCTTTTGTAAATATTTTAATTGTGAAATAAAATGTTGCCCAAAATATTTAATTTGTGCTACAATTATTGTTATTGGGGAAGTGCCTACCTTTTCTTAGACCGCTAAGCGCTCACAGTTGCTTCACTGCTGGAACTCTCCTTTATTACGGAAATAAAACTTTCCAATTTCTACACAATGCATATCCATTTCACATCCACTTAAACTCATTTGTCAGATTCTTTATTAATTCTTGAGCATTTTCAAATCGTTAACACCGTCACCCATATAGTGAAACACACAATCATTACATGGCTTACTTAGCGGCACTGCTTTGGTCATGCATCATTAATATAAACACATCAGAACCGTTGGCTATTTCATGCCTTTCCAACGGAAAATTTGAAATATTGAACACACTAACCAAATTTTTATACACATATATATAAGTATTAATTTGTGTTTCTACACTTATTTTTTAACAATATAAAAGTAACTATTGTTTGAACTTCCGTGTTCCGGTTTTCACTGCACTTCCGTTCGTATGCATCAACCGCGACTCGACACCACTCAACTAAACTGAATTTGATGCAAAGTCCAAAAACAAGCCCAACAGTCCAAACTGGTAACCACAATAGCAGCACTGAGACCAACAACGAAAGAATTCTCGCGAAAAGTCTGTGAGTTGGGTCGCACTCTGTTGGCGCTGCAAAGCGGCTTACAAAACACGAAGCCGAACTGGCATTAGCAGCGTTGGCAGGGAGCGAATGACCGAGTGGCCGAATAACGAAATGTAAGCTCCAACAGTGATCTAGCAAACGTCCATTAACAGTGGTACTTTAAACAAAGGCAGCGCTGTTAGCCAAACAGGATGTATCTGTGAGATGATGATGACTACTATTCACGTTGGCAGTGAAGGAATTGGCAGTGTTAACCGATCCAAATTTTAAATAAGCACTTTAGCGGCGTCGCATGTACAGTACACGTAAAGACGGCAGAACTAAGCTCACAACTCAGTTTACTAAACTAAGCTTTACACGAATTAGAGTTGTACCATAACGGTTTTTTACGAAATATTCATAGAATCGTAACATACTTTTTTGCGCAGTTCACAATCATCATTATGTTTCCGAACGTATTTTTCACTTCTGTGTCACACAATTTGAGTATTCTTCTATTTAATGGTCACCGGCAGAAAATCACACACACATACACCAAATATTTAAAGTCGCCAAATGAAGTACATTCATAAGTTCCACAACTTCTAGTTCGTCTTGTGTACTGGACTTTATTTTGAAACACTCACACACTCTAAGCACTTGACAAGCTTACGAGTAGCGCACAGCTACCGTGACATGTGCGTGCACGCGGAAACACAAGTGAAAACTGAAACTGTTCTACAGCTCGAACATGGATCGGCTCTGTGTCGATGGAATGTTGCAGTATTGTTTGTGATGGGAAAATGCCACGCATCGCACAACTTTCTGCTAATATTAGCATCTGCTCTCACCCTCCGGAAAGCACAATGAATATGGTAGCCGAACTAGCGCGAGAACGTTCACAAAGTTCACATAAATAAGAAAAAATGCACACGAAGACCAAATGGAGAGCAGCGATGCCTTTGCAGCGCAACGCAAACAAACAAAGTTGAAACGCCGCGCACGCAGTCACGAAAAGGCTTCGTTCACCAGGTGCTCCGACACGGGTTCAAAAGCGCCGCAAAGTGTGCGAGAGCGCGTAAACGAGCATGTTATGTGCGCGTTGGAGCTTTTACTAACACTTCCTCTGGCGCTCTGAGAGAAATATGAATGTGCCCGCTGTTAAGACTGCACAAGATAATTTGCTGTGTACTAGCTCGATTGATTTCGACTGATTTCAGCGTCTATAAGTTTAATCCACTGTTAATGAAACTATGTTTGGCTCTATAATTAGGTAACAAATATGCATTGCCTTGTTTTTTAAATTCTTTAAACTTAGAGTTCGGTGAAGAATTTCGAATATATATACGGACACAATTGTTAAAAAAATACTATGTATATTATTACCAAATATTTTATTTATCTTAAACTTTATTAAATTTTTGCATTTTTCAGGTACACACATACATACAGCTGTTGACAGCTAATTAGAAACGACACCAATTTTGAAGTGATTGATGTTATTTTCCAATAAATCACGTATTTTTTTTGTAAAATTTTGTTTAAAATTCGTTTTTGTTATAAATATTTTAACAAAAACATTTGAAATCAACGATTTGAGTGTGACAACTAATTAGAAACGAAAATATTTTATTAACAAAAACTAATGATATTACAAAAACTTGCTTACTTTCAGTTAATATTTTGTTGGTTAGCTCTTTTACTTTAGTACTGCTTTAAATCTATTTCGAATTTGTTTATAAGACTCTGACAGCGCACCAATGGTGTAGCTTACAATGTCGTTATACATTTGGGATATTTTTGGTACATATGGCTCTTTTAACATCACCCAGAGATAGGATTTATGTCTGGGCTGAATGACAAAACATTGATAAAATTTTCATTAAAAAACTTTTGTGTCAACTTAGACTTTGCTTTGAATTGTTATCTTCTTATAACAAACAAATTTTCCCAGCTCATGGCAACATGACATTTTTAGGATACGTCTCCTTGTTTAAAATTCCATTAATCTCATGAAGTGGACCAACACTATTCCTGGGAAAAATTTCTATACCATGATTGATCCTCCACCATACTCAACTACGCGTGGAACATAGCGAGGATCAAATTCTTGAATTAATGGACGACAAGACCTAAGCGATTATTTTCTGTTACAATCATCTCCAAACGACATACCTCCGTTGGTTTGTTGTTTTAGACCAATAACAGTTGGCAAATTCTATACGTCGTTTCTACGAATTTTAGTCAAAAGTGCGTTCCTGCGTGCTGCCCTGCAGTGAAATTCAAATTCGACCAAATGCCGGGCAACTGTTCTCTTGTTTTGAAATTCTATATATGCTTAAGGACATTCAAAACAATTTCTTTCTACGTCTTTCCAGACCGATGAACGTCAAGAATTTAACTAAGTAGGGCAAGTGTATAGCTGCAGATTTTTCTAATTAGCTATCAACAGCTGTACATGTGGTATATAAAAAATAAAAGGGGGAGGCATCAAGCCTATAAAATAATAATATACTAAAAAATAAATAATAATACTTGCCGAAAAAATGTGTAAGAAATTTTAAGCAAAAGGACAAAAAGTGGCTGCAATACCAAAGCTAATACCAGTTTCTCGTAAAAAAGTATACAATGCAACTAAATTATGTCTGGAGAATCTCAATGTATTGGTCGAAGATACAATTCTGAAGTCAAGATCACGCAAAATGGATGCTGTTCTAGTAACTGTAGTCAAAAATAATCAATTAAAATCATCGCAACAGCTAGCAACCGATATTATTCAACAGTTCGGCTTAAACATTTTCTGTGGACTAGTCTTGTCTTCATGTAAATCAGAGAAAGTTGTTTCGAAGAAAAAACCACTCCAAATATTTCAAAATGATTTATCTTCGTCAGAATTCTTCAAAATATATGTTAAATATTTGCCAAAATGAATTGTGGAATGAGGAAGTAAAAATATAAAGGATAGAAGCAGTCAGCAGAATATTTATCCATCGTCTTAAGTGCCAAGAATATAATCCTAAGTTGTCTCAGTATGTACACATTTGAAAAAATTATATGGAATATTCGATTTCATCCAATTTGAATGAAGTCCTGCGTGAATGGTTCAGGTCTAATCAAACATTTCATGCTCTAGCAACTTGCCAGGATCAAAGCAATGGAAATACCCTCAGGTGCATATGATTTGTTAATTATATGATAAGTAGTTTTTACCAAAATCGTTAAATGGGGACAGGGCGGGATTATCCCTCGATTTGATTCATTCCCACACTGTTGGCAAAGCTTCTTATAGGATTTCTCCCAGCCGAATTTTGTTATTTTAGCTTTAGTGGTTTTGAAGATGTGTACATTAAGGACATTAAAGGGCGGCTTCACGCCTATTTTTTGGAAAAGAATTGGATATAGGTGCCATTCACCCCTCATCTTATCCTCTGAACCAAACAAATATGTAAATCTAACTCGATTATTTTCAAGTGATAAAAACAAAACTTAGGTGTAAAAAACTATTATACTCTATAAATCTGTTTGTGGGGACCAAAACTGATACAAATGCGATTTGAACTTTCTCTTCTTTTTCTAGGTTGTGCCAACTCTGCCTTTTAAATCACGGTTTTCCCATTTTGATCTTTATTTCTTTAACAATGACTTATAACTCCGGTTTGTTCCACTATTGAATACGAGGGCTAAATTCTTCGAAAAAGTAAAAACTCTTATTATTTATTCAAAGCATTTTCGATACTGTAACTTAAGGAAGAAGCAAAAAGTAACATTTACATATGTATGTATATGTTCATAGCAGTATATTCAAAACATTTACATACATATTTCAATAATAAATAATTTCAAATAATTTCACATAATAAAATAAGTATTCTTAGTAATACTTATTAGACCATATTATTTTGTATACAATACAACTTTTATTGAAAGGCTTATAATAAATCTCTACATCGAAAACAGTTCAAAGATTTCGTTTTCGGCACAGGTAGCTTATATTATATTTCCTCTGATTTTGAAATTATTTACCTACTAAACATACAAAAACACGTATTTAAATACAGTAATGTAATGTCTTCAAGCTGCTACGAAAAAATAATGTACACAAACAGCGAAAATAACATTGCAATGTAAACCACTAATGTTACCCACTACTGCTGCTGTAATTGGCTGGCTCTGTTACAGTCGGCTACCGGCTCTCGCACTCAGCCGATTTGCACGCACTCTCTGAACTCACACTCGCATATATCGAAAATTACTCATACGCGGAGTGGCGCATTTTGGACAACTTTGCAGAAGGCATTAACACCAGCAGTGCGCGCGTGTTATATTCTGCATAGCATGCACCTTTGCAACAGTATGTGTGTATGTGTGTGAAAAACAAACAAATCCCGCTAGTGATAAGTATGTGTCTGATTAGTTTTCTTGTTGGTTGGATGTTGCGCAGAAATTGCGCCATGGTATAACAGCATCATACAATATCGACTATGCCGCCAATGACGGCAGCGATGACGACGGTGTTGGTTTTGGCCACTACGATGGCGTTGAGGCATGACGATGGCTATGACGAAGTTGCTGCTGCTGGCCCATGTGTACCGGCAAAGGTAATGGCCTACGACGACGACGACAACGCCGACGTCAGCTTATAGATAATTGAAGGCAGCAGCACATTGGAAGCGCCAAAAATGCTTGCAAAGAGGATCGTACAAGTAATTGCATGAGTGTATGCATGGGTGTGCAAGGGAAATGTGGCAGTCGGTTTTTAAGCGGCAGCTGGACTGACGAAAGGACGAACTGCGCAACGGCCGGCAAATAATAATTTTTCTGGCAGCAAAATGCAAAATTAGAGTAGTTTTGCGCACATCGTTTGCACTACTCGAGGCACGTCTTTGCATGAAATTTTTGTCCTGTTTCTCAAACAACAATAACAACTTGAAAGCGTAGCATAGCATCAACACCGGCAGCGTTAGCGTCACAGGCTACGCCGTCCAACAACCGTGTCAGTCGGCTCGTTTCGCCATTGCACTAGCCGACAATTGCTATGATGCAATCGTGATGACGACAAAATGAATACGTCAATTAAGTCAGTATTGAGGTTAACTGGTGGCGCAAATGTGTCTGTGAGTTTGCGACCGCATATGCCCTTCCTGCACTCCGGCAACCCTCGGCGAGTATTAACGCTAGTTGTATTATGCTTAGCCTCCGGGGTTGCTCCTGCCTAGCTACACCGACACCTAGTCCTATGCAGTTGTGCTGATATTTGTGTTGGTCTCTAAGAATATTATGCTGTATCTGTGCATATTGTTGTTGCTGCAATGGTGCTATATTTCAACTGCGTTCCAATTTGTCTCACTTTTTTACCAATTCGCATGTCTTCCTCCTGCTTTTTGGTTAATGCTCGCTTGCTTCAGTTTTTGTCTTTGTTGTTTTGATTGTTTTTGTTACGTTTGTTGTGCTGTGCTGTGCCGTGCCGTGCTGTGCTGCTTTTTAATTTTCAAAAGTCGTGTTCTTGTGTGATTTTCTACTGCCGCACAGCGCCGAGCGACAAAGCTTGAAGTGGAGTGGCAAAGAATATATGACAAGGATTCAGTGAAGCCACTTCAGCGCGGATTTTGTTTTCCCATTTTTATTTCTCTGCTTCGTTCTACACACTTTACACATTTCTTTGCTTTCCCCACACACAAGTACACAGCAGTCCCATTACACGCCGACATTACAACATAAGGATTTTTCGTTCGTGTTGCAGTGTGTTGACTTATTGACATTAGTTGGTGAGTGTGTGTGCATATTAATGCACCACTTCCTGCTTCTTATTCACATTTCGGATCGCCATACATTACACTCGTCATATATGTATGCGCATATGTACATATGTATAAGTGTATGTATGTAAATAACTAGTGTTGCCACACATACTAACGCACGTGCACCATTAAATGCATGTTTGCTCACCGGATTGACACAATTTCCAGTTGCGCGCTGCCTGGAATTTCGGGAGCTTTGCAGCCGCCACACATGTTGTCGTCATGTCTGCAAATGAGGTTGGCATAATTTCATTTCGTCTCAATGCGTTTCGTTTCCACTCGTTTCATTTTCGATATTGATGTAGGTCTGGATTTTCAGGGCAAACGCAGGCAAGCTGCGAACGCTGAGAGCAATGCAGACAAATAAAATTTGTATGTCTCTTTTCAATAGTTTTGCATTTTCTTTTCTTTCTGATGTGTTTTGTTGTTCACCTAATTGAAGTTGTTGAAAGTAACCGAGCTTTTAAAAATCCCAGCTAATTGGAAAAGGTTACGAACCGCAAACATTGGCAAAATTAAGGCTACACATAAAAGCCCATGCTACATATGTATGTATATGACTATTGCGGTATTTTGCATTTAAGAAAATTGCACTGAATATTGAAATAAACATTTAGAGTTTTTAAAAAAAAAACTCCTCTCTATTGCCAGAACTTCGGGTGAGCAAAAAGTAAAGACGAAGTGAAAATAAATAAGTGAACTGCTTTACTAATTTATGGAGAAATGAATTTAAAAATGAGTTTAAAACATCTTTAATGATATCAATAAACTTATTAAGAGACACCAGGTCGAGACACCATTTTATCTTCAACTCTCTTAATCCCAAAATAACCAAAAATATTTAAAATAATATATTCATTGCTTACCGTTCAACCAAAAATTACGTTCAATATTTCAAAAAGTTTTTTCCCTAAATAGTTTTGGATAATCTTGAAGTTTTTTAACCTTCTTTCATGTACTTATGAGTTTCCTACGTCAGTTCACATAAGCATTTCATTTAAATCGTAGTAAATACATTTCATCAATATACTATATATGTACCAACATGAAAGCTAAAGCAAATTTGAGGAGTTTGTTTTGATGTTATTCCCTTTTTCCCCTCTATGGAAATGAGATAACTCTGTGAAGAGATGTTTTATAAATTCTAGCGTATAGAACTATCTCTACCAATATAGGCTTAACTTAATTTTTTCACAGGATGGATCTTCAGTGTAGTAGTCTTTATGATTTCTAAATTTTTACATGCTATCTAAATTCATTTCTACTGCTGATTTTTGCTTTAAGAAAAACTCATTGGTTAAAAATTTGAGTTTAGAAGGACAACGAAAAATATTTCTGCAGCTGAAATACTTATACTTAATGCTGATACGAAATATGTACCTTATCTAAAATGTCACCAAAACAAAATCTCGATGTTCCTCCATGTCGTATATTGGGACTGCTCGTAAATATAACATAAACTACATTTAATGAATGACTTCGCATGATTTCGTACCACAATAGACATCCATCAAATACTCTTGTATTTCGAATCTTGTGTTCATAAAAATTTAAGATTAAGAAAACTGAATGATCTAGCTCAAGCTCCCGCATGGAAAACTGTTTTTGACCAATCTTCAATTAATTTACGTTTATTATCACTGAGTAGCCTTTAGCTGTTATGCCAACTTATTGATCAAAATCAAGTTCTTGTAAGAAAGACTTGAATCTGAGAAAGGTATTATGTCTTCTGAACCGAAGAAGCGTTCTTTCTTCTTCTTATAGTATATGTTTAAAAAAATTGCAGCTGGGAGCCTTTCTCTCTATCATATTATAATAATTAAATTATATTTTTTACAAAATTTTATTTAATTGAAAAGTTTATACCCGTGGCAACGTTTTTACATAAATTTGTTTGAGATATTATTCTTATGCCTCTTCTGTGTATAGTCGTTAATTACTACAATTTACAATTTGAACCCTTTTCTTCCAACGATTCTAGTATTACACAGAGTAAACAAAAAAGGCTCAGTTCACACTTAAGCATAGCGGCGCCGTACAAAATACAAATCTGATGGAGTTTTTTTGTCACGCTTCATCTTTCCAATCAGGCAATTTTACTATAATTAAATTTCTAACCTAAAGAATTATTATTTCAAAAGTTATGCTAATATGATTCTCCTTAAATTTAGACCTCTTTGAAACATCCGGAAAATTATTTTGTGTGAATTATTAAAGCAAGCTCAATTTGCTAGGGATTATTGGTATAGAGTGGAACCATAAATATAAATTTGCTGTGCTTTTACAACAAGATATTGAGTCAATAAATTAGACATTTTGAACGTGTCATATAATCGCAGCAAAGGATGCGCGCGAAACTATTTCAATTATTTAACACTATGCGGTATCAACGAACTGCTGTATATGCAACTACATATACATACATATAAAGTTAGATACGTACAAGACATGCAGTATCTGTAGTATCGGAAGTCGGAATCTATCAATCACGCTCTTCGCTCTTCTTGTGCTTTGCTCTGAACAGCAAATTTTTATTTTTACTCTCAAGTAGGCTTCTCAACGGCGCTCTTTTCAGTTGTTTTTCTTGCTGTAAAAGCTTTTCGAAGAGAATGCGTTAACGGAAAGCTTTACATTTCCGCTTTTATATAAATTGTATGCACTCGTTTTGGTTAGCATTCGAGTCTCCGGTGAGCGCGCACTGCCGAAGCAAGAAGAACGCCAGAAGAGCAATGGTACCACTAGCAGCACTATATTACACTAACAACAAGACATGCTAATAACAAACCGTAAGGCTTAACACCACACAAGGACAAAACTACTATAACCACCACTAGCATTACTGTTATGCCGCAACTTCAGAGCGAGTTGCCGGTCACTTTAATGGCCACTCTACTCCGAAGGCATTCCACATTATGTGTAAGTGTGTGTGTTTAGGGCTGTAAAAGCGCCTGCGCTGCATTCCACAATGTATTTGTTTATTACAAGAATTCCGCATCATTGGGCCTTCGGCAGTGTTGCAGTATTCGCTGCTGGCGCCTCTTTCGTTGCTTTTGGTGCTACAACTTCCACTAATATCCATTCCACAATTTCGGTCTACGCTGTAGTGGCAGGGGCACGTTAACGTGATGTTTTCATCGTGTTTGTTGTCTTTATTTTTTTGGTAAAATTTACAGTTTTGGTACATTTTAAAGATTTTTATATACCCGACTGCTGTTTCGCAAAAGAGAGCAGGAAAATCGGTCAGAAAAAAAGGCGCTGTTAAGTGCAAAATTCTTTTTAGTTTCTTGTTCGTTGTTTCGCATTTTGTTTTCCTATTTTTTGGCCAAAAATTATGGTTAGGCAGCATGACGAGGTTAATGGACGCAATAATGTTGGCACGCACCAATCCTCCGCGGCACCACACCGCGCTGCAAGCAACCAGTGCATGGAACGATTCGTCGAAGAGGCCAACAGGCAGCCAGTACCTCGCTTGGTTGACTCGTTGTTTAGTTGACTATTTGGTCGTTTGCTTGGCGAAGCATATATAGTAAACCTCCGAAAGTTGGCAGGCTATAACCGAGGCGATGCGCCAGCAATGCAACAGCATAAGTTTTCTCGCAAATCACCGTTGTTGGCGCAGCGTCTTAATAGGCGTTCTTGAAATTCTCATGTTACGGGTTTTCAATATTTTTCGTCACTCATCTGGGCGAGGTTTTAGATAACCATTAGCACGTAAATGTGCGGAAAAGTTTTATATATTTTTTTTACTTTGTGCGAAAGTTCTAATTATAAATTTTCTCCTATTTTAAGACTATTTCTTGCCTCATGGCTTTCTATAGTCAGGCACCGTTTAAATTGGGAAGTTGAAAACAAACCAGTTACGATTCTTAAAACCTATGTGAAGTGGGCAAGTACTGGTATTTAAGATATTGAACCAAACTTCTAATATTGGCTACGTACAAACTTCGGCGATGCCTAAAATCAAATATTGTCCTTAAATATTTATATGCCATTTCACATGTCACATGTTATTGAAATAATATTTTGTAATGGTAACTAATTAACACTTAACCGGCTGGATCCTTAGAAACACAAAAATCAAAGCATCAATTGATAACCGCTCCAATGTAACTGAGCAACACTAATAATATATCGTATTTCGTTAAGAAAATTCAGCATTTCATTACACTTGTAGGTCCATCATTTTAAAGAAGCCGAATACTTGTAAGGAGCTATGTTGTGCTAAATCGCTCATAACTCATTTGAATTTCTTTCTTCATTAATGCTTTTGCATTATTCTATAAATTTCGAGGCTTTGGCCTGACCTCTTATGTATTACACTTAATATTTTATTCAATAAGCTACGATTTGATGATCTCAGATGAGGTAGTCCTTTTAACTGGTCTTATGTATTTTTTTGCAATCATTAATTTTTAGATTCGAGCACACGTCCTGCATAGTAAAGTGACTCTAAACTATCAGTGAAAAGCCCCCGTGCTTCACAGTTTGTTTACTCTTGCAACCAGTTTCTACAGATTATTGTAGTTTTGTTCATCTAACGGTTGTACGTATCATCAAAATTTAAGCGACATAGATATAGGGTTATATATATATAGTATAAATGATCAGGATGACGAGAAAAATTTTAATCCAGGTGAAAATTGATGAAATGGGAAGGTAATCCCGCTCACTCCCCACATAACGGTACTGTTTAAAACTACTAAAAGCGCATAAATCAATAAATAATTACGCCAGATACATTAAATTTTACCTCCGAAACGGTACGATAAGGCTTTATAAGAGCCGGTGTGAAAATTGGGCAATGGGCGTGACACCGCCCACTTTTTGGTGAAATCCCATATCTCGGGACCCGGCCAAACCGATTTCTACTAAATCTAGTACGTATCATTTTTCTAACATTCCTATGTTACAGTGTGCATCTATTTCATCTCTCTTTCCGGTACACAAATCAAGAAGTAATTAATATAACGGAATAAAATTTTGAGTTTACCTCAATGTATGGCACCTTTTGACCAAAACTTCTCGAAATTCACCTTAACTGTTCAAGAACCTAGGTACCGAATATGTGGACCCAAGTATCTATAGTTGATATTAACCGAAAATATCAGTCAATGTGTGATATGCATATGAAATTCAGAGATAATACTTCTCTGACAATGGTATGTCTGTGTGCCAAAAATTGGTCGAATCAGGCAATTACCTCAGCCTAATATAAAGATTTTCGAATTTCCATGACTTTATGCCGGATATATTAGCCAATATTTGAGTTATCTCAATGAAATTGGAGAGCGTGTTTTAATCATGACAGGTATCTTTGTGCCTAACAAAAAAACTAGCCCCCTTATAACCATGAGCAGGATTTTCTAACATCCGGCAGACATTGCTCCATGCGATTGGTAATTGCATGTGAAGTACCTTAATGATATCCAAGAAACATTATTTAGTATGTGGCATCATAATAGTTACTTGATAATATCGGATCGATATTTACCCAACTCCCATACATTACATATAATGACTTTCGTTTTTCTAACACATCTTATGCGGAATTTGTCGGCTAGTGTATGAGTTATATAGAGTATATGTATACTATATATACAATATCTTAGATTCCGATCCTCTGGTTGACGTTTTACATCTTATGGTATTTTCTTGTCTTTAATTCTTCCAAGTTGTAAGAGTATAAACACAACAAAAATGCAAATATCCTTTATATGAGTATTCCTTGTAAAGGAAATTGAACTTATATTTAATACATGAGATTAATATTCGAAAATTTTACAAAAATATGTGACGACTAACAGAAAGTTTAAAGACCGGAGCATATCTAGCGGTTCTACGCCAGAGGTTATCTGGTGACTGATACCAGAATGCTGAATGGCAGTGAAAGCATAACACCAAGAGGTGGCAAACCCCATTCCCCAATCAATGACAATGGAGCAGACATTGCAACATCCGACCATAAAGAAGACCGAATAGCAATTACCCGTCTGAAGAACAACAAAGCGAGGGGGTCGATGGATTGCCGGCAAACTATTCAAAGAAGAACATGCATCAGCTTCTTTGTAAAATATGGTCAGACTAATGTCAGAGTAATGAATGACGATTGGAATTTAAGTGTGCTGTGTTCAATCCACAAAACGGAAAACCCATTAATCTGTGCCAACCACAGTGGGATAAGCCTTTTCAACATCGCATATAAGGTTCTATAGAGCTTATTTTGTCAAATATTAAAGAAAAAGTTGGATCGACACACAACACCTCAGCCTCGAAATCAACGCAGAATAACTCTTACCAACAGGTGCTATTTCGGACTTAGGCAATTAAGAAGTAAAGTCCTCTCTCGATGAACAAAGATCAAACTCTACAAGTCATCGTCTTTCCCGTCCTGCTATATGGTACAGAGGCATGGACGATGACAACATCCGATGAGTCGGCCTTACGAGTTTTCGAGAGAAAGGTTCTGCGGAAGATTTATGGTAATTATAGATTTAGTTTGCTAAATTCATGCTTGCACATCTTTGTTATTCTCCACATTTATGTTTCATAAGTTCATAAATTATCAAAGAAACGAACGATGGAGTTGTTCAGCAAATAGCGAGGCCTAGGATATGTGCTGATTTCGCCAATTTTATAATTGAAAGATTTTCAATAAAAATAAGAAATTTTAATAATTTCAACAACAATTTAATATTTTATAATCTAAATTTTATACAAACTATTGACACAGGACTTAATAGTTGGACTTGAAGAAGAAAACTTGCCAATGCAATACTACCAAGCTTTAAATAACTTTGCGAAATCATTTGTATTTTGGTAGTATTGCAAAACTAATCCAGTTTTCTCATCAAAAATCTTTAATGAATAGCGAAACAATACTTTCCGGTACTATATTTCAGGTGTTCATACGAATAATTTCATTGCGAAAGTCATTCAAAACACAGGCCTAAAAATTCTTCGAACTTTCGTCAACTCTAGAAAACTTAAAATAATTTTTAAATCTCTGCAATTGCTGACACTTATTTGCTCTTTTGTGGGATTTTAGTATTTATCGAAAAACTAATTATATACCTACATATACATATATTTATTATCTGTTTTTGGTCCATTTCTATCTTTTATAAGCACGTCATACCAAATTTACTTCCTTATCTTAATTGGTGGAACCACAAGCCGGAAGTTGTCTGCACAAAAGCACCCAATCAAGGCATTAGTATCAGAGTAGAGTTAATACAATTGGAACATTATCGTACAAATTCTGTTATCGAATGCCAACTCGCTCAGCGACTACCTCAATATTCCTTTTATTTATATTTTACCTTCGCTCTTACAAGTTTTACCACCATTTGTGCCAATGTCGTGCAATTTTCGCGCGATTGCAAACAAATAACCGAAACCACTGAGGTATCGTAAAAAAGCAGCAAATACAAACAAAGCTTTACATATGTACATATGTATGTATATATGTGTATGCGGGAGTATCACTATGTATGGTTAAATAGTTTAAATATGTATCATATAAAAATATATTAAGGTGTCCATTATACTCGTAGATCCAAAATGGATAAAATTAATTTAGTTTCCTAATAGGCATTGACTGCTTTGGAAGTGCTTCTCGATTTCATTATTATTAAAATAAGGTCAATTTAATAAAAGTTTAAAATTCATTTACTCAGAATATGTACTGGAAATTATTAGGTATATTGAGTAGTGTGATTTTCAATATTTATACACAAATACTATAAGAAATAAATTCTCCATAACCTTCATTAACACTTTTCAAAACAAATTTAGGACCTTTCTTATTTTTGTAGACTAACGACTAAATACTATATTGACAATTTCTATATGAGTATAAATTATATATATGAGTAAATATTTTAGTATTTAGTTATTTTGCTATTCAAGGCGTAGAAGATTTCAACAAATCAGAGTTCATCTAAATTGTGTTGTCTTTATTGAGTAAAAATGTTGTATCTAAGTACACTTTGTTCTTTTACACATATTTGCTTTAAATATTACAGTACTTACTGTTACTTTAACATAATAAGTCAAAATTTGATCTCAAAATTAATAGTACCCAATAGTTTTTGTCAATTTGGTTTATTTAGAGAGGCCTTAATACACGTAAATTCTATAATTTTGCATGCTTGCTATTGAGTTGAGAATTGTTGCCGAAGAAAACTTGAGCGGCGCGCCTGTGGTGTCTGTTGAAGGCGGCCTGGTTGGTTGTCAGAGCTGCATTGCATTGCAACGGAAGATTAAACTTTGCCAACGCATCGTTAATTCGTGCCAGGTGGCAATACACAACTCGATATTCCACTCAAATATATATTTGTATGTGCAGTGCACACTCCTGCGTGTGGCCTCCGTTCGCCAGAGCTCGCTTAATTGGAATGCTGCAATGGCATAGGTTTTGTCTTTTAATTTTCGTATTAAAATATTTCCGCTTCTTTACTTCTACTTGTCGCATTCTTTAGTTCTGTCGAATTACGCATTTATATTTTCTTACTTGGCAAAGCAAAATGTTCGAAAATTTAATAATTCGATATATAATTATTTTACATGTTCTGATTTGGCATTTATTAAAAATAGAGACTCCGGGGTGAAGATCATATAGTAAGTTTAAAAGTATGCTGCAAATTTTACAATCATTCCTTTGTTATTTAGCAATAATCCTTATCAAACCAGTTTTTTTCCAACTAAATAAGTTCACTGCCCGTCGTTGGCTTTAACAGCCTGTCATTTACTCGACGACTGCCCACATTTCGCAGCGATTAGAAAAAATATCTTCGACGACCAAATACCGTCTGCTCTGTTACAAACGAGTTCCTCCGAAAACGTAACAAAAATATCAGCATTCTTAGTACAAACAGGATTAAAACCACAAATATGATTATGTTTATTAACTTCCCATTACTTATTATTTATTTTGTTCTTAATACTTTTCTATTAGCTACAGAACATTTTATTAACTTTTACACCTAAGACTTAATTAAGCAATAACTATACATTTTATATTTACATCAGCGAGCCGAAGATCCTGGCAGCCAGTGCTCCTTTTTTCGTGGAAAAGTAATTGTATTATTGTTTCACGTTTTATAAATAAATAAATAAGTTCGAGCAATTCTTTCCACTTCTGTAATGCAATAAATAAATAAATTTGAGGTACTGTTACTGAGTAAGGTCTGATCATATTTTGGGAATAGAGAGAAGAGAAGCAGGAACCGTTAGGTACTTTTAGAGTAAAAAAAGAGTGCTCAATAATTAAGCGCTGTGTCCTCGCAGTATCAGTTCGAAAAGTGACATCGATAGGAGTAGAACTTACTTTGCTTTAATAAAACAACAGTCCAGATTGTTAAGAAATGGAATCGTCTACGAACAAAATCCCCAACATGTACCTAAATTATTTTACAAAATTTACTTCCGACGACTTCCTTAGCTGACTGCCAAAACAATAAAAATCTTAGAAAACTGCGGAAAATAAATTTGAGGTACTAAGAATAAAAGCGGAAATTGGAAAACGGGTGTTTGTAATACCTAGGAATAAAGAGCCAATATAAAGGGTTGATGAAATATCTAGAGTCTGCCACAACGTTTCTTCCTGCTACCTATTTAGAGACCATCTACTAGTGATATACATATATAAATGCCATTAAGAGTAATTAATGGTGTTGTAGGTAGAGCGTCACTGATATCAATAAGAACCTTTCCTTAAACATGTTTTAGCTGTTTTGCGAGTACATCTTTACCGGACATCGTCCACCAGATAAAAATAACATAGAACAGTAGTGTCTTAACCACGGCAAAAGCATAACTTTTTGTGAAAAACCCTACCGCTTACCAATCACCATAACAAAATCAATGCGTTCTCACTCTATCAAAACATTGGACTTCCATGATAGTTTTCTGTTAAGGATGAGGACCACTTTATTCTTCCGACAAGTTGAAGTCGAGATCTGCATCCGCGTGGTAAGTAAAACCAGTTCAGTTTTATTTGGATTCACAGCTAAGCGCTTCTTTCCACCGAGCTAGCTACCAATTGAAATATCCTTGGGTATGCGAAAACGGTATCTAGGAATTACTCTGATGCAATATCAACTACACAAGCTACCACCTAACAGCCCCGCTCCTCAAGGTCTTTCAATATATTATTGTCACTAAGATCCAGAGAAAAGAAGGCAGAACCCCTTGTGGAGTGACTCATTGACCTTTCGTAGTGCGCACTGCCCCAATTCGCCATGATAGTTCTGTCGCAAAGAAGACAATATATGAAATGCCTAATGGTCGATTAGACCTCAAACCTCTCCCAAGCATTTATGACAGCTAACGGCTGCACATTGTAGAATGCTCCCTCGATATCCTGAAATGTCTACAGTATATTCCTTATCGAAGCATTACTACCGACCTGCCTTGCTGTATGCATACTTAGCCCCTAAGATATGCTTTCGGTATCTGCCCTTATGTGCAAGTCCATAAACATCTTCAGCGTCTTCAATAAAAGTGAGGAAAGGCTAATAGGCCTGAACTTGCATCTACCATACTAATTCAATATGATGGCAGGGGAACCTACTATGAAGCTAAACAGAGTATTAAAGAGAAGCAGGCAGCCTTGGCATAACCCAGTAACCCTCTGAAGCATAGTTTTACACCTCTATACTAGATACTGGTTTCAACCAAATTTATATACATATATAATAGTAAGCATATTCCGAGTCGGTCAGGGGTAAATGATTCGTAGAAGTTCTACAAGATTGCGAAGTTGGCTTTCACAGGATACATCGCGCAGAGGCGAAACTACTTCACATTCCTTGAATTTTTAAAAACACGAATCAGGCCATTCAATGAATTTTTAGTTTTTAAGCAAATTTCTCAAAGAGCACAAACATGTGAATTTCGTGAGATAACACGTTCACCAAGCTTGGTTTTCAATAAATCGGTTGCGACATTCGCTGTGTAGCTTGTTTCGCCGTCCTGTCATCCAATTCAGGCTAAAAATATTGGGTTATAACTGAGCAGTAGCGATGTCCAATTACAGTAACGTACTGGACTTGATCATAACGGAAGAAGTACAGCCCAATGAGCCACCGGGTCATATTTTCCGGGATGCAATGGCACCTCATGGGTAAGTTTGGATTGCTGCCCTGACCAATATCTTTCCATGATGAAATTTCTCTGAAAATATATACAAAGTGCTTTCCAAAGTAAACAGGACTTAAAAAAAACCGAACGAATGGTTTTTTGGACAAAATCTATTTATTTTTTTCAAAATAGTCCCCTTCTGCTTCAAAACAGCTGTTTGCACGGTCCAAAGTGAAAAACGAGCATTTTAGCTCGTTGGCCGGTATGGCCGCCAGTATGCCGGTGTAAGCCTTTCGAATAGCCTCTACGTCTGAATAACGCTTTCCTTTCATGGGCAAATGATTTTTTCCGAAAAGGAAGAAGTCGCACGGTGCCAAATCAGGTGAAAACGGAGAGTGGTTAATGGTTAAAATGTGATTTTTGGTCAAATAAACGTCTTTAATGATGTTCTTCGAATGTCAGATTCTGAGCAATTTTTGGTCGTCAGTCAATTTGTGCGAAACAACCCGTGCACACACCTTTCGTAAGCCCATATGTTCGGTCAAAATGCGATAAATGGATGTTTTGGAGATTTTCAGTTCATGAATTTCAATATGATTTCGGCTGATTTTTGATGAATCCACAATTTCGATGGAATTTTCGGTGATCACTGATTTTGAATGGCCCACATATTGATCGTCATTTATGTCCTCACGACCACTTTGAAAAGGTTAAACCACTCGTGCCCTCTGCTACGGGATAAGCAATCATCGCCGTAAACTTGTTTCATCAATTGAAACATTTCCATAAAAATTTTACCAATTTTAAAACAAAAATTAATGTTGGCTCTTTGTTCGAAGCTCATTTTCGCACCGATAACACAAACATACTGACGCTTAAAATGCAATAACTTTACTTCCAATCTATGAAATGTCATGAAATTCTCACTGGAAAATCGGTAAAGATAGCAGATTCTAACGCACTAGTCGAAATATAGATGGAGCCACCAGGGGGTGCTAGATTCAAAAAGTCCTGTTTACTTTGGGACGCTCCTTGTAGTATGACATAGTTTGCTGTTCCTATCGGTCTACTTTCGTAGCGTCCCTATGGAAAAACACAGTAAATTCCACCACACTCAACTTTTTAGCGTTCAACTTAGATTCGATTTTATCTTATCTTCGTAACAAAATAAATTTTATTTTTTTAATTATTAAGTTAAAACTCTTGTTTGGTAAAATATCAAAAATCACAAAACTTAGATATTGACGGTTTCAAGACCCCATATTAAAGAGTTAGAAAATAATGAAGACAATAAGATTTCTCAGTGTAGATTGTCCTCCACCTTTTAATTACGAATATTTATTCTAGACCATTAAGTTTTCTTTAAGTATTTCGAAAACTTCAAATTGAAATCACAAATATAATTATGTCGTTTTAAATTTAGGTTTAAAGATTTGCTAATTGCGCAAAAAACTATTAAGATAATAACTTATATACTTTTCGTTTCTTCTCAGTGAGTTGTTAGTAAGTATACGAGTAGATTGTATGTATGTATGAATGTTAGGGTTAAGTCCGCATACTAGACCAATAGAACTGACTGCATAGCTAGCCGTTGGTTTCAATGCACCAAAAAATTCCTTTTCTATTTACACCAAAAATTAATGGACTCTTTGGTTGCATTTAAAATTCCGTTTTTGCTACTTACATAGCATCGTTCCTTTTTTATTGGTATGAAATTCTCACTTCAAACATCAGGAAATAGGCGTCGCAGACCTGCGAACTCACACATATTCACAAGCGCATGGGTATGTAATCGCTTCATGTACCTTTGCCCAACAAGCCTTTTCGTAAACGTGTTTTTATATTATATTTTATTGTGCAGCAATAAAAACAATTAACAAAATTATTTTATTGAAAGTGGTATAGTTTAGGGATGTCCACCACTGACAAATTAAAGCTTTCAAGTCATGGGTTAGCGTGTACAATAACGAAAATGATTTGCCATCATTTAATACGACGCAACATAGAGAATTGTCATTGGACTTAGAGCGTTAAACATCCTCCATCAGTAACAATGACAAATGGAGAATATTAATCTATTGTCTAAAAGACAACCCAACAGACTCAAAATGTTTCCCAAAAAGTCGAAATTAGAATTAGAAAGAATCAAAAGACATATGATTTTATGTTTGTGTAAACCAGTGTTTCAAATCTGAGGCGAAAATAATTAAAAAAATCACAAAATGATTTTGAGATTTCAAATAAATTTCAAAGTACACACCAAACCAGCTCTCAATCAACCAAAGCCATCAACGAATAAATGATTTTGAGCTGTTTTTGAACTATTCATTCGTAATAAACCCACATTTTTTTCAATATGTGTGCTAGATAAAATAAAGTTCAAACAGTTCTCTCCGGAGTCCATTAAAAAATGAAGGAGTGTACACGTTTAGAGTCGAATTCAAAGTGGGGGAAAACGCAAAGCTGAAACATCAACTTTTCTATAGCGTTTTCGAAACATTTGAAGAACAAAACCAAAGAAAACTTACCCAGCTGGTAAAGCTGAAAGTGATTTTCACCAGAATAATCCAGGGTGTTTTACTTTGGAAGAATGTTTTCATCGGGCCATCGCCCCAGAAGCATTATTTTATGATAAAATAAAATTTAACTCATTTTGAAACATTTTTTAGATCTAATATTAGCATTTCTCAGTTAGTTTTTTATCAGGATGTCGTAAGGTTCGGTTAGGTTCAATGGCTGATCTAAAGATCGCACTTGGACTACATGCAGTCTTTTGTCAAGCCATAACAAGAAAAAACGTTTACTTCGGCTGCACCGAAGCTAATGTACCCTTCACAAGTGCATTTCTTTTAGTAACTATGTGTTCAGTTTGTGTGGAAGCTATATGCTATAGTTAACCGATCTGAACAATTTCTTCGGAGATTACATTGTTACCTTAGAAAATAATCTATACCAAATTTCGTGAATATATCTTTTCAAATGCAGAAGTTTTCCTTACAAGAACTTTTTTCCGATCGTTTAGTTCGTATGGCAGCTATATGTTATAGTGAGCCGATTTGAACAATTTCTTCCGCTATTACATTTGTTCTATAGACAATAACTCATACCAAATTTCCTGAAGATATATCGTCAAATGAGGAAGTTTCCTTTGCAAGCAATTGATTCCGATCGCCAAGTCAGTGGGATATCCACGAGGCCGAAGTATTTATGACTTGATCTCGCAACCACGAGACAATCGTTAAGTTCACTTTCTGTTAGTTTTGCTTGCTGGGTGCGCACAAATTTACAGTTGCAGCCGTTGAGTTAGCAATGCACTCCTAAAAGTGCGCCTTCTATATACACGCACAACAACACAAACAAATGCATGGATGCTTAGAAACGAGGAATTGCCGAACGTGTACATACGGGACGTATAATTAATGGTTTCAACTTTTACTCGATATTTCCTCTTCAGCTTTCATTACATACACACATGTGTCTGTACGTATACTCACTTTATAGAAATGTACGCTTTCTGGACAATCATTTCGTACTTGTTTTGCTAACTGGCACTGAAGCGCTTTATTTTTTCAAATGTGTGAGTCGAGTATAGATGTAATTGAGTGCGTTTATGTTGAATTCTCCATGTTTAAGCTATTTAGTTACATGTCCATATATATTTCCGTCTACATTGCATAACTATACACACAAATAAATGCATATGTGTATGTGATTGTAAGAGTCAGCTTATTTACTTGTCTATGTCTGCGAATGTGTCTGCCTGCCTTGGTGCACACTTGCTAGCTGGCGCAATCGTCGAGACTTTTTCCCTTTCTGTATCTCATGCTGCAGATTTTTGGGCATCATGTTGTATGACGTTGAATAATTTTATACGAATTTCTTACACAGAAGTCCATGTTACTGCATTTCAACGCTGTGCCAGTGAGCATCGCGGTTTTTTGTGCCAGGCACGAGGCCATGCTTCAAATTTGCCTTACAACCTTCTCATAGTTTCCAACTTTGGCTGGTGCATCACCTTTTATTGCTCCTCTTCTGCTTCACGCGTTTTATGTAAGTATTTAAAATGCGCTTGAAATGTTGTTGACCTTAATCGCTTGCTTAGCTTTACCCGGCTGGACGGCCACAACGGGAGTTTACCGAATGAATGCTTACCGAATGCAGATCACCGCCATCCAGTTGGCTTGTCGCTTGTAAAAAACCGACTACCACATATGTATGTACATACATATTTACTTCGTTGTTAAAGAGCAATTGTAGCTCTTTAATATTTTAACTAAAATTTGCTAACTGAATATCATGTAACGATAAGCTATATAATAAGCTTATAAGATAGTTTGAAAATTAAATTTGGCTTAAAATTATGCCGCCTAGAGAAAATTATTTCAGCAGTTAGTGATACAACCGGATACGAGTACACTGATAATTGAAACTTTTCTAGTATACAGTTACGAAAAATAAAATAGAATCATCCATAGTACTAACTTTCTGTACTAAAAAAAATATGAATTTGATTTAAATTCAACTAAGTTATATTTTTATTATTTACTTCATATCAAGTGTTAGTGATAGCAGTAAAAATATTGGAAAAAAACAATTCATAAATATTACAAAACCAAAGGTAAAAAATATATTTCAAAAATTCGATGGACAAAAAAATAGAATCAAAATTTTTTATATTAAAAAAAATTGTTTTTAAGGGATCTAGTAGAAAAAATTGTTAGCACATTGTAGTGTATTCTTTATCGTAGTGCGTTCTTTATCGTTTAATACAGATGCACATCTTCTAGGCATAGACCTAATTAGGCTACCGAAAGTGTTCTGTGAAACAGAATACCAGACCTTTGTAACTTCTCTTAGAATTCTGTCTTATTTTTCGGTTTAAGGGGTGCAATACTTTCCTTAACAAAAAGTTTTAAAAGTTTTTGATGAGATTCGGATCTGCCTCAGGCTAAGCCATAACGCTAACACCATGGTCTGAACCGATGTTTCGGATCGCTCTCTTATTGGAATTGCCAAAATGCAAGGCGAATTACATTAAGCATTTAGGAGTATGACCTGATCTAAAACTTTAACGTATATATGGCGGTCTACTTTTTCTTGTATCCAAAAAATAGGTCCCGAAATGCAATACGAGAAACAATGCTAAGCCATTATATTGTCGCCACGGGGTTTGAAGGACCTAGTCGTGTAACGGACGTACATTTCTTTGTTTGTTTGGTTGCGGACTCACACCGAACTATCATATCTTATCATATTAATTTAGCATTCGGACTATAAAATGTCGAGCCATTTTCTTTTTTTAATTTTCAGCTCCGTCCCAATTAATGTGTCGTTTTACCAACTGAATAAGATTGCATCTATGCCGTTTTCTCAGTAATGGCACCTTTCGGAACCTTGTGTCAAAGCAATTTTTCTCCACAAGTTGTCTTCACACTGTTCTTGAGGAAATTTTTGCACATAATTTTTATTAATTGCCTACAGAGGCCGTAAACGGATCGCGCATCGATAATCTTGCAACATTTCGATCGACTTCCGCAGACATTTTTTTGTGATTGGAGTATTTCTCAACCATTTTTCGGACATTTCAAAGCAAAAACACAAATTTTTGAGGCATATTCCATATGTTTGCAATTTTCTTTTACGCGTGATCCATTCCTTGCAAATTTTGGACGCACAATATTTCCTTCTCTGAACAATGCTTTACTCTCCGCATTTTTTTAAATAATTTCGTAATTGATACAATTATATATTCCACAGATCTAATTTAGTTATTACGCTTTTTAAATTCAAGTATTTTGCGTTTATCAAACCATTTCCTCTTTTTCAAAAGTATATATTATAGCCTTTGTTATTATGCAGAAAAGTTACTACATAAATGAAAATTTTCAAAAAAATTATACCATTGTTTCAAAGCAAAACCCTTGATTCTTTTTTTTTTTGTCCGTAACTGTATAATTTAAATCTTGTACTTTTGACTAATACGCGGACTAATAAATTGCTGAATGAAATATGTTTGTGGAAGTTCAATGCATAAACTTCCTAAGACGCAAATCAGGATATTTCAAGAATTCAGCGCAGCGACATCCATGTGTTGTAAGCCTTCGGTGGGAAGTCGCCCGTAAAAAAATTATACCTCTTCACTTCTGTGAATACTGGGGCAACGGAGTAACAGCAAGATATTTTAAAGGACTGACGAAAACCTCACAAAAATTTGGAGAATCTCAAAAAATCTTTGGTTCGAGTAGCCTCGTTAATACCAATAGAAATTATGCGTGCCGCTTTTGATCAATGGCGCAATCGTTTGAAGGCAGGTATGAGTTCTAATAAAATTTTGTTCGATGCTCCGTTAACATATGCTTTATTAAATAAAACTAAATTTATCAAATGTGTATGTATATAATCAAGAAATTAGTTTCCATAACGGCCTGAACTTTTAACAGAAAATATGGCAAAACTAAGACTTACAGGTATATTTACTTCACGTTTAGAAATTTTTAGAAAGTCTTTCTATGGAATTGTCTATGTCTAAAACTATTTTTTCCAATTCATTAGTTCCATTAAATTTTGTTTGCGGAATAAAATTTCTTGTGCCGAAACGTTCAGAATGTTGAGAAAGGCCTTCGGTGATAATTGTTCGTCGTGATCAAGTGTTTTTGATTGGTACAAATTATAGAGGATCGAGACGCCATCAACATCAATTGATGATCAACACGTCAATCAAATAAAGGAATTGGTGCTTGGGAATCGACGATCAACAATCAGAGGTCTTACTGGCACCGATGGAATATCGGGAATATCAGTGAGTACCATTTTCAAAGATCATTTGAGCCTAAGAAAAGCGAAAGCACGATTGGTTCCAAAATCACTAATTTTTTTCGAAAAACATCGTCGCCTTAACGTCTGTAGAACAGTACTTTCCGAATACCAAGACGTCATGAAACGTATTATTACTGATGATAAGTATGGGATCTATGCTAACGACCCGGAAATAGATGATCAATCGGCTGAATATCGTGGCAAAGGTGAGCACAAAGCTGAAAAACAACGTCAAAGCAAGTTAAAAATCTAGGTTATGTTGACAGTTTTCTTCGATTATCAATTTGTGGTGTGCTACAAATTCCTTCCGACCGGCCAAACTGTCAGCAAAGAATATTATTTGAGTGTTATGCGTCATTTGCGAGAAGGTATTCGTAAAAAGATGATGGAATTATGGGTCAAACACTCTTGGGTTTTCGCTACTAATAATGCACCATCGCAAGCTGCCTTGCTTCTTCGTGAGTTTTTCGCCAAATTTTCAACCAAACCATTTTGAGTCAATTGAAAACATTAAATGTGAATCGCTACGCGCATTAAAGGCTTTTCCGGAAATTTACTTTAAGAACTATTTCGAGGAACAAACATTTTCACAAGTGCTCAGGAGGGGGACTGCCTATTTAGATTTTGAAGAATAAAATTTTAATTTTAAAATTATGAACAAAATCTTACTACTTTTTTGCGCCTGGTAGTATGTTAAGATATTACAATGTAAGCACCTAACCGAACCTTTAAGTTAGACATAAGTTAATACGACGTTTTTATGATGTTACAAACAACAGCAACACCAAACAACCTTCTGCCTTAAAAATAATTCTCTAACAGCAAGTACAAAATTTATTTTAGTGTAACCTGCTAAACACTTTGCGGAAATAAGTTGAGTCGCCGCTAAAACAACACTTCAAACTTTATTAATTTTCCTTTTAATTAAAAATGTACACTTTGTTTATAGATTAACGTTCGTGGCTTGTAGCTGCTGCACTTTACCCAACCATCGGCCACACACAGCAGGTGGTCGGCGGCGTTGGCGACCCACAGGAAACTTGCAATTCACTTACTCCCTTCTAGGTATAAAGTAATCCTACTCTCTTTCAGCCGCACTTCCTTAACTCATTGCTGACATTCAGCTCTTTTTATAAAACGCGGTAAATATCCGTTAAGATTTTCCATATTAAACCTTCCTTTACTCTACCTCGCTGCCCAGCAAGCTTGTCGACAACAATGAAAGCATTGAAGTTTATTCAGAGAGGAAACTTCATAAAGAGCTGCAGTTCACTTGGGCAAAGCTAAAAGGGGGTAACGTCATTAACAATAAAAATAAATCCTTTAAAATAGAATACCGCCTTCACCGAAACCGGCGAATATAAAGAGCAGCCCAAATAAAACAATCAAAGCTGAATAAATGGAGTAAAGAAAATCTTTTTACGAACACCGGCTACATGGCATATGCAATCAAGCGTTACAAAGCTCTTCAAAGTCCTCATAACGCGCCAGGTGGGCAATTGGCAAGGTGGACAAACGGACAAACGGCGCGCTCACCGTAACCAGCATGGCTAAAGTCAGAAAATTCTGGTTGAGATCGGCGGCATTCGATTCAGCAATCACATTCTTGGGTTCGTTGTGCTGCATTGCGGTTTTTCGCTTGTTCAATTTTAGCCTCCGTCGGCAACTTCATCCATTCGTTTGGCCGCAGTTGGTATATCCTTTTAGTTGCTGGTTTGGACACGCTTTGCGTTATTATTATTATTACGTGGTTTATGTGCGTGAGTTGGGGTACGTGGTGTAAAATTTTGGCTTTGTGTGCTCTCAGTTGTTTTGATTAAGTTTGAAGAGTTTCCACGCAGATGCATTTACGCGCCATTCAATCGGTTCGTTATTGTTGTAGCGTTAGCCGCAGCCACCGCGTGCAGGTTTCTTTGTTGTTGTTGGTACTGGTGTTAGTGCAAAAGTTGCGAGAAAAATGCTGTATAAACTTTTTAGTCGGAACCTCGGGTATCTCATGCATTGTCTGGCATGGCAGACACATGTAGACTAGTTGACGTACAAATCTTCGATTGCGTATTGCATTTATTTATTGCCTCTTGCCCGACGTTTTGTGAAATGTGGTGCGAAATTCTGCATATGTGTACATGCGGTCTAAACCCAATATTAAATACTCTCGTAATAGAAAAACTTTAAAATATTAAATTATGTTGAGAGGGCCTTCAATAATTTATTTGGTAGTAAAAAGGTTTCAGTTTAGGTCTCAATCTCTTGTAAGCAATAAACGTTCGAAAGTTGCTTAGAAATTCTAAATTATAGCGCTTAAAAAAATATTATAATTTTTTCATGTTATGTGGTGACCAGGGGACTATGCGGATGGCCGCTTCACACCATTTTTTGATACCAAAAGGAAATATCTTTACCAATTTTGATTAAGATATCGTACTCATTGACCAATATATACGAGATACAAAAAACTGAAGTTACAATAAACACAAATGGAGTAAGGGACCGTGTAAAAGGTATTTACCGAAATCACATGACACATTATCCAGTTGGAAGTTTCCTACTTTTTTAAAGAAAAAACACAGAAACTTCAAACCTACTGACGAATGTTTACTATCACTCGAAAGAACATTCTATGGCAAATGTTGTCCGCGCTATGTCTGAGGTGGTCCATACGTTGATCCAATTTTCGATGACTCCTTCGAGCATTTCTGATTGGCTACAGGTCAATGCATCCTTATGTTTTGCTCTAAGGCCTGAATCGAAGCGGGGTTTGTCCGCATATACTTTAGACTTTACATATCACCACAGTCTTACTTTCTCACCGGCATCATTTTTAAAGATATATTGACCGATGATTCCATCGGCCACAAACCACATCAAACAGTTTTTTTTTCTGGGTGAAATGACAGCTCTTGAATCGTTTTAGCTTGCTCTTCGTCCCTAATGCGGCAATTTTGCTTGTTTACACACCAATTGAGTCAGCAATGGGTCTCATTGCTGAACAACAATTGACTTGAAAACGTCGGATCGTCTTGGAACTTTTCAATAACCCTTAGATCAAAGCGATGTCGCTTGGGAAGACTGAGTGGTTTCAGTTCTCGCATAAGCTGTATTTTGTACTCTTTCAATTAAAGATATCAATATAAAATGTGCCAAACCGTTAAACGATGTATAAACGTTGTTCAGGCTTAAATATTTGCATAATAAAATGTGAAATAATACTAGCTTGACACGACTGACGCGTGATCTCTCAAAAAAGGTTGTTGAAAAAAGTACCTCTAAAGGGATGAGCCGATACATTTATTACTAAACTGGGAAAGTATAGAATTTTAATTTTTATCTTAGCTCATTTTTTGACATTATTTTCATAAATATTTATATTGCATGTTTATAAACGGTAAATGAGAATGCTGAGAGCCGATGTCGATCCTGTTACCAATTTTAATGCAAATTTTCGTAACAAATAAAATGTTTAGCTTTGTGCTTCGTTAGCAGATGTCATGTGCTTCTTAATTTCTTAATAAACATACACCAAACTAAAATCTACTTTAACAATATCCGAAACCATTAGTTCATCGAAGCAAATTTAACTTTTCGTTTATTGTCAACACTAAAAGTCATTTTTTCATATTTCCACTATAAAAAAGTTAAGAAGTACTAGATGTTATCGAATTTATCGATTTTATAATTGCCGCTAAGTGTAGGCCTGCGACATTTTCAATTTTCACATATAACATCACTTTCTGAAGCAATATACAAAATTAGAATAAAAAATATGAGATAAATGTAAATATAACCCACTACAAAGCTCTTTCCTATTATTATGCCGGTTATGCTCTTATTGCACAACATTTGCGAATGTACAGTTTTCCATGATTTATTTCTATCATTTATTTAAATGCGTTAATGTGTTGTTAAATGGCAATTCAAAAGAAATCTGCTTCAATTTTTAAGCACAATAAGTGTTTATTGCTTACATAATAATAAACCACATGTGCGAAAAAAATATTAAAAGCCCGCTACTTTCAGTTTTAATTATATGCTCTTCACTCTCCCAATGTTCGCAAACGCAACTTCTGGTCTTTATTGCCCAATAAAATCAATCGGCAAAAGACATTTCGGTGTGTTTTTACACTGCTATAAATTTAAGAAGTCTTAAAACCCCAAGATGTGAAAGTATATGTAAATGCTCGGGAACATATGCTCTGTAAAGCAAGACGTTGAATTTCATAAAAAATGTATTTCCCTACAAAGAGCGCGACCATTATTGAGCGCGGAAGCACTTACATAAGTAAATCACAAACCAATAAAAACAAAAGACACTGATAATTTTGATATATTGGGAAGAAATTTAAAATAATTGAATTATCACTTTAGTAATGTATATTTAAGTATTAATAAAATCTATTTTAAGAGTATTTGTATATCCGTAAAAATCAGAACAATATTATATATTTTGTTGAAAATAAAAAAAAAAAACTTTGTAAGCTATTTACGAATAATCTTACCACAATCATATCATCAATTTAAGTTGAAAAAAATCTAACTTTAACTACTCAAACTTTTTTATTGCTCTATTTCGCTTCAGCATTTACCGTTGCTGGCTTTGCCTTCTTCATGCTATGCATTGTCTTATTCTACACTCCCGTCTTTTCGAGATTATTTATTTAACTTATTGAAATTAAAATAAGGTCCATTAGACATTCTGAACATATAAATTTAAAATTTGTAAACGCACAAATCATAAGCTAATTTTTCTGACACCTTATGACGCAAGTAAAAAAATAGTGTAGTCTCCGATAAAATTGTTTAGATCGGAACGCTTTGGCATAACGCTGCTATACAAACTTCTTCTGCTTTACTGGCGTAGACACCGCTTACGCGATTATAGCCGAGTCAACAACAGCGCGCCAGTCGTTCCTTCTCTTCGCTACGTGGCGCCAATTGGATATTCCAAGCGAGGCCAGGTCCTTCTCCACTTGGTCCTTCCAACGGAGTGTAGGTCTTCCTCTTCCTCTGCTTCCCGCGGCAGGTACTGCGTCGAATACTTTCAGAGCTGGAGTGTTTTCATCCATCCGGACAACATGACCTAGCCAGCGTAGCCGCTGTCTTTTAATTCGCTGAACTATGTCAATTTCGTCGTATATCTCGTACAGCTCATCGTTCCATCGAATGCGATATTCGCCGTGGCCAACGCGCAAAGGACCATAAATCTTTCGCAGAACCTTTCTCTCGAAAACTCGCAACGTCGACTCATCCGTTGTTGACATCGTCCAAGCCTCTGCACCATATAGCAGGACGGGAATTATGAGTGACTTATAGAGTTTTGTTTTTGTTTGTCGATAGAGGACTTTGCTTCTCAATTGCCTACTTAGTCCGAAGTAGCACCTGTTGGCAAGAGTTATCCTGCGTTGGATCAGTGACATTGTTGTAGAATGTTTACGCTGGCAAGATAAACGAAATTTCTGCGAGCCATTCGACTGTTAAGCTTTTGACAGGAGATATTTTCTTGTCTTCGTTCAGCAGACATTCTCTTTTTCTTAATAAGCATACACAAACAAAATCTATTTAACAAATCCAAAATTAGTTCTCGAGCAAAAAATTTGTTTATTTCAACACTGTCATTCATTTGCATAAAAAAATTTAAAGGACGTGTTATCGTTTATTTTTAATATTACCTTAAGTGTAGTCCGCGATATTTTCAAAATTAAATACTTTCAAGCTATACAAAATGATAAAAAATTGAGATAATGTACAATTAACCCATGAAAAGCTCTTTTATTCTTAGCGGTTATCCCACACAAAAATTTAATGAATTTTCCAGATTTATTCTATAAAAATGCTTATGTGTTGTTAAATGGCATTCAAAAGTCTCCCAATTTTTAAAGCACAATAAGTTTTATTGCTTACAAAAAATAAACCAAATGTGAAAAATATAAAAGCCCGCTATTTCAGTTAATTATATGTCTTCACTCTCCCAATGTTCGCAAACGCAACTTCTGGTCTTTATTGCCCAATAAAATCAATCGGCAAAAGACATTCGGTGTGTTTTTACACTGCTATAAATTTAAGAAGTCTTAAAACCCCAAGATGTGAAAGTATATGTAAATGCTCGGGAACATATGCTCTGTAAAGCAAAACGTTGATTTCATAAAAAATGTATTTCCCTAAAAGAGCGCGACCATTATTGAGCGCGGAAGCACTTACATAAGTAAATCACAAACCAATAAAAACAAAAGACACTGATAATTTTATATATTGGAAGAAATTTAATAATAATTGAATTATCACTTTAGTAATGTATATTTAAGTATTAATAAGATCTATTTTAAGAGTATTTGTATATCCGTAAAAAGCAGAACAATATTATATATTTTGTTGAAAATAAAAAAAAAAAAACTTTGTAAGCTATTTACGAATAATCTTACCACAATCATATGATCAATTAAAGTTGAAAAAAATTACTTTAACTACTCAGACTTTTTTATTGCTCTTTTTCGCTTCCGCATTTACCGTTGCTGGCTTTGCCTTCTTCATGCTATGCATTGTCTTATTCTACACTCCCGTCTTTTCGAGATTATATATTTAACTTATTGAAAATTAAAATGAGATCCATTAGATATTCTGAACATATAAATTTAAAATTTGTAAACGCACAAATCATAAGCTAGTTTTTCTGACACCTTATGATGCAAGTAAAAAAATGGTGTAGTCTCCGATAAAATTGTTTAGATCGGAACGCTTTAGCATAACGCTGCTATACAAACTGATCAATCAAAATAAAGTTCTTGTAAAAAATTGTTTGTATTTCTGAAGGGTGTTTCAGCTTAGATGAAGACGAAGTTAACGTTTTTTCTTGTTTTTGATGTAACTCAATTATTACTTAAGATATTGCACGAAGACTTTATATGCAAAATTTAAATAATTTCACCTCTCAAAGTCATAAAACCTTAAGGACTTATTTTACAACTTTATTTCCAATTAACTGCCGATAAGAGAAGAAGTATCTCAGTACTCTTCTAGTTCTTCCCTATGTCTCATATAAGCATTCACTTTAGCGGTTTACACAGTCTTCATCAGAAGTAATAGAATATTGACCGATATATACGGTATAAAAACCGGAATTTTGAGATTCTTATGTTGTATACATGGGGCTTACAATTTTGGCATTACAAAATTACAAAATATCATTAGTTTAGTAAAATAACTCACAGATTAACAAATATATATACTACGTGATATAAAGTCAACCGAATATTTGAAAATGCTTATGTAACGTTTAGGTGGGCTAAGGGGCCCAGCTATTCTCTCTGAATTTCATTATGGTAGCTAACATATTGACCGATATTATATTTGTATTAGGTATAGGGCTATTGAGTATATGTATATTTTCACCCCTTTTCACCCCATAAGATATCAATATCTATATAACGTTGCGTACCGAATTAGGTTGAAACTGGTTAAGAACTTCCTGAGATATAGAAATTCCTTTGACGACTTCTAAGCCACCCCTCCCTACCATATTTTTTTGGTTCTTACTGTTGCAGGCAGCAAAATACTGAAAATACTAACTAAACATTATTACTTTCAGTAGTTTTCAGCATAATTGGAATATAGGGAGTTTTCACATTGTCAAAGGAGGTGTAAAAAGATTATTTTTGAGCAAATTTGGTTGAACGAGTTGTAATAATAATATAATAACGTAGGTTGTGAGACATGTACATTGGAATGAGCGGGGATGGGGCCATATCCATTTTTTTTTTCTAATTTTAAGTCACTTCGAACTCAACTCGTCTTCTGTTTTATGATTAACACAAAATGCCGGTGTAATGTCCATTCACTATAAAACCGGTCCCAATGAGCAAAATGTCATGCAAATGCCAGACAAGTAAGATGATTTACATAGATTCCTATGTAAATTTTATGAATTATTTGATAACATATTCGAAATCTTATTGAAAAGACTTAAATATCCAGATTTAATAAATATAAAAGCCTTCCCAATTATAGTTAAATAAATACTCGTAGATTCAAATTTGCCGTACAACTATTTATGCAAGTGATATTGAGAAAGTTCAAGCATAGAGTCACACCGATATGTATTACAAATCTGGTATCACGCAGATTCGATGTAATAGCAGAAATTTGAAACCGTGCCTTCCTCTTGTTAAGAGGTAGTAATCAACATCAGACTTGATGCTTTTAGTACTAGAATGGATATGAATATAGTATATGCGAAACTGACCAACTAAATCGGGATGTGGGTTCTAATCGCAAAAGGAGTGGTTTTCGAAGATGGTTTATCAATCATAAAAAGGCCTACATTTGAGGAACACAATCATCCATTGGATTACCACGTATTCTTACAAGTAATAACCACAAATTATCTTGATGAAACATCTTACACTATCAACTTGATATTTGTAGGTTATATAAGTACATCTCTATTTACAAAAGAACTCCATTTCGTGTACATTGAGTATTTCACTGAAGTGACAGAGAGTTCAAGATTAAGTTCGCAGACGACCAAGGTTGTGTGGTCAAACAGAGGGCAGAGTGTCATAAAAATACCACCAGAGCTTTAGAATATACGAATGGCTAGAAAATGCTATAAAACTGAGCGCATATCACTTGTCAACTAAAATGGATGTGACAAAAAAAATTTACAAAAATTAACGTAAAAATGTCTAACACCACGAACCCATATGTTTATATACATATATGATGGTCAGCAATAATTTGCACTCACATGCAACCAGCACAAAACACACAGTGGCATTCCTGCGTACAGGCATTCGCACATGTTGCGCATTTGCAATTATCTATGTGGCTAAGCATGATACTTCCGACCATATGCAACATGCTAAAATCATCCGTCATCCACACAAACAGTTATGTACAAGTGCAGCACTTTCCGGTTACATTTTGAAAGCTGACCGACCACATTACTGCGAATTGGTTTGCTAGCCGCCATTGGTATTCCGAATATTTGCAAAATACTCTGGCATTGCCTCGCGCTTGCTCTTGCTGCACGGACTCGTTGCGTTTGACACATTTGTTTGTAAACACTTTTATAGTTATCACACTGACAATCAATATGTGGCATGTTGGCTTCATTACAACGCGACATTTTCGCGGTCTGCTGTGGTCAAACACTCAACCGAAGGCATGCAACGATCTACGTATGGACACGTCCACGAAATTCGATAATATTGTTATTAGATATCCCACTGTTATAAAAAAAATCATTCATTTCAATAATAATAGTAATTTAATTACATACACTAAAGCAAATATGCATTCTCACGATTGTGTATTTATATACACATCCATATAAACATATATATATATATATATATATCGGTATAATTGTGCGTTTAAGAATGAAAATAAAATTTTCCACCGATCTATTCTCGATACAATTCTCATTAAAGTATTTAAGTTCGTAAAATACAAAAATATTTTAAAATTTCTATATGTATCATATGTATGTACGAGTATATGCAGCCGTTTTTGGATGTTTATCACGTTGTCGCTGAGTTATTTAATATTCCTCTCCCATCTACTTATATATATAAAAACAAAGACGGGTTTGTTCGAACACTTATAACTCGAGATCTGCTGAACCAATTTTCATGGTTATTGATTCGTTGGATTTGTCTCCGCCCCGAATAGCAGAATACATATTAAAAACAATGAAAACTCGATAAAATTAGATAGTTCCAAAAAGTACATAACTTTTTTCCATACAATTTTTTTTTTAATTTTTGTTCGTTTTGTTTTTCAATATTTTGATTTTTAAATTATTTGAATAGTTCAATTTCGGTCGCTTGCTTTTTTATTCTGGTTATTCAAAAGAAAAAATTATTCAAAATTATTCAGAGAAAACTTTACGTGTGTTTCACACAAAGATGTCAATTGCAGATTGAAATTTGTTACGAAGTCACCAAGAGGTCGCCCTAATATCGGTCGTTGTTCTTTTTGCCATCAAAGTATGGCAGCCCAGGGCAAGGTAAGAAGTACTCCCAGGATGCGGTGACATACATACGTGCGGAATTCGCGGTCAATCAGCAAGCGATCGTCACGATGTCACAGCACGACTTTTCAAACAACAGTTGCGATGTTTGATTGACTTTATCTTGAAGCAACGTATATATGGTGCTTTTGGATGGTAGATGTACTCTGTTGAGTGGCAAAATAGATGTTTTCCGCACGCACACATTCTTCTTTGGATGGTGGATGGTGGTTACACCAGATCAAATTGATGAAATCATTTCTCCGGAAATTCCTGATGTAGAGAAAGATTCAGAATTATATGAAGTGGTGGAAACCAATATGGTTCATTGACCTTGCGGACACTACAATCCCTTTTCGGTTTGTATGTCTGACAATAAATGCAAGAAACACTATCCAAGTGCTTTTCTTTCGGAAACACAAGCTGGAAATGATGGATATCAACTCTATCGGCTTCGCTCACCAGATAACAGAACATTCAGCATTCAACTTAGAAGAGTGAATATCGAAGTTGACAACACATGGATCGTACTATATTCACCATTATTGTCTAATTCATATTCGAAACTCATATCAGTGTTTAGTATTGCAGTTTGGTGAAATCAATAAAATACGTTTCTACTTAAGTACGTCACCAAAGGAAGCAACATGGCGGTTATTGGTCTTGAACGATACGGCCGATACGTGAACTGCAATAAAGCGCTTTGTAGGATATTTACTTTTGCAATTCATGAAAGTTTTCCGACTGTTGTGCGTCTCGCAGTTATTTTGGAGAATGGCCAAAGAGTGTATTTCAACCCAGAGAATACAGTTTAGCCAGTGGAAACATCGCCAGCAACAAAATTAACATTGTCGAGTTTTTTCTCAACTTTCGTCAGTGATCCGTTTGTGAGAACATTGCTCTATTCGGAAATACCTTGATATTATACATGGAATGCATCGCCGAAGAAATTGTTACGCAGAAAACAAGGCCAGTAGATTGACATCCAGGTGAGTTTCAAACTAATTCCTTAGGACGAATTTACATAATCCACCCGAAAAACGACGATTACTTATACCTTCGGTTGCTATTGATAAATGCACGGGGTTCAATTTCATTTGAGTCATTGCGTACTGTGAATGGTTCGATGTATGCAAATTTTTGGAGAAGTAAGCCAGAAATTACAATTGCTGGAACACGTTAATCACTGGAATGAAAATGATGTTCGCATACCTTTTTGATATAAACATCGACATTGCCAAAGACATTTTACATCGTCTTCGCTAAAAATTGGAAATGGTACAATTTCGGTTGATACTTCCGGTGGTTCGATATAAATTGCGGGAGACTTGCGCTCATACAAATCGATCGATCGTCAGGACAGGCTTGGTATGCCACCGCATCATTTGCATCTCAAAGTAGGATCCGTCGTTATTATGTTTTGCAATCTTCATGCGCCGAAACTGTGTAATGGAACCGACTGATTGTAACGCACCTATCGAATACAAGGGGAAGAATGCTTGATTCTACGAATTCCTTTGAGTTCTAACGATTTTCCATTTCAGTTCAAACGTATTCCGTTTCCAGTGAAAATTGCATTTAGGATGACAATCAACAGGTCCTAAAGGACATAGTGTGAGGCATAAATTTGGATATGCTATGTTCTTCACACGGCCGTGGCGTGCTCACGAGCTGGAAAACCATCTTTTCTGTACAGCGGAATAGAAACCAAAAAACGTTGTTTATAAAGCTGCGTTACATTGAAAAAAAAAATGAAATGATAAATCTAACTTTTTTTCATTTCAAAATACAGAATTTTACGCAGGACAACGGCTCGGGGTCAGCTAGTATGTATATAAATATTTATTTTGAGGAAGTTGACTTTTAAGAAAGTATATTTGTCAAAAACCTTAATAGTACCTGTAAAGAATAAAATACATATAACTTTGCATGATAAACTTTTGAGAGGTTTAAAAATAAATACAAGAGAAAAAATTAACTTCACCTACTTCTTTATTTATAGGAACATTTTTTAAGCGGTTATATAAGTTAGCACCCACACATTCAAAAGGTATCATATGATGCATTAATATCATATGACACAAAGTAATATAATATGAGACCACTAAATCGCTGAGAGTTCGACACGTGTAGTGGCAACCTGTGGGAAGCGTAGCGTCAGCGAAGTGCCAACCTGTGGGAAGCGCAACGTCAGCAAACTTCGTACCCGTTGCAGCGACAAACGTTGGTTTAAAGTTAAGCGTAAGTAATTGTAAAATTTAGTTCTTACACAGAATTCAATAAAGGAGCAATGCTCCCAAAAAAGGGAGCATACATAGCTCCCGGAAAACATTTTTTTTTATTAAAATTAACTAAACGTTTTTTAACTTATATACATAGTTAGAAATTCGAAAAAGCACAAATTTTCGAGAATTTTTCTTTTTTTGAGAAATCTTTTAAACTTATTGATTCAAGAATTTTTACACATACTTTGGTGTCTTTAAACTGTAATTTGAGACTTAGTTTTTGTAAAAATATTTATTTGAACTGCAGCTGATCTCTGTGAGTTTTGCGGTGACCACTATATCTCTGAAATAGATCCTCTGAAATAAAAAAAACCAAACAGATTTTGTTAAAGTAATGTTAAATCTAGTATACTAAATTGAAGAATAAGCAAAATAAAATTTGTTTGACAAAACTCGGTTTTTGACCAAAATTTTGGCTTTAAATTGTTTATAAAAAATATTAATCGGTGCGAATATGTCCGCTCAATTACTAAAGTATATACTATTTAAAAAGCTCATGTTAAAATTTGAGACTAATCGGTTTAACCGTTTTACAGTTTTGTTAGCCACCGACCTTAAACACACATTTTGAGAAGCGTGTAACTTCGAAAGTATTCACCGGTACATGAAATATGGAATTCTCTGTATATATTTTTAAATATAGATTAAGAAAATAAAACTTAAAAAATTGATTTTTTTAAATTCTAACAGCGTTTTATATCCTTAAAGCAAAAAAAGGTATAAAATACATTTAACTTGATTTTACGATCACTTTAAAAGGCATGCCTTATCAAATAAAAAAATCATCATCAGTGATCGATCAATTTGTATGGCACATATAAGCTAGAGTGTTCCAAAATCGGCCGTTCTGAAAATAAGCAGCTTGGGAAAGGGGAAAAAATGTCAGATCTATTTCTCAAAAATTTACTAGTTCGCGTATATACAAACGAACATATTGATGGATATGGCTAAATCCGCTCAGTTCAGCGCAATGATTATTTATATACACGCAAACTCCCGACTGCCCTCCTCACTCAAAAGCTTGGTGAGTTTAATTTCTGAGCTTACCCACCTCAACTACAGCCTTTCTTTTAAATTCGAATGTTGTAAGCGGATATCTCCTCTAAACAAGTAGACATTCAGAAAGCTAATTTTCCAAAGTCTCACCCTTCCTCTACACTTGCTATATTTTCAAGCCAATTCTGTTTTAAATATTTGAACGAACTTAGTGTTGAGCATATTATTCTATTCTGCTTATCCCAAAAGTTAAAGCATTAGTATGCTATATTTACACTATCCCATTGTGAAAAAAGTCCCCTAGAAACTGTAGATAACGTTAATGAAAATTTATTTTGTCGCCTTCAACTTAATCCCCACCATATGTTATACACTTGTGCCAACGATCTTTCTAGTCGCACTTTTTGAGTCGACCTTCAGCTCCCTCAATATCTCTATTTGTTTTCCACAGATGTTCCTAAGCAAACGCCTCAATACGGCCACATAGAACCCCTTTTTGCCTGTCTGTTCCTCCGGAACAAATTCATGAAACCACCAATATCGAACTAAAAATGATAATCACCTTGCTTTTCGAGCGGCTCTTCTCTCCATTTCGATGATTGTTGAATTGTTTGTATGTCAAACTCATCAACCCATGTCTCATTGGCAGCTATAATGTTCGCAATGAATTTGGGATTGTAATTTGCACAATCAAGCAGCTCCAAAGTAACCTGTTTCCGGTACTCTTTTTAAAAAAAAATCCAGCTTTATCAGACGAGTCGAGCAACAACGCGTTTCATACCCAAAATATCCACCAAAATCATTGGAACGGACTCGCGGGAGAGCTGTTTTTGCTGATGATTTTGAAGCATATATCCTTAATTTGATTAGAAATACAAAATTTTAGACCAATTCATTGTTCGATATTTTTATCCATTATCATCTTTTTGAAATATAATTTACCCAAGGAATTTAATTAGAATTTCTGGTAGCTTTATTCTATCAATGTACTCTGCGTTGGTGATGTTCCAAGGCCTTAAGTGTCTCTCTAACGTCCATTGTTCCAAACAATCTTCTAAAAAGCTAAACTCCTTTGTATCGCTTATAGGTACCATGAACGGGGGACACATAACAAATCATCTTATAAAATTTGCAGCCTTTCAAAGGCTGCTCTAAACTTAAAGCATCTTTGATTGCTGAATAATATAAAAACGACTAGGACATAGACTTTTATATTAGTACAGTCAAGTACGTTAATTTTATTTTCGGAGAAATCACCTTTTCACGGTCATATTGCAATCTATTCCGAGTTCTGTAACATGATTTTGGTAAAAAATCGTATCCGTAGTGATGCCGAGTCCCTTTCTAATGGCTTGCCATATTCAGATTATTTCTAAAAACAAGCGTTTTTGCATGAGCACTTATGATTTCATACGAATATCCTTCATAAGTGCCTCCCACGATACTAATACAACGTACTTTAGTATATCACGGATAATACTTATTTAATGCCATTGTGTTAGACATACCGTCATAGTGTCTTCTTTAGTCCCTTAATTTTTTATATAAGTGAAAACCCTTCGATATTTGGCTTTACGCCTTTAAAATTGTGTTAAGAGAATTTTAAGCTATAAATCATTTTTAAATTTCCAGCATTTCTACAGATTCTAACAGGTTTACTTCACTCTCGAAATTTTAACCGCCTTAGATAGAAAAATTCATACATTTTATGTTTAAGGTTTCATTTTTTATCACTCAACATTCGCAATAAAAATTCATTTCATTTTCATGAATTTGCCCTTCTTAACCTCAATTTTTAGCGACACGGACCACAACATTCACCCACATACATACATGCAAGCATACCATAAACATATAACTGACAGCTTTATACGAGTACACACGATAGCGTCATACGTGCCGCCATCAAACACTTGTACAAACATATGTACGTGCACAAACCTCGCTTTCCGGAAAAAGCCACCATTTTTTACAACAGTTTTCTTCATTCCAGTATAAACAAAAACAATATTTATACGTTTTTCACTCACTATCTCACCCACTTACCGAAACGTTTTTTATTTTGGTATTTTGTGTTTGGTCTTTTGTTTTTTGCAACACTGAAAATCCCACCAACCCAATTCATTGCATCGGACTTGCGTGTTTAATTCCAAAAGTAAATTTACCTTGCTTTATTTTGTTTTCTTTTCGCTTGTTTGTAGTTTTTAGCAGCACAGTTAGTGTCGCCAACATCGAACTTTTTTTTTAAGTTGAATGCTAGTGAAGTGATGGCAGTTGATTATTATCACAATTTTGATGGCGTAAAAAGTTGCAGCAGAGCTAGCAGATTTCTTTAGAACCAGAGATTATACCATACATACACTACGAGTATATATAAATAGTCAACGCAATGAGTTAGCCATGTATATACGAGAAGTAATCCCTGACCGATCAAAATCCAGCTCTTATGTGGAAATATTTTTTCATATTCGAACGAACCGGCCAAAAACAAGACCTTCATAAATGATCTTTGTTCTTTATCGAATATCTCGAAGGTTGTTTATATCAAAGATATTGATTAAAAATAACTGAAAAAACGTTTTGCGTTTGTGCAAGCCGTTGGCCGATTTTTTTTCCTTATTTATTTATAACTACAGTTGTCATAAGAAATCTAACGGTGAAGGGTATCACGTCCGCAGTTAATGTGTTTTGTCTTCTTTTCATTCGCGAACACTTTACACCACGTGACGGCAATTAAAATGTAATGAAACTTGTAAAATAGCAATGTTTATTCAATTGTAGTTTACATAGTTTGAAAATATTTAAATCAGTGTAATTTTAGGCTGGCATTGTTTTCTGTAGAGCCGCCCCTCGAAAAGCAATAGCAAATCATCTTATAGAATCTGCCAGCTCTTCAGAATTTTTGACCCCTGAATAACATAAAAATGAATAGTGTTCGGTCTAACCTTTCTATAACATATTGTGACAAAAAATCACCCGAAAATTTTGACTAAATTGTCCGGATATCTGCCATTTCAAAAAATGTATTTTGCTAAGTTGGTAGGACTGTCCTTAATTACTATGCCAAGTGCGAGCGATTTCTGGCAACCAGTTTGTTTTATCAGTAGTGCTTACGGTGATTAAAACACAACCCTGCGAGTGGTATAAAGCCTTCGAGAGATCGTTGAAGACATGCCTCGTTCTAGGCTATGGGATGAAAGTATTAAAACTGATGAAAATATTAAAAAAGTGAAGCATGTGGTGCTTGAAAATCGACGGGCGTGAGAGAGATGGCAACAGATTTCAACATCTCATTTTGATATTTTCGGTACGAAACGTGTTCTTACGCGACTATTTGGTTCCTTTGAACATACTCGATCGCCCAAATTCCGTATTCCACTTTCACGCAGAGCATTATAACAATCAAAAATCATCGGAATGGAGGGAAAAATGGGTTGAAACTAAACAACCACACCAAAGCTCCTCGAAAATCTAAGTGATGCCCATTGTTTTTTTTCGATATTCGTGATTTGGTACATTATGAATTTGTTGCGGAGGGACAGACGGTCAATAAGGAGTCCGATTTGGCCGTACTGACGCTTTTGCGATGGATTTGTGGAAGAATGGGTTAACATTTTCCAATATACCGCGCAAACCCATTATAATGAATGCGGGTACAACACCAGATAGGCAGCGCGCAAGCTGGCGTGATAAAACAACTTAATGAACATGCACATATATATATCTGTTAATCAGATTGGCTATAGACTATATTTTTTTTTTACTTTCACTTTTAATTTTTGAATTGAAAGGGAATCTATTGTGGAGGAAACTCCCAATCATAATTTTTTGTATTCATCATTTTATCCCTAAGCTAAGCGAAGCTTAAAAAATTTAATCAACCGCAATGAATTTATGTGTATCAACAACGCCAACCAAGTTTAAAGTAAACTTTCAAAAGATAAAATATATAAAAGCTATTCTATCGGATCTATCTATACACATGCTACCATTTCTCGTCCTACATCAGAGATATCGATTGCGGCACAACGCGGTGGAAAGCTTATCCAAGGAACAAAGACAGAAAATTGCCACTTTATCTCTGCTACCAGGCGTCACTTTCTTAGTGAAAAATCTTCCAAAAGTTCGGCTTATTTTACCGCCACTTCATTTTGTGTTCATAAGCTTTTGTGTTTGTGTACTCTGAGTGTTTGTGTGTGCATTTAAGCTAATACTTTACCAACTAAGGAAAATGGCTTGTCGCTTGGAATTTTCATTAAACTTACCATAATGACGCATAATTTTGGGCATTACACGATGCCATGAACATTAACATAAAGAAGTGCCTAAGAAGCACCGAAATAGTTGAACGATAGCAAACGAAAGCACTACGAAGAATAAGGTAAAATTTGAAAAAATGCAAAGCATATGAGGTAAAGTAAGAAAATTGTTGCATGCAACTTTGTGTAAAGTAAACAATAGTAAAAAGGGCAAAAATTAAAGCAAATAAACCATCAAGCGGACGTGCCGATGAGGCTTATTATATAGGCACATTATGTTTTTGTTATTGTTTAAGCAATTTAAGCATTAACCGGCATTTCAGCAGCGTCTGAGCATTAAATTTTGAAAAGTGTGCAGCGTAGTTTGCAGTTTGCGCTGTTTTCCAACTTTTTGGGAACCCACTGTGCAGACAAAACCATGAAGCGAGTGAGAACTACAGCAAATTTAAGGAAAGGCTAAGTTAAACATGTTGTTTATGCATACATACATATCTCGCATACAAAAATGAAGCGTTGACAACAAAAAGCTAATTTTCAGTGAACATTTTTCCTTACTCAAAGCATTTTTTACAAATTGTTGACAATCCCATTATCCCAAAGCCAGAAAGCAGCGTTGGTAGCTGCATTAAAGCCAGCTCAGACTAAAGCTGAAACGTAGCTAAGGTGAAGCTGGAGCTTTGCGTGCGACTTGCCAACTATGTTGCGGGGGAGGTATTTGCTGTGACGTTGTGCTGTGTAAAGTTCAAAACTAAAAGCCGACCGACAAAAGCATTGATGCCACCAACAACGTCTGCAATAAGTGGAGTGCAAAATGTTAATGGTTTATGAAAAACGCAGGCGTGCCTCTATACAACAACCACTAGAACCACCAGCGGCGACTGGCTTTCAACAACTACTTACTTTCCAAAAGTTAGAATGGGTTTGAATTTTTTCCTTCACTTTGCTTTTTCATTCTATGCGATTGACAAAAAGAATTTTAGTTTGTTAATAGATAAATGCTGGAAAGTCATGCCACTAACTTTTTTGCCTGGTGCACACATCCAACTGGGAAAAATGGAAAAGCGATAAGCATCGTCAACTTAACGTAGCGGTTTTGAAGTGATTGGCAGAGCAATTGATTTTCATCATATCTTATCAAATGCTTCAAAAACTTGATCTTATTTGATTGAGGCATGTCAAAGCAGCTGTATTGATACTATTACGATAATATGGTTCAATAAATTGCGGTTTGTATTTTTAGTAATTTTCTTCTAGATTTAATATTGGGGATTCCATTAAAAATATAATTTACTTTAATGAGCCTTATAACTTTTTAAAAAAAAGAAACGCCAAGCTTTAATTGAAAATTTAGGAAAATGCTTTACTCATTTTAAAAGGAAATTCCATTGCCTGATACCTTCATACTCGTATCTAATACAATTAAGCCGCTTATGACCCATTGCTATGTAACACACTGACTTGATAGAGAAATACTATTATTTAAACGAACATTACGTCGCAAATGTACTTCTTTATTACATATTTGGGAATTTGTTAAATTACTTTTATTTATGTATGTCCAATCACATATTTGAAGATATGTCACCTGCAAATCTCGCCTGAAAACATATTTGTTAAACCGAATACACAGTTTTTGACGTAGATGTCGGAATAGTATTCGCAAATGCAAATTAATTTCTATATATTAAATATATCTCCTTAAGAACTTTTCATATTGCTGATAAAAAATATTTAAACCAAAGCACGGTTCAAGTATAATTTTATAATCATCGTGTATAATCCTTTTCGTAAGGTATCCTCTTCGTTTCATTACATTGTTAGTGGCCAAATAGGGAGTGAGAATATCTACCAGTTTCCTCGAAACATCTTTTTGCCTCGTAAGGGTTATCTCATTGGATTATGTTGGATTCCCTACTCTTTATGAACTTTCTTAATCATATCGATAAGTAATTTCCATTTCGAATTTTTAAACTATGTAAGTGATCTAAAGTCTGTTTAAAAAACAAGAACAAATTTTATAAAACTTTGTGGAAAGACAACGCATCTTCTTGAGTTTTATAAAATTATTAAAATATAAACTACTACTTACAGCTCCAAAGAATTATCGTATATTTATAAGGAAAATAATTTCTTTGATAATCTTTCAGAGCCTCTTGACTGCTTTGTTTCATTTGAGTGAAGAAGCTTCAGGTATTTTAGCCAAAGGTATTTTAGAACCCAATATTCGTGCTATATATACTACATATGTTCCTACCAACCTTTTTCTTAGAGTATCAAGCGAAAAATAATTATGGTATTCGTTTTTGGACCTATTGTAACCTGTTATTTGTAACCCAAAGTGAAAATAAGATAGTCTTAGCCATCGAATATCCCAACGAAGCAGCTTGATTTTTGTAAAACTATGTACATAGTCAATTCGGATAAGACTTGAATGTATTTTTTTACGACTAATACAAGGTTAAGGAGGTAGGGTAGATGTCTGGCGTCGCACCTAGTTTAGGAGGTCCATCATACAACCACCCGCAATACATAAAATCACTGTATTCTATAATGCCTTTTCTAAACCTCAGATAAAGTCCGTTAAAATAAAATTTTTTATTTGTGCAACCTCCGAAACATTGTCACGAATTAGTCGGCCAAAGCCTTGTATTCGTATAGAACTAATCAGATCAGGAACCATCTTGCAATTAGACCCCACTGAATAGGAAATGTATGTCACAGCCTCTTTCAGACAAACGTGGCTTAAATAGAAGATGCGCAGCAAATGCCGCCTATTAAAATTGAAAAAGAATAATTTTAAAGAATTCAGTGTTTCTTAATGAACATTCCTAGCTCTGGCTTGCTAGCATTTAATTTTAATCCCCAAGATACGGCCGATCGATTAGTGAGCGTATTAGGAAAGGGCCACAACATGAACCGCCTTCCTTTCTAGATCTCTCCATATTTTGTTCATTTTTAACATCCAGAGAAGTGGATACAACACGTCTTCTTGAGGTGTACATCTTTAGACCGATCTGTACATCGTTAAAGCTCCAAGCCGTAGAATTATTAACCACCCCATGAGCAGCTCATGTTCAATCAATTTCACGAGAGGTTCGGAAATGTCCAAATCTTTAGGCGCGTTCAGTAATGCAATTCCTATGTGCATTTTTATACTTTTGCAACCAGTTGCTACAGAGTGTTATAGTATTGTTCACCTGCAGTATCACCTAAAACTAATCGAGATAAATATAGAGTTATATTATATATAGTATTTATAAATGATCCGTCTGTCCGTCCATGCAAGCTATAAATTGAGTAAAAATTGAGATATCTCGATGAAACTTGGTATTTGGGTTCCTTAGTACAAAAAAAATTGGGAGATGGGCGTAATCGGACCTATAAAGTGCCATAACTTAGGACTAAATTAAGATATAAAACTGTAATTTTGCATAGGGGAACGCAGTAGCAGAGTACACCTGTGAAAATGGATGAAATCGGCGGATAACCCCGCACACTCACCGTTAAACGGTACTGTTCAAAACTAGGAAAAGCGCGATAAATCAATAACTAAATACTCCAAAGACATTAAATATTACCAACGAGATGGCATGAAAGAGAGGGATCCAGAGTGAAAATTGGACGAGGGGCGTGGCCTCGCCCATCCCATATTTCGGGACCCGAACAACCGATTTCGACAAAATTTACTACGTCGCATTCTTTCTTATATATTTTTGTTACGTTGTGAAAATGAGCGAACTATTACCTCTCCTGCTTCCCATATAAAACAGTTTTAAATTCCACTTGATTCGTTCAGTTTCGAGAACACAAATCAAGAAGAAATTAGTATAACGGGATAAAACCTTGCACGCATAATGTCTTTAGTATGTGCCACCTAAGGACCAAAAATTGTTTAAATCCAACAAAAAATTTTCAAGCCCATAGGTACCGAATATTTAGACCCCAGTACCTATAGTTGACTTTTTATCAAAAATATCGGTAAATGTGTGATTTATATGTAACTGAAATTTAGGGATATTTATTTATCTTATAATGGTATGTCTGTATGTTAAAAATGGTTTGAATTGGATCAATACTTCCGTTTGCCCCCGTGTACTTACTCGGCCTATCCCCTATATAACTAATATCAGGATTTTTGAACACCCGGCTGACTTTAATTTATATGATTGGTTTCACACCTTAAAGATTTTCCGTGGTTTTGATTCTTGCAAGTTGCAAGAGTATAAAATGTTCGGTTGCACCCGAACTTAGCTCTTCCTTACTTGTGATTAATATTTTCCACATTTTCGAGAGAAATGCCGCCTTTGGTTTAATACAACTTTGAGTTCACTCTATAACGAAGAAATCAATAGCTGTTTAGCTGTAGCGCCTCTTTACCAGACTTTTATGTAGTGGGAGCACTCTAAAAGAGCTGGGAATATACTGTAAGATCTCGGTGATTTGAACGGCTTAAAACTGCGTCTGGCCCTATAGACATTGCTTTCTTGCACTATATCTACAGTAATGAAGTATATCTATACTCCTTTATTTTATATGTACTCTACCATATAAAGAACACTAACCTACTCAATGCTTTAACATCATTCGAGGACACTCATCTCATTTTCCTTGTAGGTGGTCTGAGCATCGGCGTCAAACTTTTAAGCTTTGATTTTCACCTTGGTGAATCCTAATTCCTAAAACATCTTCGATTTTTTGTCATCTTTTATTTCAATACTATTATTAATGGACCATTTTATTCATAAATATTCGTAGATGATGTGCGCCCGTATCCAGTACCAATTTAAAGCCAATCCTTTAACAGATATTATGAACAACAAAAATACATAAGGCTTATTTACTAGACACTGTTTCTTAAAACACCTATATAAAATATATAGTCAAGAAGTAAAGAAAAGCTAAATTCAGGTGTAACCACACATATTTTGCTTTCGCAATTTGAGAAGTTCAAATGCGGAATTTCGGTGTTGTAACACTTTACATTAAACTAGGGGAGAGCAGCGACTGACAAAGGAAAGCTATTATTATAAAAATATTCACTCCGAGTTGTAGACCTCACGTATCGACTAATATGGTCAGTAAAAAGTCATTCATAATCTCCGTGATTCATAAATTCGTAACCAGGGTCTTTTAAAAGTTATATTCCGTTTTACCGAAGTACTGAAAGCAACGTTTTATTAAATAATTTATTACTTATTTGTTACAAATATGAACAGATATTTTCTTTGAGTTCTAGTCAAATTTAGAATACACTCTTGCTTTAAAAATTTACGTCTCTTATAATATCTATCATTACTTAAATATTATATTTATATTGTAATGTATACCTAGTTTTCCTCTGCCACAACATCTAATATTTTAAATTTGAATAAATCACTCGAACGAATTTCGTTGCAGGTCGGGTTAAAGTTCAGCTACCCCGATCTTTAGAAATGTAAATAAGCTCTTCTGTGCAATGGCCATATTTGCGCCAACGCAATGCCACAATTTTTTGTAAGATGAAGCGCGTAGAAACGTCAAATTATGCTAATAGACAAAAAATTTGCAAAACCGACGAAAATATCGCTCTTCAAACAACCACAAATGCACACAGAAACGAACAAACGAATGGAAGAGCATTTCGTACATTTTTATTCAGAACCAGGAACAAGAAAAAATCGACGCTTTCGCCAGACAGCAAGCAAGCGAGCAATCATTGCTGAAAGCGCGTAACAAACAATGTGACCCCAACGCTAACGCCCACAGCCGTAACTCTTGTTTCTGTGAGGACGCTTAAAGCGTAGATAACCACAGCGGCAAAGGCTGGTCTGAAATACCTACGACAACAGAAAAACCCTATAACTCTGCGCAAATGTCAATATTTTGTGTTCAGCAGTGCAAAGGAGTTGTTCAAAACAGAAAATATTGCCACAGATGGGTACACACACATGCTCACAAACTTGCATATTTGTATGTAAATTATACATACTTGCTGCTTAAATGATGCTGATAGTTGTTACTTTTCCCACAATTACTGCTGCACGTCAGCTTGTCACAAGAAGCGTTATCGCAGAAAACGTCACAGCCGGGCAAGTGCTCCTAAATTGAGGCTGATATATGCCTAGAAACGAGCATTCGAAGCGAATTGGAAAGTTTGAAGACAAATACAACATTGGAAAAGAAAAGTCATCGACGTTGGCTGTAACAGCAGAAAGTGTTTTCGTATGTTGACATCTATTTTGTAACACCGCCACTTGGTGCCCAATTGCAGTAAAATGGCAAAAGAAAGGCATTTGGCGCTGCCGCCCATCTTCGGCACAGAACTTTGCCTTCTACCGTTGTCTGCCGAAGTCAACCACATAACTGCTGGAACATAGCCGGCACCTGTCACCCTCAAATCCGATTATATTTAGTATACGCAAATTTATTTCTGTTTTATATATATATAAAAGGGTAGTCAAGGCCATTTACCACAATTTTAGTGGAAAAAGTGAAATTAATAGCTATATATAGAGACTGTTTGGTAGATGTAAGTACTTTCACATATCTTGTGATCGTTTCTCAATTAGATTTTGCTTAATTTTTAATTGATGATCATATTTTTGCAACTAAACAATTAATAAATCAATATGTTGTTCGAGAATAATACATAGTTTAGTGCATTGGACAAATAAATTTTAAAAATATTATTAGCACCACGCTTCTATCTCACCAAGATATTTCACTAGCATGTAATCTTATTATTCGGAGATGCTGGAGAAAGTTCATAAGTTACGTAGTTAGACCTATCCATCAAAGATATACAATTTCACAACTGTATAATTATTGGTGAATATGATACAAAAGTTTGAATGAAGCAGGTTTTGTAGCTGGATGAATTGGTGAGTGTTACCCAAGCTCTGCGGTAGACGAAATAGCTATTCGTAAGAGATTTTCTTCGTATATGTTCTACAGCGACTTTTTCTAATCCTCAGATCAAGAAAATGCTCGCTGAAAAAAAGAAAATTTTGTGATTCGGTAATCACCGTGAATAGATATATTTTCTGAGCTGTAAGAATATCATGGTCATAAAAGAGAAGAAAGTAAAAGACCTTAAACTTAAGGCAAGCGGTTTTTGGATTGCTCTTTTTTCATCTCTGCTTTAGCCACATGCGTAATTTAGAAATGGACACATTAATGTAAATAGCAGAGTGCGGAAAGACGAACTTCTAATCAATTTGATCTATGTGTATAACTGTTATTAGCCGATGCCGACGTTTTTCTTTGATTCTGAGGGCAATATACATACATGCATGTTTCGTTTAAGTAGATTATTTCACTTATTATCCTATTACCAACTTCACAGAAAGCTAGATCGCCTTCGTTACGTATACGCACTGCCGAAGTTCCTTTTAAATTTTAAATTCTAATTCGTACAGAAATGCAAATAGAAACATTTAAACAAATTTCAGTACAAAATAAAAATACTTTTCATTTGTGTGTAGGTACAATAAATTTTTAGTTAGTTGCGCGTGACAAAAGGACTGCATCTCATGCAAGCAGAATAGTTGAGAATGGTTTAGCGCACAATATAACAAAACTAAATGCTATTCTACCAATAATTTTACCACCAGAAGAAGTAAAAGACGAATTTTGAAATACTTGCAAACAATATTTTCCTTTAAATTTTCAAATCTCCAGAAGTTTTCTACTAAGCAAAAAGTTTATGTATAAGTTATGAAAAATATCTAGGCATAAAAAGTAAACTAAATTGTTAATGTGGACATTTTGAAATTTTCTTCTATCGAATTGTCACGTAATATATTGAGACATTTTATCACAAACAAAGTATTTTATATATTAGTGTGAATATATTGGAGACTTTTATTTGATGTCAATGGAAATATTTGAAAATTTTTTCAAGTACACAATGACAAACCAGTTGTTCGCTGTTTATGATGTATCATATATATGATGCATCAATAATAAGAAACAATCCGACCATTGATCAGTATTTAAGACAATTAAAATCTCTCTTGTGTGAACAGACACCTTCTCCAACTCTGACTACAAACTCTAGCCCAATGGATTCAAATAAGAACTTCAGACAAATTTTTAGCTATGAAGCAAGAATATTACTTTTTAAGCCACTGATTGGTGGTTTTTACTTTTTGAGCTGGAACAGAATTTTGTTGGAATATCCAATGCTATCGAGAGAGTGTTACGTAACTATTCTGCCACGCATTTTAAAGCATCCTGATAGCACACTTCTGCCCCAGTTTTAACACATAGAAATGAAGAAGTGGAACCGCTTCACATGAAACTCCACTCCTTTTCTTTTTGGTTAGCATGACATTATACAAAAGTTTTTCGTTATGTTGAAATTGTCAAATTTTGAAAGCATTAATTTTTCTATTATATTTGAACAAAAGTGCTGCAGAGTCGCATCGAATGATTGTCGAAGCATATGGTGATCATGTTCTATCAGAAACAACAAGCAGAAGGTGGTTTTAATGCTTCAGATATAATGATTTTGATGTAAGAAAGGAAGAATGTTGAAAACCACCAAAAGAGTTTGAAGACACCAAACTGCAAACAACACTGGATGATTATCATACTTCGAGTCAAAAAAAAATGAAAGCCATGTTAAATTTAAAAGCTAAAAGAAAGATTCCAAAGTGTAAAAAATGGGGGCCACATGAATTAAAAATCGCAAAAAACACTTGTGAAATTTTGCTTCAAAGACACGAAAGAAACTGAGCTTTGCATCGAATTGTCACTGGTAATGAAAAACGGACTTATTTTAAAAATTCAAAACATAGAAAATCATAGGCTAATCCGGGACAACCATCCATGCAAAAACAGATCGATTCAGTAAGAAGGCTCCGTGTTTGGTGGGATCCGAAGAGACAAATCATAAATTTCTAAAACTAGTAAAACTCTTAATACTAATCGGTACAAATAACTAATGATCAATTTGAACCATGCATTGACCGAAAAACGACCAGAATGGGCCAAAAGACAATCAAAGGTATTTTAGTCTAGAAGCATGAATTTCAGGTAATTTTTAAAGTGTCGTAAAAAAAGGCGATTAATTTTTTACTAATACACTTTTTTTATTAGTTATTTATTAATTTTTGAAGAGTACAAAAAAAAAATTAAAAACTAAAAAAAGTAAAAAAATTCAAAAATTATGAGCTGACGAAATGGCTTTCCACGTGACCATGCCCATGATTTCAACCCTCCTAGTTATCTGAAACCAAAAAAAAAAAAAAATATTATTAATCTAGAATAATGTCGCAATGATCGGAACTACGGAAAAGTGGGAAATATTTTTTTGCACAAAATGGCGACTGCCTGAAAAATTTTTTTTTTTTATTTTTTTATCACTTTTTCTGACTATTTTGAATTTTTTTAAAATAATAAAAATAAAAATTTTGGGATGGGGCTAGTTCCAACGATAGAGAACCTAAGAAACTCTATAAAAATTTCAAGTAAATCGGTCCAGTAGAACCAAAAAGAAATCGTGGGACATCGTTCCGAAAAAGTCAATTTTGAGAAAAACGCGTTTAAAGTTTCGCGTTCCGGCCGAACCAGTTTGGATGCCGGGTCAAAACAATGCCTATATCTCCGAAAATAATTTGAATTTTGAAAAATCCTCTTGTACACATATTCTTGAATAGTTCAACTTTGAAAATATAAAAAAAAAAATCGATGTTTTTAAATTTCTAGACTTAGAACACCCCCGCTTAACCTACAAACAAGGCACTTGCCTGGGCGCTGTTTCTCCAACCTCTACATTCACCACACTTGTCCCTTTACGATTACCATTGGTTTTTATCGATGTGACTCGAATTCGCTGAGCAGCACTTCTATTTCTATGCAGAAGTCGGATATTACGTGTCTGATTGGTTTCTTTCAAAAGACAAACAATTTCCTTTGGTATGGTGTACACAAATTGCCAGAAAGTAACTTTAAATAGGTAAAAAGCAATGATCAAACCTTGAATTTTTGTTTTTACTTTCCCGTTCAAAACAAGTACTTCAAAACAAAAACTCACTGTCTGTCCGACAATTTAAATAACAAAAGGCTTGTTAATTAATGCGTCTGTGGGCTAGCGTTTTCACCAGGTCTTCCATTCTAAACACAATAGATTTAGTTTTAATATAAAAACACGCACTCAAATTTTATTAAGATAATTTACATGTTGGCCGATTTATGTCTCTAGGGTAGTATGGTGGGTGAGCGAGGTTATTATTCGATTTCATCCATTTTCGCACTGCCGAAAGGAGTTCTTATAATATTGGCGCTAGAAATTAATTTTAGTAGCTTAAAGGGTTTGAGATGTGATCCCCCATGTCAAATTATATTTAACATAAATCTTAATTTAGAGCTTAGTTATGACAATTTATAGTTTTCAGTAAATAACATTTTGTGAGCGCTGCAGTGGTCCGATTACGCCCATTTACGAACTCCTAATTTTCAGCAACGCTATGCGCAAGTCTCATTAAGATATTTTTAATTTTACTCAAGTTAAGCATAACAGACGGACGGGCAGACAGACCTGGATTTCAACAAGTCTCATCATCCTTATCATTTATATACATACATATATATGTATATTATCTATCTCGCTCAGTTTTGACTAATACGTACAACTGTTAGGTGAACAAAACTATTATACTCTGCAGCAACAGGTTGCAAAAGTATAAAAACAAGAATTATATATTATATATAATCGTTATATTCGGCAAATCTGATCCGATCTATGGTTTACCTTCGGAGATTATAGTTGAAAATTCTGCCAAATTTCCGAAATAAAACATTTTCCATACAATGGCAGGATTTTGACTGTACAGTTTGTATGGCAACTAAATGCTTAGTGGTCCGATATCGGTTCCGGCAGATGAACAACGTCTTGGAGAGGAAAGGACATGAGATTTTAGACCAACATCTCAAATACAGATAGACTAAATGGACGGACTCGCCACACTGATACAAACATATGTGCTTATTTATAGGGTTTTCATTATTTACTTTTAGTGTTACAAGCATAGTGGCAAACTTACTTAATACGAGTATACTCAGTTCAGGGTCGTATGTATTGTGAACTTTGTAACAGAAATTTGGTAAAACTGTATACATATTCATTTTGAATCCATATATGAAATATCTAGATACAGCAATAATAACGTGATAATTGGTTGATATGCAGTCTATTTTTTCTAAATGTATTAAAATCATTGGGTGCGACAATATTCGAATGGTTGCTCTTTTTGAAAGTTGAAAATTGCCGCTGGTTAAAATTTTCAATTATACCCAATGTTTCGGGAAGTTTTAAGCGAATTTTAAACAAATATTTTTTCCACACATTTTAACAAATACATATGTACATGTAACCACAATAGCAAACAAAAAACTCTAAGCAACATATTCCGATAGTACAAACTCAATGGTTTTCAAATAGTATGTGTATGTACTCGTAAATATTGCAGTTTTGCCTTTACAATTTTCTGAGAAATTTTAAAAATTGCACCAACTAACCATATGAAGTATTGAATATATGTAAATATATACAAATGTGCGAGAATTGGTATCAACTCAACCGGTAAAACGCGCATTCAAATATACCGAAATACATTTGTCTTCGGTTATTTATTGTTTTTCGTGTGGTTTTCCATTTGAGGCGGTAACTATTGCCAGTACGCCAGAATATATACGAGCATGGCATAAGTATACATATATTATATGTATGTACAGTATTCAGTCGTTTACTTGAACGAAAACATTTTGGATGATATTTGGTTCATTCAGAATATCAATCGGAAAGGATTCAAATTCGAACTTAAAGGTTACTTAATTATTGACCGAGCTTACCTTTCTTTTAAGGTGTGTTCACTGTTATTCTCCGATGAGAGTAGTACCTACAACTTTTTTTTAACCTCCAAATAGGTTTGCACTTTACGAGAGGTATTTTCATACAAAACGCTTTACGGAGCTATGCCATTATCACCAAGGAGTTACCCCCTTTAGTCAAAATGTTTTCTTACTAATCTGATAAGCCTTTGTTCCAATCGAAGTCTGTATAGTTGTGATGCGCTCCTCTAAACAATACACCGGACAGCTGCCAATAGAGCAAATTACAAACTACCCAAATGGGGGATACTGTACCATAAAATTAATATTGCATCATAGACTCAAGCTTGTATGTTCTCTTGTATATATGTATAAGAGAAAACACACATTTATATAACAATAAAAATAGCAAGCTCACCAGAATGTACTGATAGTGAATTCAGCAAAATAAATTTCCATTTATATATATGTACATGTATATACACACAAAATGTAACTCACAACTGTTTTCAAATAAATACAACCAAAATACTTTCAACCCATAAAATCACAAGTAGTTTTGGTGTACAGCTGCACAGTCTTTGCCCATGACATTCAACTTAACCACTACTGCCAACACTTTTGTTGTTTCAGCTGTGATTTTTCAATAGCTTTTTGTCTCTAGTGTATGTGTGCTTCAAACCACCTTATTTGCAAGTGTATGTGCGATTTTATTGCTGTTGTACTTGGCTTTAGCCAATACTTAAATTCATTGTATAAATTTATAAATTCTGTAAAATTGCAAACCCTTTTGTGTTGATTTAACTAAATTACCAGAGACCTTAAGTGGCCTTCGGTCACAACAATCCAGACTTATAAATTTTCCTCAGCAAGCATTTAAGCGATAAATCTAGTTTTTTTGAAGACTCCGAAAAATTATTCAAACGGGATACAACCTACTATATATATACATATATACATTGTATATACATACTATATATATTTGTATAGTAAAAATAAGTACTTTTCTATCAAACATCACAGCACTAGTAGACTAAGAGTAAATAAGTATTTGCATTTTCGTGACAATGACGTATAGATATTAAACAGTAACCACACCTTTTTCAGATTTGAATTGCTAAATATATATGTATGTATACAACCAATAACTATATATATCGATATACATTCATTACTAAATGTTTTATAATGCTTATTCAATAAATTTGTTCCAACGACTGAAATTGACATTATTCGGACACGTGTGAATAAATCTCTGATACATTTGACATGTGACATACATACATATAAGAAAGTTTATTTTTACCAATTTCTCATATCAATAACATCTCATAGATACCATACAGTTAGAGAAAATATATCGTTGCACCCCATGTAAATGATATTTAAAAAAATTATTTTGCTAAGTGGGAAGGACTGTCCTTGATTGCTATGACAAATATGAACACGACCTGTCAACCAGTTTGTTGACAGCTGCTAAAGTCGGTAAACTTAGTGGTGCGTTGCGAATTTTACAATGAATAAAAATATTGAACAAAGATTTTGTCTCAAATTTCGTATTTTTAACCAAATTTCGTATGCGGAATCGTTACGAACGTCCAGTGATTCAGTTTTATCAAAAACACATGCCTACGAGAAAGCTTCGTTCTGATGATGAAAATATTAAATTTTTTTTCAAAAAGAGTACTGTAAACAGGTCTCTTTGGAATACATCATCGTACCAATTTCAATCCCACATTCATGGAGTCAAGTTAAAAGTCATCGGAATGGGGAGCAAAAACGAACCGAAATAAAAAAACCATACCATACTCATTGCTTTTTTCGATATTCGAAATTTAGTGCATTATGATTTTTTCCGGCTGGACAGACCGTCAATAAGGACTTCTACTTGACAGTATTGAGAAGTTGCATGAGAACGTTCATCGAAAACGGCCGGAATTGTGGAAGAAAAATTCGTAGATTTTACACGATGATAATGCACCATCTCATTGGATCACAAATGCAAATATACCACCGATGAACCACCGTAGCCACCGCATTTAGAGCTGTGTAATTCTTCCCCCAAACTGAAATAGCCGCTTTGTGGAATTCGTTTTCTGTAGCACGAAGAGATAAAACAAAATTCGTGAAGACCGGAAGAATCTTTGACATAAATGTATTATATCTGGTGGAGATTACTTTGAATGCAAAAACATAAACATTGATGAATAATAAAATATATTGCATATTATTTACTATTTCCGGGTACTCTTTTGTCACACTCTACAACAATTATAGAGATCCTCCAACTTTCAATACCTAATATGTTTGTGCATATCTCCTGAACCACTAAAGCTACAAAAACTAAATTCGACCAGCACGAATATTATAAAAAGTCCTATCGATAATGTAAAGAACTGTTCAAAACTACTGAAAGCGCGATGACTAATTATGCCAGAGACATTATACTTTACCACTGAGATGGTACAAGAGAGTTTGATGGAGCAGGTGTGAAAATTGGACAATGGGTGGAGCATGACCCACTTTTTGGTGAAATCCCATATCTCGAGACCCGACGGACCGATTTCGATAAAATTTGGAGCCTCCCATTTCTTTCATATTCTTATATCACACTGTAAAAATGAGAGAAATCGGACAATAACCACGCATACTTTCAATATGGCAAAATTTTAAATTCTATTTGATTATTTTACTTTCCATAACAGAAATCAAGAAGCATTTAATATAATGGGATTAAACTTTGCGCGAATAATGCCTTGAGTGTATGCCACTTTATGTCAAAAATTGTTCAAATCCAAGCAAAACTATTCAAGACCCTAGGTACCTAATATGTGCACCCCAGTACCTATACTTGACTTTTGTTCGAAAATATCGGTCTATATATGAGATATGCAATAGAAGTTCAGACAAAATTCTTTTCCTACAGTAATTATTCTGTGAATAAAAAATGGATGGAATCGGATCAATACTCCCCTGAGCCCCCATATAAATAACATAAAGATTTTCGACATTCCTGGATATATCGGCTCATAATTCCCATCCTGCTGGATGAGTCGACGTTGTGAGTTTTCGAGAGAAAAATGCACCGAAAGATTTATGGTCCTTTGCGCGTTGGCCACGGCGAATATCGCATTCGATGGTACGATGAGCTGTACGAGATATACGACGACATTGACATAGTTCAGCGAATTAAAAGACAGCGGCTACGCTGGCTAGGTCATGTTATCCGGATGGACGAAAACACTCCAACTCTGAAAGTATTCGACGCAGTACCCGCCGGGGGAAGTAGAAGAAGAGGAAGACCTCCTCCGCTGGAAGGACCAAGTGGAGAAGGACCTGGCTTCGCTTGGAATATCCGATTTGCGCCACGTAGCGAAAAGAAGAAATGACTGGCGCGCGGTTGTTAACTCGGCTATAATCGCGTAAGTGGTGTCTACGCCAATTAAGAAGAAGAAGAAAGTGTATACAATTAGGCAAAATTTCATCTAGCTCCCATATGACCATTACCAGGATTTCTGAACATCCGGCTGATTTTACATGATTACTACTTATAATAATTTTGGTTCTTCTAAGAAATCTTATGCCGAATATATATGTATGTAGCGCAATGTATAAGTTATATGTATATGGTGTACGTGTATATAAAATTGATTAGATTCCGATCCTCTGGTTGACATTTCACATCATAAGGTATTTCTCTGGCTTCGATTCCAGAAAATAAAATTTATTCCAGAATATCAAATATTCGGTTGCAACCGAACTTAGCCCTTCCTTACTTGTTGTAATACGATTTGTCCTTTGTTTTAAAACAGACCTCAGACGCGGCGATCCTCTCTTCATTCGACGAAAATTTCTTTAAAGCATTCTTTTGAGATCTAAGAACAGGAAATTGTCGCTGGTGCCAGATCTGGAGAATGCGGTGAATACAGAGGGAATTCAAAGCCCAATTCGTAGATGTTTTCACTTACATTTTCTTGGTGAAACAGCACTTTACTTTCCTTCCTTTTCGGTGATTTTTTCCTTCAAATGGTCCCATAAGCCTATGTAATAGTTACTGTTGAGGGTTCTTTCAATAAAAATAATTATATGCGCATCCCAAATTACAGTTGCCATAACCTCGGATAACTCTCGATTGGACTTCATTGTCACATGTCGACACAAAAGCTTTTGAATATCTCCAAACACTGCTCTGAATCAACCACTCATCGATGTTTTGGTAAAAAGAGAGTTTGCTCGGCACATACTTGCACGGAACATGTTCACACCCAAATATTTGTGAATGACACAATATAATGTACACGTTAAGGTTCAGTTGATGTCTTTATAATACATGTTATTTCGAAACTCGGTGCTCATTTCACTACGTCGAAACTTAGCTTACCAGTCCTGGGTGGTTGATTTTTCTGGGGTAACTGTCGTCCAGCAAAGTTTTTGCTTGAACTTATTTTTCCTCTTCAAAAAGCAATACTTTATCAACACACGAAACTCATTTTTACCTATTTTTCACAATAAAACCGTTATTCATGGCTGGCAGTATGCAAACGCCTTTTGAAGGTTAAGGCTAACCAAAAATAATTTTGATTTAATTATAGTAGCGTCATTTATGTGTCAGATTCAACTTACCTTGTTGTGGTTATAGCGGCAAGAAAATCTTCCCGACTTAATTTCGAAAAATGCTGTCGATTTGGCAGCCTTTGGCCGGATAAAAGATCTGGTCCGTTCCAATTACGTAGACCCTCGCGGGATATAAGATCCTGGTTTCGGCAATAGTTAATTATGGAAGTTAATTTTTTATTTGCCTGGAAACATCCCTATGTTTTCTTTTGAAGTTAGACTTTTCCAACAGGAAAAGGCAATCTTGCAAGAATGATACGAAACTCTTCTAAAATTAAATGCAGCCTATATTTTAACTAGCACACAGAACAGAGAAAATGTATAAATAAACAATAGTTCTCTATTCTCTAAAACAAATCTTATAACAGTTAACGTTATCATTTATATACATATAAAGTACATTGTTTCAGCATGTTCAGAGTTACGTCAGTAGCTGCTTTTATCGAATATCAGTTGAAATATCCCTTGGTCTAACTGAAACAATCCATTTTGATGGCTAAGGATATGAAAAGAGTAAAGCCGAGACTAGCCGTATGCAGTCATAATGATAGAGATCTATTCTTTTGGCGAATAAAGGCTGCAGTCTATTAGTTATTGGAAAGGGCGGTGGGATAGCTTTATTTAGGCAGATACACTCACAAGCGTTGGCTAAGTAAGTGGTTAGGTATCAATCGAATAGAGAATTTATTTTAATACTTAGAGCCAAATGCTTCCCCAATTCAATAGCAATTAATATTTTCTGTGTAATCATGTACAAACATATCTTCCACGAACTTCAGATCATCGGACACACTTTACTATAAAACAATAATTTCATCAGGATACACAAAACCACATTCCTTTACGAATGTGGAATAAAAGGCCCAGGTAATGAGCAAAGCAAACTAGACTAAAAGGAAGAGGAATAAAGAAAATAGCAAGTAAAAATAAGCCATCTCTTCCATCTTCATTAGCTCCTTACCTTAATGAACACCCCTACTGTGATCGCCTAAAAATTTTCGGAACTCTTTTAAAGAAAACTACTGGTTAATGTTTTAAGATTTTATTCTACCATTCAGTTATTCGCAATTTGTCAACTTCCTAAAAATCAAGAAAAACGTCAACTTCGATTGCAATGGAGCTTGAAAACTGTTGAAAAAAGTTTCTATGCAAGAACTTGGTCCGAGCTGAACAATATGTTCAAAGAGTATAGCGTAACCTTGGGTAACAATTCACACCAAACGGACATGCGTAAATCGACTCAGCTCGTTATGCTGATTATTTATATAAATTCTTTATAGGGTCTCCTTATAAATTCATCTGAAAATATCGTAAACTTGTTAGGTATTGCTTTTTTTAAATTTTTCACTATATTTGACATTTAAAGACATATGTACATACATGCTGGTATACATACTTTAATCAACTCGACTACACATTCCGAATATATGTATACATATGTCTATAATATACATATGTCCACCTTCTCACATTTGAACGATTGCTTGTAATAAGGTAAATCAGTAAATTGTTAATTTCACACAATGGTGCTACTAGTAAACTGAACTTAATATTTCTTTAGTCTGGCTGACATTGATTGCAATTATCGTTGCTGCCTTTGCCATTCTGGGCAAAATGGGAAAAGCGGCTTGTGCTCATTTAAAAGCGTTCAATAGTAAAATGAACGATAATTGCCTACGTACTTGTGCAAGTGGCTGAATTAAACATCAACAGTACGACACCTGCAGTCACATTAAACAACTAACACATAAACAAATGAGATTTACACGGAAAACTTTAGTATACTGCTTATGCAAGTACAAGCAAAATATTCGAACGAAAGGAACGAAATGTAAATTGTTGTGCGGATCAGGCCATAAACACATTTTGCTTTTGTACCGGAGCCGTGCCTTCCATATTCAGCGCAGCGCTATGGACCATTTAAGGAACTTGTTCCAACAGCTTAATACGTAATCTTTGATTTCCTTAGGTGAAAACCCATATATTGGGATCTACCCGACCGATTTCAATCACATTTGGTTAGTAATAGTATCCTAATACTTCTAAAAATTTCATCTTCCCTTTCCCATTGCGAACTTTTTATCGAAAATATCGATTACTCTTTAGTTACTTGTTTTCATTTATATTTTATACATATACATATAGCTCTAAATGACTAATTGTAACAGCTGAATAAATCTGTACCATTAAATTTTACGAAAATTTTGGAAAAAGTGATTTATTTTGGAAAAGACCCGTGAAAGAAGAATCGACACACACCCCCTCTTCGTAGATTTCAAAGCTGCTTTCCACAGCACGATAAAGAGCTGCCTCTATGCCGCGATGTCTGAATTTGGTATCCTCGCAAAACTAATACGGCTGTGTAAACTGACGTTGAGCAACACCCAAAGCTCCGTCAGGATCGGGAAGGACCCCTCTGAGCCGTTCGATACCAAACGAGGTTTCAGACAAGGCGATTCCCTATCGTGCGACTTCTTCAACCTACTGCTGGAGAAAATAATTCGAACTACAGAACTTAATCGAGAAGATACAATTATAAGAGTGTACAGCTGCTGGCCACGCAGTTAATTCTTCTTTCTCCAGACTGGATAAGGAAACGGAATAAATGGGTCTGGTAGTAAACGAGGGCAAGACGAAATATCTCCTAACATCAAACAAACAGTCGTCGCACTCGCGACTTGGCTCTCCTGTCACTGTTGACAGTCATAATTTTGAAGTTGTAGATAATTTGTTATATTTGGAAACCAGTGTAAACAGCATCAACAATGTCAGCCTGGAAATCCAACGCAGGAAAACTCTTGCCAACAAGTGTTACTTCGGACTGAGTAGGCAATTGAGAAGTAAAGTCCTCTCTCGACGAACAAAAACCAAACTCTATAAGTCACTCAGTATTCCCGTCCTGCTATATGGTGCAGAGGCTTGGACGATGACAACAACTGATTAGTCGACGTTACGAGTTTTCGAGAGAAAGGTTCTGCGAAAGATTTACATAGCTTTGCGCGTTAACCACCTCGAATATCGCATTCGATGGAACGATGAGCTGTATGAGATGTTATATATGACGACATTGACATAGTTCAGCGAATTAAAATGCAGCGGCTACGCTGGCTAGTTTATGTTGTCCGAATGGACGAAAACACTTCAGCTCTGAAAGTATTCGACGCTGCACCCGCCGGGGGAAGCAGAGGAAGATGAAGACCTCCATTCCGTTGGAATTGCCAGTTTAAGAAAGACCTGGCTACGCTTGGAATATCCAATTGGCGTCATGTAGCGAAAAGAAGAAACTGGCGCGCTTTTGTTAACTCGTCTATAATCGCTTAAGCTGTGTCTACGCCAATTAAGAATAAGAAGTGATTTATTTCTCCATACAGTAAGCTATTAGCTAGATACACCTGACCAAGCAAGCAACAAATGATAGCCACACGAAGCCATCTAAAGACCTTTCAGCCTATTCCTTGATCTTTGGTTTGCATCAGTGGATCTGTTCATTAGCGATCATGAAATAACGTATATATCCTTCAGATTTGACGTAAAGAGGGTCAAACACTGCAACGCATTAATCTGATGGTTGAGTGTTTTGTCCGGAATGAGACCGCGTGGTCTTTTAAAATGCGTACTATTTCTGATATCTTGCGCTCACGTTATCCTACTGGTAGCTATTTTCAATGCACCTTGGTGTAGTTCAATGTCGGTTAAACTAATTTTTGACTTTCATCACCGTATAGAGCATTTAAGAGCTCTTTAATTACTTTAATTCACTGCTCAATTCCCCTTCCTTCTTTTTCTACATACATTGCATATTAAATCAGACACTACTTGACAAAATGAGATGCAATATGTATGTAAGTTACAGAAGATTTTTCCCAAAGTATCAAGAATGGCGCCATAAACGCAGTATTACAAAAACTTACACACTGTTGCCGCACGGCTAGACGCCTCAGAGATAAATTTTAAAATACAAATTTCATTTGTCTGCAGTAAAGGATGATCGATTCATGCAAATTGTTATAAATATAAATGTATTCATATCTCAAAGCACAAAGCAAGTGTATGTGTGCATGTACATTAGTGTTCATAGTTCAAGGATAATTTGCTGCATTTCGTTACGTGTCTGAATAAAATTACAAACGAATTTAATGTATTGGAAATGCAGACATAAGACAACAAAGACTGAAATTATGGATTGTCGTTGTAATATTTTTGTACACGCATTTATTCATGTAGCTGTGTGTATATGTAGAAGTTGTAGTAATGAATCAACCAAGCATGCTTTTGAGATGAGAGAAAGCGCGTTCCCTCATGTTATTCTGTAATAAAGTTATGAGCAGATTTCGGCGAATTTCCAATATCAAACCACAACATCACAACTCATAATATGGGTTTAGGGGACCGATTTTCTCCTTTAAACATACCCACCAAACTTTTTAAGATATTTCTCTGGCAGTTACACACACTTTTGGGTCTATAACTATATTTAAGAAGAAGAAAAGAAGCGCTAAGTTAGGGTGTAACCGATGGTATATTTCAAAGACACTATTTCAAAGTTTCATCTTGTTATATTGATTGCTTTATGATTTGCATACCGGAAAGTGAAAGAATCAAAAGGAATTTAAAATTGTTTATATGGAAAGTAAACTAGGTTTTAATCCGATTTCGCCCCTTTTTCTGTAGATACTATAAAGTCAAAGTAATATCAAGTACCAAAATAGTTGAAAATCGGTAAGAGGTCCTGAGATAATAGTGATTTAATCTAAAAGTGTGCATGCTGCACCCATAGTCCAATTTTGATCATAGCTCTTAAAATGCCTTCTCATAACATCTCGGGGGAAAATGTAATGTCAAGAGTATTTATTTGTTAATTTATGGCGCTTTAAAAAAATACTATTACGCCGGCTTTTTAAAATTTTTAATCCACAGGTGCCCTTGCCACTGTGATCTTCACTTTTTAGGTAGGTTTTCATTTAAGAAATCATACCCACTTTTTGTAGCATAGTTTGGGCTATAAAGGAAGTGAGGTAAAATTAGTAGCCGCTGTTTTCCAAATAGTTTTTAAAGCTCTTTTAAAAATAGCCCGAGCTTTGAAATGGTGGGAAATTTTTGATTTGGCTAGTACGTCATTTCGTGGCTAACCGCACGAGTATAGTTATATATCCATAAAATAAGAATCTCAATTGGAGGAGTAGATCGTTGCGATCGTTAGTCAGAGATATTTTCGAATATGAAATCACTTTGGAAAATATCAGGCAGAAGTGAAAAAAATGAGTAGAGAAAGAAGACCATAAGTATACGGTAGCAACCTCAACCAAAGGACGGTGCACCCGCAGATTTATACCTGACATCCATACGTGGACAACTAGACAACATGGGACCGGGATTTACACCTGACCCAAATATTAAGCGGACATGGGTGCCGTCAGTCCGTATTGTTTGATGTATACAGAATCCAAACAATAAGTGTTTTTCCATTGTCCTCAGTTTTCAAACATAAGGGAAAATTAAAAACTGCAATAGGTAGTAGTTTAACGGTGGAAATTTTGACTGCGCTTATGTGTTAATCCTCTGAAAAGCCATTCACGAAGCGGCATCAGTCCGTCCCTACTATAGAGGAAGTATTACCTTATCTGGTGGTTGCGTGGGAGAGTCTTGAGTTGGGAGTAGGTTAGGTTTAGGGGATTAAAGTTCCGTCCTGCTTTCGATGCTTCCCTCTACTATGATTTAAAAAAAAAAAAAAAAAAAAAATGTAATGCAAATCGGTTTTGTACATTTTGCAAATCTTACTTAAAATTTTACGAACAGCAACATTATTAAATTCAGTACGCTAGACACAGAGAACCAGTGATAATTAGAATTAAAATAGAAAATCTCTGAATATGCTTATTTAATATGCAAGTGGACAAATAATAAAAATGCCAAACAATAACTGCAGTAAGTAAGAAGTAAAACAAAAGGCACCATCAAATTTACAACAACTGCCACACATTTCAGCACTGGCAACAACAACAATAGTTCAAAAGCAGTTACCGAGGAGTAGAAGAAAAAACAGAGATGCTCACAACAGCATCAGCAACAGCATAAGCTAGCTGTTAGAAACACTGTTGTACAGAAGATTTTTGAAACAAGCGCACAAAAAGATTGCTAGCATTCTGCAAACCACACAAAATATGTTACGTATGCATACATATGTATGTGCATAAGTGAGCAGGCTTAGCAGGAACAACATGCTTTTACTATAATAACACTAGCAAATTTATACACACGCATCACGTAGTACAAAGCGTAATATCGGTCAGATTTCAAAAATTGGAGACGACATAGCGCTGATACACGTATCACCTTGGAAATTGTGGTTTAAGCGATATTTTACTTTCACCGATCCTTAACTGTAGTGTTATATTAGTTTCGCATAACATATGGCTTTATTTAAGACACAGCTTTAGAACAGATCGGAAGTATGAAAACACACATCATTAAGACTGGCGACATCAACACTTTATCAGAGCTGCAGCAGGTGAACATTGAGAATAGATGAGAAGCGTGTAACTTAACTGTCAACTCAACTTAAAACCACCAGAAGATATTTAAGTTCTTGTGCCGTCCGAACCTCTCCATTTAAACTGGTGTAAATTTTTTGTGATTTGATGCAGTCATGTGTTCGCTGATCTGAATGAGTCGACGTTTCTATACTTCCGCTTAGTCACAACGGATATGTTGCCACAAATACCCAAACAACTGCACCAACGCACAACGGCATACATGAATACGGACACTCTTACATGAATCATACGTACGGCACAGCCAAATATGTCTGCAGTGTCTGTGCTAGATGCAGATGTTTGTGTTTATTCGTCTGTCATGGAAGCCTACAAGCATATTTACAACTTACAAACTGTGCACTCGTTCTCATCCTACATTCATCTACCACATTTTACCAACCACTCTAATTGCCATCATTCACCTGCTGCCTGCAACAACCCACCGTTCGCAGAAAGCTGCTGTGCTGAACGGCTCTAAAATTGCGAACAACTGAGCTAAGCTGACTATCAAACCCCATCTGCACGCGCTCGCCTTCAACTCCATCATGCACATATTGCGCCTGCATCTCGTTAACTTAAGTCCTGTCACATTTCTCCACCTTGCCTAAATCGTAACAAGCATTGTCACTGTGCCACGAAACATGCAAGCAAATGGCCGTCCACTCGTCGGCAGCTTTTCGCTAGCAACCAGCTCTAGCTCAAGTCACATTTTCGGCTTACAATGACGATAAAGTTGATTTTGATTGTTTTCCTATGCTTTCACCCTAACGCGGCATGCTGTCACAACAACAACAACCGTACGTTTGAAAGTGAATGAATGTGCCGGGAGCGCTTGGTCCACGTCTCACATAACGCGATTGCCGAGATTTTAGCGACAGTATGACTGGAGGTGTAGGTAACCGGTGAATATGGCAATATGAGGTGAAGGAAATGCGGAAACCGTTAGAAAATGATGTATGTACATGCACAGTCAAAAATCAGGCGGCTCGTATATCGCAACCTAACAGTAAAGTTTCAGAATGACAAAATTATCACAAGAAAACTTTAAACGAAAACTGCTCTACAACAGCAAAGCAACTGCTGTAGAATGTGAATATCTTGCAGTGAAAGCTAATATTTATGAACTAGTTTGCAGTTACTCGTCTGAAGAATAACAAAGCGGCGGGGCTGCTGGATGCCGGTCGAGCTATTCAAACACGGCGGCGAAGAACTGATAAGGAGCATGCGTTGGCTTCGTTGTAGAATATGGTCGGAGAGAGCATTCCCAACGATTAAAATTAAAGTGAGCTCTAACCAATCTACAAAAAGAGAGAGCCTACACTCTCATATAAGGTTCTATCGAGCGCACTGATGAAAGATTAAAACCCACCGTCAACAAACTGATTGGACCTTATTAGCGTGGCCTTAGACCCGCAAAATCAATAAGTGACCAGATATTCACCATGCGCCAAATCTTGGAAAAGACCCATGAAAATAGGTTTTAAGGGTGCTTTTGCGGCTGTGTAAACTGACGTTGAGCAATACCAAAAGCTCCGTCAATAACGGAGCCGTTCGATACCAAACGAGGTTTCTGACAAAGCGACTCCCTATAGTGCGATTTCTTCAATCTACTCCTGGAGAAAATAATTCGAGGTGCAGAACTAAAAAGAGAAGGTACCATCGTATAAAAGAATGAACAACTGCTGGCGGACGTCGATGATATTGATATCATTGGCCGCAACAACCGCGCTGTTAGCTCTGCTTTCTCCAAAATCGATAAGGCAGCGAAGCAAATGGGTCTGTTACAACTCCTGATGTGTCGATTTTTTGAATTTTTTGGCAACAGCGAGTACCGCAGTCGATGTCGTCCGATAGGATGAAAACACTCTAGCTCTGAGAGTGTTCGACGCAGTACCCGTCGGGGCAGCATTTGTGGTGCAACCTCCGCCTTGTTTGAGTACCTGATATATTTAGTTTGTTCAATTCGCTGGAGAATATTGCTAGGCGATTCAGATAATTATTATTAATAGTCTTTTGTTTGAAACTAAATATCAAAATAATAAGTTCTGAAGATAGTTGTAGGACATTATAATCTAACATCTAATAATACTTAATACTTTAAACTAATATTCATCAATGAAGTATTCGAGCTTAATAATTTCATTATTTTTTAAGTATCCTTCGACTAGCGATTAAACTGAGAAAAATCTATGTTTCATCACCAGTGGGATGTGAACTCATGACTTGCTGACTAGTAGTAACGAATTCATCTCATTCGACTACTCCTTCATTTAAAAATATGAAAATGTGTACACTAAAATGTGCCCAGAAACCAACTCACATAAAGTCTCATGTGTATATATGCAATAATATATGACTTTATATACATATTTACAAGTATGTAGCTACAATTCACATACCCTACTGACACACTAACATCCTGCAGTGAATTATAACACAGAACTTAGCTGTTTTAGAAGCGGAAGAGGGGGTGAAACAAGAGTAAATAGACGAAAGATGGACGATGCAATAGACACCGTCATGTCCTGACAAAAGTTGCTTCTGCAGCTCCAGCCCATCGAGCCCAGAGGCTGCTTTGTTCACAACTCCACACATTCAAATGCTCGACATGTTGCGACGACTTTTTCGCAGCTCCAGCAATTGCCAGATGAACGTAAAACAAGACAAAAACCGTAAGGTGAGTGAGGATTGTCAACATTATCAACGACATAACCACAGCAGCATTAAAATTTCGCAAATTCAAAAAAAAAAAAACAAGAAAGGAAAACCTAAGTACGGGTGCAACCAAACATATACTAATTATTCTAATCAGTATATCACTACTAGGTATAGAGAGCTTGTAATATTCTATTGCTTTAAGCTCACTGGTAGCTCAGCCGCAATCGTCCATACTTTGGGTTCTCGGTCACTTAGTGTTTTCAAACTTCCACCTACAATAACGGAGTACTGGCTTTTTGCAGAGCATGCTCTAAAACAGGGTTTGGTCTGTAACAATATATGCGGGAGCTGCAAGCTAGAAGGCGTTAAGGCAACCGTTTTCAACTCCCAAACTTGAATGATGAATGGATATAAGTAATTTCATTGAGAAAACTAATTGGCTTGATAGCAGGATTATAGGCTCTATGATAGTGCATCAAAATTGTACGTCCAGAACATCCCGAAGTGGCAGCTAAAAGTCACATCACTATCGGAAGACGATAAGGTTCAACGTGAAATATTTTTTCAGAATAAAACGCTCACCAACTCTTCAATAATTAAATTTTCCATTATAACAAATTTGAGTGGTCTGCTTGACACAAAACCAAAAAGAGATGTACCTAAAACGTGGCCCTAGTATGATTGAAGAAAAATTCTCCAAACAGTATATCGTCCAGATCCTAAATAAAACAGGAAATAAGCTTAAACTATATGTTCAAAACAGCATCCCAATTTTATTATGTGGACGAACTTTTGAACTGATGCCCAGTAATATACCTTTAAATAACGTTGTGCTTTAGAAAAATGTGTAATTTAAAATACTTGATATATTTGAATCTGATTCTTTTAGGGTTTTAATGTTAAGGCAAAACTTTAAGGCACTTAATCGAATTATTTAATCACGAAATAGTAAAGAGCATAAAGCCTTAGCTCTCGAACAAACGGTATTTGAAATCGTTTTACGCTCTTAATGTGACTGATTACGACAATTTTTATATGTAGTATTAACCCGTTAAAACAACCATCATCCCTTTATCAAAAGAAGATTCCTTCCTGTCTTATGAACCCTAATCCTTGGCAACAGAAAGTTAAAGATGTGTAATGAAGTCAAATACATAGGCTTCACATTAGACTCTATCTTACGGTGGAATAGGTATGTTGAATAACACTTTCTGAAACCACAAAAGCACTCATGGTAAGTCCTGGGGCTATAAGCGAAGCAGCACTCGAGGTCATGCTGCAGCTCACACCCCTCCGTATAGTAACCAATCAGACAGCAATCCATACCATGCTAACATAATCATGGCAGTAGAGAAGTAAGGAAAAATTAAGAGATGGCTTTACAAAAAGACTAAATTTCCCAAAGACGTCAAAAGTTTCCCTCAACAGGAAAGGTGATGGGAATCATTCCACGCTTGACTTACTACTGAAGAGCAGCAAAATTCGGTGGTACATGACGGCTTGAATTGATGTTTCCTGAGATATTTCAAGCAGAAGCCGGTATGTAGAAATTAATCTACCATCGCTACCAGTGCAATGTTATCCTCAGCGATATTTAAGTGGAGCTAAAAGCGCTTTCAGCCCATAAGATGAAGCGCCATTTGTGCAGGAGTGAACAGAACGGCAGAATGGCCTATTAATTTTACAAACATGTAAAGGGGTGGCTGGCAATGAGCTAACCAAGGAACTCGAGCATTGGATAGGGATCACATCACCTCAATAGCGCCCAGCAAGTTCCTAGGATTCATCAGAGTACTGGGCCTTTGTGAGTATATGTGATAGAGGTGAGTGCACAATAGACCTTAAGTTGCAGTGTCAGCCTCAATCAGTGGACAGGGCGTTGTATTTGTGTTTTGAAATTGGACATGGTTACTATAAATCTTAATATATATAACTTCGTGGCATAAAACACTTATATGTGTATATTAGATATTAAAATCATTATATTACGCTTTGTAATAGCTACCAAATTCAACGGTGTACCCAGTTGCAACAACATATCTCAACTTGTATCCCTATTCATCAGAAGGCTTTAACTGGACGAAAATCAATACACTTACCTAGTGTAACTGCCTAAGCTTCAGCGATTTTTAGGAATAAAAAAACTACTATTTCAGAAAAATTTTAAAGACCAAATCACATAGCCGATTGAACTGAGCGGCTGCACTTTAGCAAGCTGTAACTCCAAAACCTATTTAGGTTTTGATTCAAAATTTTGGTATTGTAACGGACTTTTTCCATAGATCACCCACTTAATAATGAGTTCGATCACTAGATTATTAGAAAAAAGCCCTCATTTAATTTTATAACTTAACTTTTACTTACATATGTCTAATTTGCTTTTTACACGGCAGCACTCGTTGCCAAAAATGGCACTCAAACATTCTGGCAATGGACTGGATGATTCTAGCAAATTATCGATGCTATGTTTTGTTTGGCATCCCTGTTTACCTCAGTATATTATTTTTAAAGATAGTAGCCATGAATATATGAAAATTGATTATCTTTTAATTTGGTACCACTTCCGTTAATATAAGGTCTGGGTGATCAATGTTATCTACCCTTTCACACAATGCAATTATCTGCCGTTTTGACCACGGTAAACGGCATTGAGTCCAGAAAAATTGTTTACCCTATGCAGCATGATGTGAGAGTATAAAAAACCAGTACCAACATCGCTGATGGTGCAATAGCCAGCAGGAGCTTAGAGTGCGGCATCATAAGAACAACGGAAATATAACAAAAATATGAGAAAAATGAAGCATTACAAAAGCAAACAAAGAGCACGTTGAGGAAAAAATAGAAATACGAAATTTCCATTGCATCAGCCGGAAATGCTGAATTTGTTAGTCCAAAGCAGCCGCTATGCTGCTTCGATCCCTTCATTCTACTCTACTTGTCTGCAGAAATACTCGCAGCATAATGAAATAGCAGGAGCAACAGCATTAACAATGCTTGCAACAATCGAAGTAGAGCATGAATGCAGCAACAATTGCGGTAGCAAATACCAGCGACAACTGCAGTTGCAACTGCACATCGCACTAAAAGCACGTGAAGCAGAAACAAAGCACAAAGCAAATACCATATGTGCAAAAAAATGTATCTGCGCAACAAAAACAGACAGTGTGTAATACCAATTCAACAACAGCAATAACTACAAAGGCAAGAAATGGTTGCCTTTCTTGCTATTATAATATTTATGCCACGTCTAATGTGCATTTTTGACAGTTGACAGCTACAGTGATCAATTGCTGTTGGCATTATTGTCGTGCGAACGACTTCAATTGCCACAGCAAGAACTAAGCAAACAAGCAACAGCAGAGGCATAAGCAGCAATAACAAGAAAATCATCAAAGCGGATACCGCATATGCCACAAACAATAATAGATTGCCCCACACAACCCCAATTTGCCACATACTCGCATGTTGCAGCATTACTTGACTATACTATAGCACAATATCAGGCCGACCAACAGTTCATTTCTTCGCTCATTCATTCAGTCGTTCATTCAACCATTCAGGTCACAAGTAATTGGTTGACCTTTCTGTGCGTCCTCATTTAGCGAGAACTGCAGCTCACTATTGCAAGCAGCAAACAGCAAGCAGCGTCGGTAGTTAGATAGTTGCTGCAAGTCACAGTAGGTTGCATATATGCATAGCAATAATTACAATGCGTTGCATTTGACACGTGCTGTGCTGCAGCTAAATGACTCCACACGCTGCGCACTGACTCACTGGCATAAAAAGCCGCTCTGTCACCATTAATATTTTGTTTTCGTTGTCTTCTTCCTTTCTATCGGAGAGAACAAATGACTTAATATCGGGGCTGAAATTTGTATTGCTAACAACATGCGTATGTTCCGCCGAAATGGCTTTGTTGCATTCGAGAGGAGGTATTTCACCCTGCAAGAAGTGTAGCTCGTTCAAGCAATATATGTTGTACCACTAAGTAGATATACACATGCTTAGGACTAATTTCGACATTTCGTTGTGCATCTGGTTACTAGTTTCCATAAGAACTAAGGTAAAAACCTTTTGACAGTTCCTAATTTTTTGGCGTGTGGTACCCACAAAGATGTGAATCATTCCGAAACTATAAGACCCTCAAAAATTACTAAAGAGTCCATACAAGACTTAATTTGATCGTTCTGCTTACGAAGTAAACATTAGATACTTTGATCAAACTTGGTAACATGGTGAAGCTTTCAGATGCTGTCAGCCATTCGGAAATGAAGTACCACAATAAGCTACATAATTCAAGACTGTATACATGTACGAACGAAATGCATTAAGGAGGTCATGCATGTTAGTAAATTAATTTAAAATGGGCGTGGCTCTAAAAGCTTTTTGCAAGCCTATCAAGGCTCTACTCGATAGCTCTCTTCATGGGTAAATGCATTTTTCCGAAAAGGAAGAAGTCGCAGAAGACGGTGCATATCAAGTTAATAGGATAGTGGTAATGGTTAAAATGTGATTTTGGTCAAATAAACGTTTTAATGATTTCTTGAATGTTGATTCTGAGAATTTTTGGTCGCATAATTTTGCGACAAGTGCACACAGCTTTCGTAAGCCCAATGTTCGGACAAAATGCATAAATCGATGTTTTGAGATTTTCATTTCCATGAATTTCAATGATGATTTCGGTTGATTTTTGATGAATGCAAGCACAGTTTCGAAGGAATTTCGGTGATCACGATTTATTGTCCCACATGTTGATGCAATGTCCTAAGACGTTTCCACTGACTTGTAAGGTAAATTGTCGCTAATCTGTTTCATCAACTGAAACTTTTGGGTAAAATTTTACCAATTCTAAATTTAATCGAGCTCTTGAGCATGAGCCTTTTAACCATAAGCACTGACACTTATAACACAATAACTTCACTTCCAATTAATGAAATCTCATGAAATTCTCACTGGACAATCGATAAATTTAGCAGATTCTAACGCATCAATCGACATATAGATGGAGCCAAAAGGGGCGTTAGATTATTGTTTACTTTTGAACGCACCTTGTTTGGAGTCATTTTTCAAAATCAACTAAAAGTGCCTTAAATCAATAACCAAATGATCCAGAGACATAAAATTTTACATTTGGAATGCTACGAAAGGGCTTTGTAGGAGCCGGTGTCGAACTACTGTCGTAGTATCACCCACATTTAGATGAACGCCCATATCTCGAGACCTACGCAATCTTTCAACTATATTCGATAGGTAATATTATCCTGACATTCTAATTTTATTTGAATCTTTCACTTTTCAATATAAAAATCAAGAACCAATTAATGTACCCGAATAAAACTTTGCACAAATAGGCTCTTGGACGTGTGCCACCTTATGACAAAAATTGCTCAATGCTACCCCTATCCCCAATTGATAAATTGATTGATCAATATGTAAATATTTTAAGAAAACTAACTGAAAGTACCGGGTTTTCTAAAAGGGATGATATGATTTCTAAGTGTTGCTTTTTTTATTGTCATGATCTGTAATTGGTCTTATTGTATTTTTAATATAATAATTATAATTTCATCATGGAAAGTTATACCCAAGAACAACGTCTACAAATTATTCGCTTTAACTATCAAAATAATCGTTCATCTATTGCTGTGGCTTTTGCCATTTTTTGGTCACAACAATCGTTCACCTGTGGTCAATATTCGTCGAATTTCAACAATTTTGAGCGCACATTTTCTCTCCATAATGCTCAAGTGCCCATTAAAAATTGATGGTATTTTTGGTCTGGTGGAATCAGGTGCGTACTTCTTTCGAAATGAAGCAGGTGACACGATTACTGTCAATATCGTACAGTACAGATTACCGACTTTTTAGGGCCGCAACTGGAAGAAGTTGATTTTGACAACATCTGAAGAAGATCTTACGAAGTCCTCGAGTGATGCGGAAAACATTGAGGAAGGTGGCAAAACCGTCTGACTGCGTCAACATTTTGCAGACATGGGTTATGGGAAGCACTGTTAATAAGGTAACCCAATTAAGAATTCGTGAAAAACTCTCCTTTTCGGACCACCAATACATTGAATGTATAACTGAAGAATATGTGGACAAAGTCAGCATTTTCAGGAATTATAGGAAACGAAATCTCAGATGCACACGCAGGAGCTGAAAACATACCCTAAATAACATCCAGCCTAAGATCATACTGAACCTCTTGGAAAATTTATTGAACAGGTAGGACGCTGATGAAGTAGACCACTTAGCATCGGTAACGGAATGTGAAGTCGAGGAAGATCTTACGAAGTCCTCGAGTGATGCGGAAAACATTGAGGAAGGTGGCAAAACCGCCTGACTGCGTCAACATTTTGCAGACATGGGTTATGGGAAGCACTGTTAAATAAGGTAACCCAATTAAGAATTTGTGAAAAACTTTCCTTTTCGGACCACCAATACATTGAATGTATAACTGAAGAATGTGTGGACAAAGTCAGCATTTTCAGGAATCATAGGAAATCTCAGATGCACACGCAGGAGCTGAAAACATACCCTAAATAACATCCAGCCTAAGATCATACTGAACCTCTTGGAAAATTTATTAAACAGATGTTCAATGGACAGGTCAATATCTTTAACGCTAGAAGCACCAGCGATATGCAGACCTGTCCAAGGAGGTACACTTCAAGAAGACGTGTTATCCTTACTTCTCTGAGTCTTTAAATTAATAAAATATTGGTACACTTAAAAAGAAGAGGATACATGTCGTAACCCACGGTGATAATGTGGCGGTCTCGATTAGAGGTAAATTCTCGAATACAAAAGAAAACCTTATGCAAACCATATTAAAACAAAAAAATCGGCGGGCCATACCTTGAGAACTCAACTTAAATGCTTAAATGGAAGACGCAAGATTTTTCACTAAGAAACCCTGTTTTTCAGAGGTTATGCCGCCACTAATAAATGGTACCAGACTAACAATTGGACAGAAAGCAGCCAGTATATGCATCAGCGGAGTTCTTAGAAGAACGCCAAATCAGGCAAAAAACATTATTTTACATTTACTTCGAACAGACTTGTTCTGTAAGCTCTTAGACCGCATTGCAAGGTAATTAGCAAGTAACCGTTTCTAGCCCATATCACGGATTTTCGAAATTATTTCTTCTATACATTTTAGGCAAAACTCGATAACCGAGTGGTGTCTTTTCAGCAAAATTATGTATCAGATTCGCCTTCCGTCTGCCAAATCCTTGCAGTGTCTTCCAAGCGGAAATCAAGGTCAAGGCAAGCGTTCACGACAAGGAATATATATAGTACATATATATATAGCAAAGCGACTTTAAGATAACTAAAGCTATCCTGTTTCAGTATAAACCGGCAATGGGTTCCAGGACATAGTAATATTTCAGATAACTGTGAAGCAGTTTAACTAAGTATGTTAGCAAAAACAAGTACCACCCTACAGTTATACCCAAGAAAAGGAGAAATTTAAATGCCTCAGTATACTTGTCGATATTTAGTCAATGAACATGTTATAAATATAGCGGAGTCTCGGCGAAGTCAATCCCTAACTTGTTCAACAAGCGGTCAAACGTGGCATGAACAACATGCCTACTTGCGTCGTCAGACAGACCTTCTACCTATCTATTTTAATAAACTTTATCCGAATATGTCGGTCAAGTATGAGATAAATACGAGTATGCACTTATAAAACTGCTTGAATATTTAATATTGAGTATACCTGACTAATGTCAAAAGTTTGTGCAATTAGCTCGCGAATTGTCTGCCCCCAAAATACCCTATATAGTGATTTCCGAATTTCCGTCTGTCTTTAAACCACTTAGGTTGATCAAAAATTTTTTAGTAAAATTAAGTGAACAAGCTTTTTAAAAATAAAGTTTTGCCAAGTAGTGAAGATATTTCCCAGGTTCTTCTCCTAGAAAGATGAAAGAGTATAAATTGGTTGGACACACCTAAAATTAACCCTTCCTTACTCCTTAAATTATAAACTTGTTTAAGTACAGTTAATCCTAGCCTATATGAGTAACAGGTTTGGTTAAGTTAGTCTGGTAGGATAAGCCACGCATTGACCAGTTTTGGTCTTTTGCGATAACAGTTGGAGTTTACCTACTAGGTCCAGGAGGAATAGTCATTAGTATACCTGCGCTTGACTTGCATTTCAGCAACAAACAGTCTCGCCAATGCGAGGCAAGTGCACAAGAGATGCTCTATTATTTCTCGATCTGTCAGCCCAATCTGTCTGGCTCACCAGAGGGTGACCAGTTAGTATTCCAATTATGTTCCTATAGTCCCTTTTATCGAGTGGCAGTAAGAATCTAACGTTTAAAACATGACTTTCGAAGTTTTGCACCCAATACAACGTGTTTTGATTTTCTTTAACATACTTCTGTTCAGATCGTCGTATAGACAATACATGACTTTTCCAATGTCCCGTTTTTGGATTTTAACCGTACACCATTTATGGCAATCTCATCCACTATCTCATTGTCCTCAATGCCTTTGTAACCTGCCACTGCTACTGTAGAAGTAAAGTTACTTGCTTCTGGCAATATTTTCCATCGCTGCCCTGCTTCTGAAAACGCTTCTGGCCGGTATGCTATATGAGGTTACTGCGTGATTACAGCTGGCCTGTCTACTTAGATGGTGACTTTAGAGGCCGCGGTTTTCGCAATAGTAAAGACTTCAGCTTGTAATATACTACATTGGTCCAGCAACTTAAAGGGCTGTATATCTACGTGCCAACTCCATTTCTCATTTTCGAGCCATCCGTATAAATGTTTAGAGCGTTACACGTGGCCATTATACCAACCATATTTTTCTAAGTTAACTTTGAACTTTCTTTCCCAGTTGAATTCCGTGCTTCGCAATCTAAGTTCCTTAGCAGTTTATTCACCAGTAATTCCCACAGAAGCGGAAATAGCACTCTGTACTTCTACAGATTTCCTTGGTCACTCTCCGATACTCTTGCGAACTAAACCAAGCAAAACGAAATTTTTGGATAATAGCTTTCTGAGTCTTCCCGCATCGTTGGTTTTCAAAATCACCACAAAATTTCTTCTAGGATTCTCACTTTTTCCTGCACACCAACTTTTTGTAGTTCCTTAGGAGATCTTTATATTCGTTCCAACAATCCTCGCTTTATGCTAGGTTGGCCCAGTTGAAAAACTCCTATACTCTGCGTCTATAAGACCCAAGCTCTTTGTTCCAATAAGATTGCTACGTTTTCTGATTAAGTCGTAGTGTAAGGCATGCGTAGTAAAGAGCTTGGGCACCGATGGAATAAAACTGCGGTCCACCACCTTTTATGTTGCTTTTTTTACTCAGGTTTGAAACATTCTGACCCCTTACATTTTAGGCTTTGACTCCGCTAAGCCATCCTACTCCATCAAATGACGGTATGGGTGCACTTGGTTCGGCGTCCATCGTCAAGAAGAGGGCTTCCAATACCCTCATTTCCGCTATTTTCCACCGCGCCTATGACATCAATGCCAGCGGGTTACTTCGGCTTATGAGCGGGACGTTCAAATGTCGTTTCGAAATCTCATTGGCTACCGTCGCTGTCTTAGACGTTGTCGGTTTGTTGTCTGCATGCTTGACGTATAGTTTATTGGTTACGTCCCTGCACTTCCTCATTTTTAAAGGCACTTCGAATTCGCTTTCCGTCGAACGTTACCTCTTTCCAGCGATGTGCTTCTTAATGTGATTTGCATACGATGAATCCGAGGCATTGCACCAGTTACAAGTAGCGAAGTGTGCCTGGCCGGCTCAACTCCTCGTTGCTTTGCTTCTTCCATGGTTCTCTTTTCTTGCCAGAGTTGGAACCCTTGGTCACCTACTCAAAATAGCGAAGAGGTTCTTCTTTTTTTTTCTTTTTTATACTCATACCGCTTTCTTGGTACCAAAGTTCATGGTCTGGGAGCTATAGAGTTTTTCCCGTTGCAGTGGAGATGTGGCCGCTGGCGACAAAACTTAAAGGATCGCTATGCCCACCGGTGATAGCAGCCTTGTCTTCTACAGTTGAAACTGATGTCCTTATCTGTTTCGTTCCGTTGTTGACTTTCGTATTGAGTTTTGTGATTCGGGAGTCTCTACCCCTAGCGTTTTATACCTACCGCCAAGTACGTGATTAGCAATAGCCGTTGTATTACCCATATTCACCTACTTCTGAGGTCGTATGAGGAGATGTTTGGAGAAATATGTCAGTTTTCGCTAGGTGCCGCCTGTATACAATGTACAGATTCTGCTAAATTCGTATATAATACCCTAAACTGGTGCATTTGTTATAGCAACTATATATATAACTAAATTTACAAACATAAGTGGTGGTCCGATCTGCCATCTCAAAGCACCTCAAAACTCCGAATTCTTGTGCGGATTTGGTTGAGGTTGCTTAACACTCCTTTGAATAAATATTTATCTCTTTAGTAACAAACACGTGGCAAACGGTTGAACAATAGAAAAGTTGTCCCATCTGTAAATAGGAATGCAACATTTTTTGAAAGAGTGTCTTTAAGCTTCCCTTAGACTGAACAGTAGTTCCTTCTTAAAACGGGACTATTGATTCCCTTTGCCTTTACTTTTAGTCACGCAATACCTCCTTCTTCCTGGCGTGTCATCTATGTTTCCAGTTTCTCAATAGTGACCACGCCACCTATTCATAAACATACAAGTCGTTTGGGAATGTTTCGTTAAAAAGCCTGCTTGAAACGTTTAATATGTTGAGCACAAGAATTGAATTGTGCTCCTCAGTAATCGCAACTGAGCATGCAATAATTAAACAGACAGTTGCCTGCGAATTGATCGCGGACTGAAATTTAAGTTAATGTTTCTCTTCGTATTTATATAGTAGTTAGAACCTAGTGAGGGCATTGTACTGACTGTATTTTTGTTTGTCATATATAGTAAAATAAAATAAAAGACAAATACTTGTAACCTTTTTTTAATCAGATTATTTTGGCTCTTAGCTCCATGGACTAAGTACACAAAAATTTTAACTATTTAACATTTAATTTAATAACTTTTATATTGTCTTAGGCAGTACATACATATATATGTGTATGAATATTATTAATAAAGAAACACTGAAAACTAGTATAGCGAAATAAAGTTTTACTAATGCGTTAGGGGCCAGTTGATTAGAACAAAAGTGTCGATGCTGCTGTTACAACCGCGAAATCACGCTGTCGGCTTATCAACCCGACCTACACCACACCATTCGTTTTTTATAGTTTTTACTATGGCGTTGATTTTTATCGCTAAAATATATCGTTTAAAAGCAGAAATACAGTAAAAATTTTACGGCGCTGTATTGAACTGTTACCATAATGCTTCAGTGCACACAATTCCGGAGGTTCTTCGAGTGGCTCACAAAACCACTATCCAACCTCCGCTCAGTATACTTTTACACATTTGCAGTGAAACACACTTTATTGGCGTCCATTTTACAATTCACTATTCATTGCAACTCTTATCGGCTTCCAAATATAGGTGTGGTTGTGCATATATGTATGTATGTAGGTATATAATCCTATTCGATAGGCTTTTTATACTCATAGGTACACAGACATGGCAAGAACGGCATAGAAATGAGCGAACGCGATGCCAATTGCTGTTCAATTTCTATACTTGCCGCAATATCAATAGAATGTTTACTCCCATACTCTTAGTATATCCGAAACCATTCGGCAGCGCTGATTGCTTGCATTCGAGTGGCTCTGCCAAAAAATTAGCGCATAGGCCACCACACGGCTGTACTACTGTGGCATGATTTAGTAGACCCGACGTGTCACTGACACACACGCGCACACATCCTTCCCCTTTTCCAACTACTGCCAACATCTAAAGACTGACTGCTCACAGATGCAGCTAGATTGGCAATCGAAATTAGTGAATTGTCAATTCAAGCAGAACCAGAGCGTAAAGTGATAATTAATAGACTATTGTCTGGATATTCAAGTTGACCACTTTTGGCAAAATGACAGCAAAGGTATTGTTCCATTAAGAACTGAAAATATGACATATACTATTTTTTTATTAATGTATATATATATATAATATATATATCCCTAGACAATTAAATAGTGTCATAAAACAATATCGTAATACAAATAGTAACACCAGTCTAAAACGATAATTGTTGACATACATGTATGGTTCTGAGAATTGATAGCTTACCACAACATTATGCCAATTATTTTCTGTTTTTTTTTTTTTTCTTAGTTACCGTTGCACCATTTAAAACTCGGCGAAACTAAACCATGTCTACCTTGCATAAACCGCCATTTTGAACTTAGTGGGTTTCTCAAATTCTTTTCGTTTAAAATGGGTAAAAGTGTAAACACAAAACTCAACTCCTCATTGATCCATACTTTCCCTAACAACGCTTTGTAAGCTAAAGTTTTGCAAACACTTGGAAATATTTTATACATTTTCTGAGCCTGGCCTGCCTTTATTTATTTTTTATTTTTTTTTACAGCTGCTTCTGAGCATATTTCTACTTATAGACCCTTTGTACTTTCATTTATTTTACCAGTGTTCTGCAAAACTTTCTCGTTCTCGGTACTATTTAATTAAATACCACCCGAAACATTAAATGAAGGGTGGAGCCTGATTTAGAAGCTTCAAAAAATCGATATTTTTTTTTGCTTAAATCTCTTTAAAAAAATGTCTAAGAATATCTCCCCAAAATTATAGATGGAAATTCGAAATATTTTTTCATTTTTTACGATTTTACTGAATTGGTGGGCAAGATAGGAAAAAAAGTAAACGTCCCGTCGAAGCGAATCAAAATGCGTTGAATTTGGAATTAAATTTTCTTCTAGGTGAACATAAAATACCTTAAGAAAGTTAACACTAATCCGGTTTTTAAACGATTTAAAGTAATTTTTTTTTGTTTTTAATCTGCGAAAAATTGTAGAAGTTTTCACTTTTTGTTGAATTTTCTTGGTTCACCCAGGAATTACACTATTGAAAATTAAAAATTTTATTTGTTTTTTTTTTTGCTTGAGATGAAAATTGCGACCTGCATCTTGCCCGCCACACAGAAATTGCACACTCGAGGCGCCCTCGAAAATTTCTTCAAACATGAAGAATATCTAATGTATAATAATAAAAAAATTTGAGAAGACTTTTCAAATATATAAAAATAAATCCTAAAAGTTTCATTTCAATCAGACATTTTTTTCCTTTCCAAAAAAATCCTTGAAAATATAGATTTTTTGAAGCCTCTAAAGCAGGCTCCCCCCTGGAGGGAAGATTGAAATTTTATATTGGCCAAAGGGCCAATGAGTCAAATTGAAATTAGCGAGAAAAAGTGTGAATCCAGTGACAATCTATAGCTCAAGAGCTGAACAAAAAAAATCAAAGCAAACATATTTCAAGTTTTTCGAATGAAATATTTAACTTGAAAATATCGCCCTGTAAACTTTATACTGCTGTGGTTCCAAAATCACTCCATTTTTTTCGAAAAACGCGTCGCTTTAACTTCTGTGAAACAATGCTTTCCGACTATTAGGATATCATAACACGTATTATTACTAGCGATTAGTCTTGGATCATTGCTTACGACCCGGAAATAAACGATCAATCGGACGAATATGGTGGCAAAGATGAACTAAAGCCGAAAAATCCGTGTCAAGGCAGGTCAGAAATCAAGGTTATGTTGACATGTATATGTATATAAAAAACAAGCTAAATTAATGCAGTAATTGCAAAAAGCCCAATCTGAGCAACTGCCCAAAATTTTACTGGTTACATTTATCGAGGTCCAACCGGACATTTGAATATGTATGTGTACACATTACATACTTTATTCAAACAAGGTTCAAGACAAGTGCCTTTTTAAGAGAAATACAATACACATAATTTAATGTTGTAGTCAAGACTTTAGCTTTTTTATAATATAGCTCTATAGCACTACCCAATGACAGAGAAAAAATTAAAAAATATGACGTAATTCAATTTTTTATTTGGGCAGAAGACGTGTTTGGTGCCCGACCGATTGCCTACTGTAACAAAAGGATATCTAAATGAGTTATGAACAAAGTTTTGTTGAAATCTAAAGCATCTGACGTATTTTGATAGTGAGGTTATGATCGTTTAGTAGTTTTGAATTTTGGCATAATTGTAACACTTTGCAAAGTTTCGCGATGAAATGCGTGCGGATGGTCGGACGGTCATTCGTATTTCAACTCATTCCTACATCGTGACAACTTTGATATATTATATTTAAAACTCTATTAATTATGAGCAACCGTTTCTTTTCACTTTTCTGTTTCTGATTTTTCACATAACCCTAATTATCACTTATTTGTATTGGAACAATTTAAACTTTGTCGTGAGTTCGGGATACTGTTCAGTTAGCTTTAATGTTCCAAAAATGTTGTTGCTATTAATGCTGTTGTTATCTAAATTGACCTTTTAATGTTAACACTCCAATCATCATTACTACCTCAGGCATCAGTTCTCCATTATCGACATTATTATTATGATTGTGAGTGAGTGAGAGAAATAGACATCGCATACTTATATCTATAAACAACGGCTTCTTAAAATAAAAAATCTATAAATTAGTGTTTAAAATACAATATTATCTTTGTATACCATTCTTCAAACTGAAAAAATATTAATTCTAATGAAAGGGGTGGCGATATGCAATTTAATCTCTGAGGCTATTTCAGACATTTTCTAAAGGTCACATAATGGGAGCATAAATTAATGAGGAAAGAGAAACAAAAGGCTCTTATTCATTTTGGAATGGGTACGGAACTTTTGTTGCATGACCTACCTTTTAATAACTATCGTATTAAGATATACGACTAATAGAAACTATTTACCTCAATCTAAATTTTAATTATTATTATATAGTATATTGTATAATAGTTAAACAGTTAAAATTATAATGAAGACAAAAAATTATTTAGAAAACATCACAACAGCTTTACGAAAAAACCAATGACATTTCTGCTACAAATTTTAAAAGCTCTAAAAAGTCTATTAATAAGATATTTGTTGCGTGGTGAAGTAACAACATGGCATTAACACTATTTGAAAAGATTTACTTGAGTGTCTCAGGAAAAAATATTAGTTAGTTGTGTTATTTTGAGTCTGAAGTGGGCTCTTACAGTATCCCTAAATGGCTGGATGGTATTTGTTTCTTTTCTTGGTCCATGGCTTAAACATGTTGCATTATTCCCAAATTTTCATTGCGGCATAACCGAAGAAGTTTCTTCAATTGGAGCTGAAACTCCAGAAAATCTACTTGGTGTTTCTTGCAACTCTCTGCTCCACCTCGATCTGGATTCCATTTAAAAACCGATGTGAATTAAGGGGATATTCGAGTCTAGAAATTTAAAAAAATCGAAATTTTTTTGTTTATATTTTCAAAGTTTAACTATTCAAGAATATGTGTACAAGAGGATTTTTCAAAATTCAAATTATTTTCGGAGATATAGGCATTTTTCTGACCCCAAACTGGTTCGGCCGGAACTAATCGAACAAAAGACATTAGGGAAACTTTAAACGCGTTTTTCTCAAAACTGACTTTTTCGGAACGATGCCCACGATTTCTCAGGTTCTACTGGACCGATTTACTTGAAATTTTTATAGAGTCTTCTTTATAAGCTTGTCTATGGTTGGAACTAGCCCCATCCCAAAATGTTTACTTCTTTTTTTTTTAATTCGAAATAGTCAGAAAAAGTGATCAAAAATATTGTTTTTTTCATTTGTAAAAAAAATGTTTTCCACTTTTCCGTAGTTCCGACCATTGCGATATTATTCTGGATTAATAATCTTTTTTTTTTTTTGGTTTCAGATAACAAGGAGAAGAAATTTTAGAAGAAATTTTAAGAGACTCCCCACTTCGTCAGCTCATAATTTTTGAAATTTTTTACTTTTTTTAGTTTTTAATTTTTTTTGCACTCTTCAAAAATTAATAAATAACTAATGAAAAAATGGATGGTAAAAATATTAATTGCTTTTTTTTACGGCACTTTAAAAATTACCTGAAATTCATGCTTCTAGACTAGAATACCCCCTTAAAAGCAATACATACCCCTTGTATTTTTAAAAGGTTACTCATACGCCATGATGAACTTCTAATGTACGTCACCCAACCTGAAATGAGAAGAGTGAAAAATGCATAAACAGAGCCTGAACTCATACGTCAAACGAGATATATGGTTTCTTAAATTTACCGTGAATCCACTGATCATTGAGTAAACTTCTCATACGCGTTTAGCCATTAAAATACTTATAACTAAATCCATTAAAATCGAAATGTTTTGTCAATCTTGTAGGGCTAATTTTGACAGGAAAATTTTAACCTTTACTCAAGCACTATAAACAAGAAGATTCAATTCTAGAAAATTCTTTTATATTTTGACAGCAAAATTTTAACCTTTACTCAAGCACTATAAACAAGATTCAATTCTAAAAAATGAAATTCAAGGGTCAAACTCATATTTATTACTAATATTGCAATACTGGGAAAATTTATCGTCCTCGCTACTTTAAAGCACGAGAAGAAGTCTGGCAGATAAATTCGAAAAATAATATTCTTTAAATTACCGTTTTCATACTTAGTCTACTTAGTGAACTGTGTACTAAGTGTAGAATACACACAGTTAAAGCTTTCGAGATTTTGTCGAAATAGAGCGGTAGACACGTCGTTCTTGAAGAGCAGACGGAGATGCTCTATAATATGTACGCATTAATATGTATGTTCACTTGGACTGTTTGCGCTGAGCCAATTTACACTCCTTGCAGCAACCGCTATTAGTAGCAATTGATTGGTCGCATAATTAGTCTCCCGCTTTGTTCATCGGTTTGACTTTAACGCAGCTCTGTAAATACAATATACATACATATAAAGCTGATTTCGACCTTCACAGCACGGATTTGCCAACAGGCATACATATATACAGTGAAGAAGTTTTGGCTAGGAAAATGTGTGTGTCTTATGAGGTGGGAGTGTACAATATCTAAGTAACTTTTTATTGCCGCGAATTATCTGCAACACGTGTAGACCGTGATTTAGCACAGTTCTTTGACAGGCATAATAATAGAATTACGCAAGTGAAATAAATTGCTGCGCTGTCGGCTATCAATGCATTAATTGATTGTTTAGCAAAAGTTGGTATTATCACAGTTAAGCGCTTTTATCTAAACAATACCGTTCCTTTAATTTGTGTGGGGACGTTCTCCAGCCGTTTTGTGTACATGTTGTGTGCTCGATGGACTAACTACCACCGGCCATCACCCTAAAACAATTAAGAGACTAGTTTGTTGTTGTACATGAAGGAGATAAATGCTTTTTGTTGTAATGTCTGTGTTGTTTTTGTTTTACTACTTGTATTTCGGTGGAGCCCATTTCAACCAAACTGTCTGCAATTCATCCATTCCATCCCACTTGACTGCTGCTGTTTCAGCATTTTTCTTTTATCCGCAATTTCTTGCATGCTAGGACTAACTGCAGCCTCAACTGTTTCTCTTTTATACATGCACGCACACATAAATCGGTCCTCTGCCTAGCTCACCACTATGCTGTAATATAAGCGAAATATGACAAAACAAAACTGGAGTAACGTGAGACACACACCCCTTTTTATTTTAAAGAACACACCCGAATAAAAAAGGGAAAAAGCATTAAACCGCCAGAGAAAACCACAAAGGAGCAGTAGAGATGAACAAAGGCTTGCTAAAACTTAAATTTGTGCCGTCTGCGTGACTACATTCCATTTGCTCACAAACACCTTAATGTGGTCCAAGCGCACATCCGTACTATCGATGGACAATTTTCTGCAGAAGTCTACATTTTGACATTTGTCAGGTTTTGTAAAGAAGTATTCCACTCTTAGCTAATTCTAAGCTAAAAAGGAATCCAAATTTAATTTAATTAATTTTAAATTTATTTGTAAAATACAAGACATTAATTAATGTAAAGTTATAAGTTCAATGTCAAAACTTTTTATTAAAATATAAAAAAAAAATAAAATAAAAATATTATTTCTAAGTATTTACATAAAACTTGGAAAATTTTATTAAATAACTTAAGTAACGGGTGATCCAAGTACAGGTACTTTTTCAATAGCTCCTTTTTTTGAAAGATCACGCATGAGTTGTGTCAAGCTGTCATGTTATTTTTGTTCAGTATTGTTCGGCATTTCATTATGAAAAAACTTACGCCTTAACAGCGTTTACAAATCGTTCAACTTTATTACGAAAATTCATGTTCTCTAAAGAGTGTGTTACGCGCTTCGCTCAGCTCATGATCAACATAATCGGCCTACTGAGAATCCTATTCGCAACGGAAACACCCATTTTAAAACTCAGCATTCACTATTGAATAATATGCGGCCGAATAGAGTGCGCACTAAAGAAAATATTGCAGCCGTAGTTAAGAGTGTACACAAAGACCGAAGTGAGTCGATTTGGTGCCGTTTGTAGCAACTCGAACTAACTTTTGGGAAAGCGGCTTGGCGCATTTTACGTCGAAAAAAAAATCGTAAAAATATAGCTTTTGCAAGAATTAAAACTCTATGGGCTCTTGGAGAGTTCCAAGAAGATTCGAGCAAAACTTTGTTCGGCGTTTAGGCGCATTTCTATCTCAATGGGTATATAAACAATAATGTATACAGAAAAAAAATCGGTTTGCCATTGTTTGTGGGCCGGTGGGATCATCGGTTATTATCGCGCATAATCGCATCATGATAACATACTATTTGATGACTGAAATTGAAGCTGGCGATCTCGGCGATTTTTGATTTCCATAAGACAGCTTCCACTTCCCACACATCGTATCAATCAATGAATTTTTTGAAAAGACCCTTCGTTGAACAGATAATTTCACGTTTTATGCCGCCGATTGTCCACCAAGATCATGCGATATCGCACCGTTAGACTTTTACCTGTGGGGATATGTAAAGTCTAAAGTCTATACGAACATTTTCGCTTCGCTTCAGGCCTTAACATTACGCGTATATTTCGCCAGTTACCAGTCGAAATGCTCGAGCGAGCCCTCAAAAATTGCACTCAGCAATAACAAATAGTTACAACCTATAGGAGAATTCTTACGTATGTTTGTAAAGACTAACGTATCGCAAAGAGGTATCATTACAACATCCACGAAGATAATATTGTATAGTACAGTACAATTAATCACACTACAACTATAGCTATGAGATCGCTAAGTATTAAAGTTAGCGGCATTTCTAAATTGAGGACAAATAGTCAAAGCTGATGGCGACCAACGGTACATATTTATTTTACCCAATTTCAGGAACACTGGAGTGCGACGCATGATATTTCTGGTTAATTTCTGCAAACATGCCGCACGACGATGAGGTGAAACCACTTGCCTTATTGTAGGAGAAGACTTTTGCTGAAGCGTCACGAAGAGGAACTGGCCTCATCATTAGTTCCGACGCCAACTCGCGACATTCAATCTGGAACAGATCGGACACTAATAACAAAGGTAAGTCGCTCTTTGATTTCATTGTTAGGGAAAGTCTGTTCCTTTGTAATAATGACTAGGATTCCTTGAAGAGGATAGAGAAATCCACCTTGTGGGATTCCCCTACTCACATTTCGTCCATCGCGCGCGTGGCCCCATTCCGTTTCAATCACTTTCGCACTGAAGACTGAGAAGGCGGTGTTTATGGTTTGATTCAACTCTAAAGCCGTCCTAAAAATGCTTCCAGCAGGACGTCATTGAAAGCTCCCTCAATATCTTAACTCTAATGGCTTCCTCAAGCCTTGATCTACTGACTTGCCTTTACAATAAGCATGTTGCACTTCTAAAATATATCCCTTGATATATGCTTGAACGAATTGATCGCCCAGGTCAAGTACCGTTCATCGAAAAGGTCGGCAAAGGCCACGAATAATTTTGCAGCGCTCCGAGGGATACCCCTATAGAGGAAGTATTACTCGGGAGGTGAGCATCAAGGAGCATCCGGGTGCTTTGTGAGAAACCTAAAAGACTCATTACTAAACTCCACTTATTCGCAAAAGCTTTTCCATTAAGTCCTCTTTGCCGTTCTTAACTAAGACTTGTATATTGCAAGTCCTATTTCATACAATGCCCAGATATCAGTCGGGCCTTGTTAAATAAACGTCTATAGGACGCTCTGATTTACAGTTTTATACACCGAGCGTAAGGTTTCGACCAACCCGTCCACGCCCTCGGTGACCAACGCGTCCACCCCTAGTCCGGGTGGGAGAGTTTGCCGAAGCCTCTTGTGGTACACTTCCCAAGTATTTATTCCTACGGTTTCTAAAAGAAGACCTGCTTAAAAAACTTGAGGATCGTTTCTGCCAGGTGATTCCTATGCAGAGTTGACGCAAGGGTATCTCAGCATCCAGCCCCATGGCTAGCTTAACGCTATCTTGCACATGGTGCTTGTAGACATTATTGCATGGTGTATGATAGCGAAAATTGCTATTAGACTCAGAGAATGTCGGTTTTTAAAAGAACAAGTATCTGAACACTCGGTTATCTTCACAAACTTTAACTTCACAGCGGATCACTTGGATCATTTCGTCGTCAAACTGAACTCTGTCGGTTCCTTCTCTGCCCATATACCTTTTATATTTCAGATAAGAGACCATTCAATCAGAAAGCAGAGCGGGGACTCTAGCCTTGAACTCGTTAACAGTGCGTTCAGGTTTGGTCGAGGAATGCCTAACCTCGTTATCAATACTTACCAGACGTCACCTGTAGAAGCTGTATGTAAGAAGATGGGGTGGAAACCACTAAATTCTTCCACCCTGACTGTCCCGCGTTTGGGAGGCCAAATTTAAAAATTTGAGTGCGCATTTCTTCAGACATTCCATCAAACTGGCGGGGTGGAAATTCAAAACTTGTGCAAATTTGTACAGACTACTAAGCGTTTGGTAATTTATAAGTTCGAACACAGAAGTTCTTCTTTTTTATGGCTTCATAAGGGACTACATATAGTAGTCCACGCGCGATCTTTGATCAGCCACCTAATCTAACCTAATTAATAAGTTAATGACAGGGTTGTCTCGCACCTCCTTTCCTAACTCATTTAAATTGTTTCATATTAAAATCTTAAGACATTTGTTCCACTAAAGATAAAATCATAATTTGCCTGCAATGAAAAGTATAATAAACATACGACACATGGCTACGTGCAAACCCTTTGTTCTCGAAAGGTTTGTTGAACTGCCAACCGATAAAAAATTTCTTCTACTATATTCCACATGTTCTATGGTAGGCTATAACTACCTTTTATTGCAAACATTCTTGAACAGAAATTGTAGCCAAAGGGCCATGCTTAATTCAAATAATAATATCATTGGACGTTGTACCATTTATTAAAAGGGTGAACTATTTAAAGTAACTCAACATAATGTGAGTTTTGATAAAACTTATTATTTTTATTTGGCTACCTATCCTTCCTCACAAGTAATTATAATATATTTAAGATAAAACAGACGATTTTCTTTCTAAAGTTGACTTATTGTCTGACAAAGGAACAGTTCTAGGGACAGTATTCTAAAAATGTCGACGTTTTTAGGGAAAATTTGAGCATAATTTCGATTTCCAGGCAACTAACTTTTGGGCACGAATGTGAAAGTAAATTACTCGTACTAATTCATGTGATTACTACAATGGAATGAACTCATATGTATTTACATATGTAAAAGACGAGATTGTATGCCGGCATTGTATAGAGGCATGTGCTGCAAATAAGTCAAGCATAATCGAATTACTTCCACCCGATTGGTGTTTATTGATAAATTACACCGCAAACAATATTGTCTGCTGATAGCATCAATTAAGGCAAACAAACAATATCTGATGAGAAGTAACCCAAACCACAAGTACAACAACAATGCAAATTAGTATGAAAAATGAGAAAAACTATGTAATGTGGTTCCAATAGATAAAAAATATTAACATCCCAAATATAGGTAAATTATTGCCAAACGCATCAAAACAATTCACAGATGTTTTGACAAAAATAACGGGTGGTCCAAATCGGAGGTACTTCACGTTTTGGGTTGGTCGATAGTGTGATATCACACAGTTAGAGTTTTTTAAGTGAGGATATATAAAGTCTAAAATCTGTACGGATAATCCCCCTTCAATTGAAGGGATCTGAGATGTAGCCGCCGCTAACATTTGAAGGAAATAATATCAAAAAATAAGTGCCAAAGAATGTTTTTATATTATGGCAATTCGTAAGAATAGTATTTTTGAATGTAAATGGTGTATGTAATAGTCCAAATACCTATTGAGCTTTATTAGGAAACATTTTGCGATAGTCCAATAACACTAGAAACTCATTAGCTAAAAAGCGTGGCGTTTTTCGTGCAGGAAGGTCACAGAACATAGTGGTGCCGTCAAAACTCACAAATTTCGTGAAGCTGAAAACGAATGAAAGATCGTCGCAAGCGAATGTAGTACTGATAAAACGCAATAAAATCTGATTTGTTACTAATGAAAATTGGATGAGAATTGGGTGAAAATAATATCGGTAAGTTCGACATTTTTTAGAATTCTCATAGAATTATTTTCATCAACTAACCAGAACGTTGAAAAACAATCTGTAAGAAATTTTACTGTGCATCATTGGATTGATCGATATCCTATGTAGGTTCTGCTTTAAAGCAACCCTGATTTCTATTAATTTCTATATTTGACATATTAGTGATCGTAAATTATCCTTCCACTCTAACCGATTTCAAGCCAACCACATAAGAACATATTAAAGAAAGATTTCACCGATTTTTACCACCAAGCCACCTTGTATATATCCTGCAGTAAATAGGACTGACCAGACTCAAATGATATTCTTTTATTTCCGTGCACAATTTTAACCAAATTTTGCACAGTTCCTAAGTGTGAGATACAAACCTAAAAAGTTTGGATCAAATCGGTCGAATACTTTGCTTCTCCAAAACCAGAGGTAGACGGCGTACATTGCAATCTCTATAGTTTAGTTTAAAAATATTTATTAGTGCAAGAGGACGTGGTTATACAAATTTCGGTCCTTCTGATAAATTTGAAAAGTGACCTGTATCTTTAATTTACCATATGATGAAAACTACTTTTAAAAACTGCATTTCACACACCATTTAATATTACAAAATGCAGGACTATATAATGTGCGGTTTTTTCTTTCGCTAATAAAGTAGCGCTTCCTGTAACAACAAATATTTTGAACTCCCTTTTTTTTAAATGGTTTTTACGTCAGCTATGACTGCTCTACATAGAAAACTACATACATACTTATATTCACATATCTACTACGAGTATAGTATGCATTTGCTACCCCATATGCTTCATCAACGACCTGTCAATTCGCTGTGTGCACTGACCCGTGTTTTTTGGGCCGTGCGAATTTCTCTCATCTTCACAATTGATTGGCAATCTTTGTAAACAGGATTTGGATTTTACCATGAAAGGTCATGGCATACTGACCAAAATATCTGCTAACAAGCACATATTTGCTTACGTGTGCACATAAACACATACTCGTACACACGTTTTTCGTCAAATAGTCGCGAGTATATACCGATGTGGAAGTAAGGTACAGAACTACATATGCCCAACAGATAGGCATATTAAAAATTATACCAGTCCCGAATATGAAAATGCAGGCAATGAAAAATCTCCTAGCTCTCTGAGCGGCAGTTAATAATCTATTTTTTTAAATAGTGCCTTTTACCAATAGTTTTCATGAATTTATTTTTGGTTATTTTAGAGTAAAGAATATTTACTATTGAAGAAGTATCGGAATTGAATTGAAATCATATCGGTGCATATACAAAACTCGTTTCCTTAAACACATTGATCAATTGGAGGAATGGTGAAAAATGTTTCACCTGTCTATCCCTTTGGTGTTACAGCTATTATGACTTTACTTGCTCGTTTTATGTAGAAAGTAACTGGGTTTTGACTGTGCCTTCGTATATTTCGTGCAATCTCCTCTTAATAAGTTTAATGCCAAAAAAACATAAATTAGATACTACTTTTTAATATTCTCAGAACATATTGTCGAATTTAGGCCTACTTGATGAGCTCCAAGCTGGTCTTCTAAATCTTTCGCCATGAACCAATTTTTCAATTCTCAGTAACGGACTCAAACAATACTTGAAACACATTTTATTCCGTGCGAGTCATCCTTTTAAATTATTTTTATGCATATAAGGGTATAAAACTAAAATCATGGAAACGTTGCTGAGGTCACCAATATTTTTTTCTCATGCAATTGTTACGCTGAGCATTATTGGCACAGTTTCCGTTGGCTTATTTATCAATAAACGTTTTTTTTTTTAACAATTTAACGTTCATTTATTTTTGTTTTGCACCCTTCGCAATAGGCCACACTCAGCTACATTCATCTAAACTGCCGTAGTACTTCCCACCTTTTATTTGTATATCATTTCATTCAGTACTTTTTGACTTGTTTGCCGACACGTTGATTAGTCTTAATTGATGTTAACAACTGGTTTGACTTTTAGATAAACAAAAAGTATTTACGACCACAAAGAGTGTTAGCAAACACACACAGCTGTTGCACACCACGCACCGACCCCGGTGCTCCTCACCTGACCCGATGACAACGGCTGCTGTGTTAATGACAAACGGCCACAAGCTCGATAAGAAAATACGGACGAACAGTTGGCTAAGCTTGAAACAATGTATGTGCATACATAAGTACCGTTATTGGTTTGTTTGTTACTTTTATCCTCTCGCCGGACGCAATTTTTTCTCTTCCGCTTTGTGCGAATTTTGTTTTCGTTGTTGTTGGCTGTTGTTATTGTCTTTTAACGATAGATAAGCGGCTTTGGATTTGTTTTATTTGTCTGTGTGGCTATTTGGTGTCGTTTAAATGCGAAAACAACCCGGAAAATGAATGTATGATCGTTGGTGTGTTAACGGTTTATCTTTATGAAATCCATTTCGTTAATACTTTAATTTAGTAATTAGATAATCGAGAGCAATTTAATCCCAAAAGGATTAACGATGAGCGTGTATGTAAAAACAATCACATAATTGACTTTAATATGTATATATACGTACTAAACAGACATCCATGTGCAAATATATAAATGCATATTTTGTTCGATAATATATATACATATGTGACGAGATATTGCAATAAAAAATATTTAGTTTTATATTTCGCAGTAAGATAGTGCACTGATATAATAAATGTTGAAAAAATTCGATATGCTTGCAAAACCCGTTAGAAAAAGAAAAAAAATCTTGGGCACAGCCGAACATTAGATATTTCATATCCGCTTCATATCCATTCATGCCGATGTAGTTGTTTCTAATATTTATCTAGGAACAAACAAGGAAAACTTGGTCCACATTTCTTAAAAAATGATGCCGTTGTGAACATTAAGGTCAATATCGACCATTATAGCGCAATGATAACCATCCATTTGGTGCCTGAAACTACTGCTCGCGATCTCTGGGCATTTGGTTTAAAGAAGAGCTTCGGTGAGCAGACAATTTCACGCTTGGTCCAGTCGATGGGCCACCAACTACGTGTCACACCGTTAGATTTTTTCCTGTGGAGATATGTAAAGAATAAGGTTTCTGCGGACAATTCTACTTCAATTCAAGCCTTGAAACAAAACAACAGACGCGTCATTCATCAGTTATCAATCGAAATGCTCGAAAGAGTACCCGAAAATTGAACTCAACAGATGGATAGTCTGAGATGTAGCCGCGACCAACATTTGAAAAAAATAATCTGCAAAAAATTAATGCCAAGGAATGTTCCTTCATTCCACATTCCTTACTATATTTGAAGTTTCTGTATTTATTCTTAAAAAAGTAAAATGCAAAAAACAATAATTGCCCAAGTTTGGGGTCTAATGTGCTAACTCTCCCTTCTAAACGAAAACTCACTGCCTGCAAAAGCTGATTAGTCACTGTATCGCTAACGAGGCCCTACCCATACGTCATGATTTGTTTTTTTTTTTTTTTCATTATATTCAGTAATGTTTACAATTTTATTATGGAAAGATGTACGCAAGAACATTCATCGAATTGTTGAAAATTTCGAGCGTACATTTTCTTGAGAAAATTTCAAATTCCAAAAACGAAAAGAAAACCTCTCGAAATAATGAAAATATTTGGGCTCTTCAGGCAAGACCGCAACTTTTCGATTCAAAGACGTAGTCTAGAATTGAGAAATAAACAAAACTGCCGATTCTGGTGCGAAGAAAATTCACAAATTATTCCGCTAAATTTATAGTTTGGTGTATTTTTGATCTGGCGGAATCATCGGTCCGTGCTTCTTTCAGATTAAAGCTTATCACACTGTTACTGTCAAAGAAGACCGGTATACATAGATCTATGATAATGAACTTTTTATGGCGAAAAAGTTGATCTTGACAACATTTGGTGCCAACAAATCTGAGCTACATACTACACAACATGTGCAACAACCGAATTGTTGCGAGAAAAGTATGGAGATTCGATTATTTCAAGAAATTGTAGTATTGAATGACCTCCAAGAAGTTATGATTTAATACCATTAGACCATATTGGTTTTAGCAATAATCCATACTCTTTTCAAACTTTAGAAGTCAATATTGAACGTGCTATTCATGACATACTACTACTTGATTTAATAGAAAAAGTACTCGATTCATCGAATACGTTTCTGCAAAATAATCGCCAACATTGATTATCCTTGAAAATTAGTTTTTTTGCTTTGAAAGAATCATTCACTCTTTTGGAGTAAAATCAGCGGACGTTTAAAAACAGCTCTATGGCTAACAGTTTTCTACTTTCATCCATTTAAAAGACAAAGATTGATCTCTTTCATTTTCATTTAGATAACCCACATATAGGATGATACAGAATATGCCGTATAAAGTGAGCCGAAAGTTCGAAAATCATTATAATACATAATATGTATATGGAAGCTAATGAAAGTTTATATTAGTTTCAACTCATTTTTCATACAACAGAATATTATTATTATTAAAGAAACCTTCTACCCGAATTTCAATTTTGTACTCGTATGTATGTAGTCTTTTCGGAAAAATGTCAACTAAGGAGGTTCACATATTCGGTACCTAAGGCATTGAAGACTTTTGATTGGTCTTTTCTACAGCTCTCTACCATATTAAGACTCCATGGAACATGATGGACTTGACTATGGTGTCGTAGAGCGAGAGGACCACATTCGGTGAGAGACCGCACTTTATGCCAATGGCTCCTCTACAGCATTATGAGGCAAACAGTGCTTTTTTGCTCCCTCCTCCTTCTTATTTAGCTTCAATGAAAGCTTCCTATACAGGATGAGCCCTTTATGGTTCACTGTATTCGCCAATTGCAGGCAGATATCTCCTATTTGCTGCAGCGGTGTCACCGGGATCTTGTTTCTTCTAGTAAATAAAACCATTTCGGTTTTATTTGGGTTGATGACGAGACCATTTCCGACTGTCCATTTGTTACAACGCTGAGATACCCTTACGTCACCTCGTACACAGTAATCAAGAACTTTCCCTTGACTTTAAGAGCTACATCGTCTGCATAAGCAATCACCCGGCAACCACGATCCTAACCCCTTTTCAACAGATCGCTAACGACCAGAATCTTTAGCAGAGCAGAGAGAACTCATTGAGCATGTGCTCATTATATAGTATACATATATAATCATGATATGTGTGAAATTGGTCTTTCCCATTCATGAAAAATTTTATGAAAATAACCCGTACACAGATAACTCATGGGTAGACCAATTTTACACAGTATATATAGAATATATAATATAATCGTATGCGTTCACTTAAGAAAATATATTCGGTAAAAAGCTACATGGAAAGATTCGTTCAAATTGTCCTTATAATTATACTAAGCTACTTGTAAAATTTAATGCAGTTTTCCATAAAAGGCTGCACTCTTATTATTATAAATTGAAAAAAGTTTCCGCAATGCATGTACTTATAGTTCTCCCGTGTAAAATTAATAAAAAGCGTGTGTTTACACCTGTGAAATCTATTTGATGCAAAAATTCATTAAATAAGCAAATGTCCGCATGACACACATTTGCGTTGGTATATTAAATTAGAGACTTGAAGCAGCCCAGGCAATTTATGTATAATTTCAGGTTAACCCAATATTGATAATGATTAGTGAATCTTTGACTTTCCGCTTTGCCGCATTTAAATGAAATAGAAAGTACTCGTTTGTCGACATATCTCTACAACTCCTCAGCAATTCAAGCTCCAATTAAAACATTTGAAAGTCTGACTCACGTTGCTAGTGCGCTTGTGGGAATCAGCCAAATGGCTAGCGAACATTTGCTGCTAATTAGTTTTACGGCTGAAAACCCAAAAGAAAAATATTGGCATCCCAACTGGTGTAGCCGCTTTTAGTGGAATCGCTTAACGCGGCTACTGCCAATTACAGCCGCTACACGCTTCTACTCGGATATGCAACACAAACAGCGGACATCGTGGTATCTGCAATAACCACAAGTTCTCAAGCAACACACACACGCATACAAATGTTTGCCAAATCATTGTGAACAATTCCTCTTTCCCTGACTCATATGCCAGCCCATAGATCCAATCATACGCACTAAATAGCGAAATTTCCCAGCGGTTATCGCCGTTTGGCGCTACCATTCATTCAGAACGCATCCGCATAGTAAATGACTGCAGTTTAGATACTTTATTTGTACGCCGCCCCACATTAGGCTCTTCATTTTTCACCAATGTTCATACTTTTCGCCAATACGCAGTGTATCTGGTGAATGCTTTACACCAATAAAATAATTAATCCCCTGGTCTTGAAAAAGATCTTTGAAAAGAGATCTGACAAACGACAAGCTTTCGACAGCGCGAAAAGGAGCTGCCTATATGCCGCTATGTCTGAATTTTGTAGAACGACTGTATGAACTGGCATTGAGCAATACCAAAAGCTCTGTCAGGATCGGGATGGACCTCTCTAAGCCGTTCAATACCAAACGAGGTTTCAGACAAGGTATCGTGAAACTTCTTCACTGCTGAAGAAAATACTTCGAGCTCCAAAGCTTAATCTTTTATAAGAGTGTACAGCTGCTTGCCACACAGTTAATTTTGCTTTCTCCAGACTGGATAAGGAAATAAAATAAATGGGTCTGGTAGTAAACGAGGTCAAGATGAAATATCTCCTGTCATTAAACAAACAGTCGTCGCACTGGCGACTTGCCTCTCACGTCTCTGTTGACAGTCATAACTTTAAAGTCGTGAATATCTTGGAACCAGTATAAACATGGAAATTCAGCGCAGAACATCTCTTGCCAGCAGGTGCTACTTCGGACTGAGAAGTAAAGTCCTCTCCCGACTATCAAAAACAAAACTCTATAAGTCACTTATTATTCCCGTCCTGCTATAGGGGCTGAGGCATGAGCGATGAAAGAGAGAAGCATTCGATGAAACAATGAGCTACATAAGTTATACGATGACATTAACATAGTTCAGCGAATTGAGAGACAGCCGCTAGGCTGGCTAGGTCATGCAGTTCGAACGGATGAAAACGCTCCAGATCTGAAGAGATCGGGTGGAGAAGGTCCTGGCTGCACTTGGTATCTCGAATCGGCGCCAAATTGCTAAATGAAGAAACGATTCGCACTGTTGTAAACTCAGCTATAACCGCGTAAGCTTGTTTCGACGACTAGATTTTCATTTTTATATAAATTTATTCTTCGTAAAATATATTACATGTAAAGTTATATTATTTCCCCAATTTTTAAATATCTATGATGGCATCCTCTCCCAGAAATGGCCGAAACTTAACTGGTATATGGTACCCAGTATCTAACCATGCATATTGTATCGATGTACATGCATACCTATGAAACGCAAATCACACAATAGTAACAGAATCCGCATTAGATACACTGAAACGTGAGAATGACTCCGTCTTTAGCGCTGATGTATTATCTTACAGCTGTTACCAGCCATGAAGTGGCGAATACTGGCAGCCATCACTCCGCCTAACTGATGCAAACATCTGCGGTCTGCTCCAAAGAACTGCTACCGAAATAGGAAGAAAGTTTGCATAGGCCAACAGATTTTGTAAAAATTTGAAAAAGAAATCATAGAAAACAGAGGAATACATCCTTCAAGCTACATAACCTGCAAGCATTCAACGTAGCCCAACGCGAAAAAGATGATTGATGACCCGAGCGACATGCTGCAACTATGACTACTGCCCAAATTGGTGGTGACGCTGCTGTGAGAAGCAGCCAGTAAGTTACTAACTTTTACTGAAAGCTAAATGGTTACCAATGCGCCACAACTGCTACGTTAAGCACACAATCATACATACATCAGCAATACTACCTGCGTTTGCTTCTCGGCAGCGGTCACCAATAGCGCACATCTGTTACGAAGAGTACTTATGAACAGTACCGGTTCGAGTAGGCCCCCTACCTGCTGTATATACATACATACATAAGTATGGCTCTCACGTGCATATGTATATATGCCTGCGAATGTTTCCAATGCTTAGAGCAGTACTAGGACACCTATGCGGGTTTTATTCAAACATCCGAGGGACCAACGCTCAAATCCAGCAAACCACTAATAGCTATGCCTGAAGGTGTTCGGCGGTTAGATATGTATATGCGTATATACTTATGTGAAAATGTATAGTATGTCTATCAGCTTTCTGTCGACGAGTGTCATGCGGCTGTGAAAGTATCAGTAGCTTTGCAGTCGGTGAATCATCGGCCGATTGGCGAATTCCTGTCGCACAACTTCCCAACTGTGCCCAGGTGAAATGCGTGCAGGACAAATAAGAGCGCTAAAAGATAAAAAAAACGTATAAAATTTTGTAAAATTGTAACATTGCCACTGGTCCGTGCTGCCAATGTGTGTTTGCGATATTTTCGTTTTGTTTTCTGAACTCACACCGCCGCCTTCATATGCATATATCATATGTACACATGCATGCAGTTCCGCTGCAATGTACCGTAATCTCTAGATGCACTCACTCCTTTCAGGGCAAATGTTTGCTTTTTACGTTTTGCTTAACTAAAGTTTTTAGGTTAAACCATCATTTAGGCGAATTTTAGCGCCAACCTTAATTTAAATAAATAATGAAAAATCGCCTAAGCTGTAGTGGGAGCAGAAAGTAAAAATGTTTAATGAATGAAATAATAGAAAGAAATACGTCGGGCTTAGGAAAGTCAATTTGAAAGCTCAAATGAAACAAAAATAATCAATCTGAATATATGATTATTCTCATTTCACATGGAAGAGCTTTGAAGTCAAAATTTTGTAATTTAATATGAAGTTTAATTTGACTTAAGGAAGTAATTATAATGAACTACGTCTGCCAAGAGGGCAAGAATAAATCAAGCAAATTTTTAATACCCTCTCTGATGTGAACCGTGTTCCCATAAGGTCACTGAGGAGATAAAAACTGCATCGAAAGAGAAGCTAAACAAAATCACAAAAATTTGTTACCTGTTTAAGTACGTTTAGGATACAATGTATCTGGGGATGGTTAGTTTGAAGGGGACATTTTATGAATAAATAAACACTTTCTTAAGGAATACACATTTCGAGATATTTAAAAAAAAAACGTCGTTCTAAATTTATTTTGTGCAATATGTGTGTTGCTAAGACTTCCCTTATAGGTGGCAAAAGGAAACTTCTATAATGTTTGGGAAGATATCAATTGAAAACAGATAAGGAACGGCTAGGTTCGGGTGAAACCAAACATTTTGTTCCCTTTCAACCTGCCAGGATGAGAGGCGAATTTCGTGAGGGTGAAAACGTCAACCACGGAATTGGAATTCGAGCTATTTTCTGAATGTATAACTCATATACTTGTCCTGCCAATTTGGCAAAAGATTTGTTAGGTTAGTAAAAATAATTATATGTAGAACTATATGGGAAGTGGGCCAATTTCAAATATTTTTCTCATTAAGCTATGTGCCTGAACAGTTTTGAATCACAGGCACTATTCGTGCAGAGCTTTATCTCGTTATATTATTTGCTTCTACATGTACATATTTATCGGAAAGAGAAATAATCTAAACTTTAAAATTTCAATATAATGGGTTGTCAAAAAAGTCTTGCGGTATTTTCGCTAGTTAGCGCTGAAAGCGCGTAGTTCTAGTTTTATTCGTCGCATCGGGTCGTGCTATACCTTTTTGGAAAGCTCATTTCACGCGCTAACAAGTAATTGATTGATTGTCGTTTCTTTTAAGTCGTTCGTGAGTTATAGCGTCGCAAACATGATTGTAATCCGATTTCACCCATTTTCACAAAGTGGCATAGAAATATAACAGTAATTTCATGTTCGGAATTTGGTTTATATCGGTCTTCTTGCCGGTAAGAGTTCTTATAAGACTTGAGCTGGGCGAATTTTTTATTGTAACTTTAGTGGTTTAGGAGATATGTATATTAAACTTATTCAAAAAGTTTTGCCCACTAGGTGCTATTTCCTTCTGTCATCCCCTCTGTCGAATTATGGTTTTATACCTTAATTTGGTGCATAGTTATGGTACTTTATATGTTTTTGGTTTTTTCTGCTAAGGAACGCTCAAACCAAGTTTCATCAAGACATCTCAATTTTTACTCAAGTTACAGTTTACACGGATTTGCCCCGATTTCATCTAATTTTGCTAGAAATTGCACTGTTATTAGAAAGAAGTTCTCTCTGAATTTCATTCATTTCAGCCATATGCACTGGTCCACATATTTGGATATAACTGTATTTAGATACAGTTTTATGTCCTAATGTGGAGCTTAGTTATGACACTTTATAAGTTTTCTTCCAATTGCGTTTTGTTAGCGTGGGCTACGCCCATGGCAAAATTGCACATCAACAAATTTTTTAAGCATAAAGATGAATTAGTAACTCCTTCGGTAATCTTGAGGAATATGCATATCTCAAATATTGAATTCTCTGCCAAAACTCGTAACTCACGTGTCTTCTACTTCTATTTGAACTTATAAAAACATAAAAATTTTATATACATATGTATGTATTTTTAACTTTGGATACAGATTTAAATTTTATCAAGATTTAAAACTCTATTTTGGAAGACTACTGGATTATATTTGCCGTTCTGTTTACGCTGGATAGAGTAATAGAATTTTATATTGCGAAAGGCTACAGAAGCCAGTGTACTTGAAAGCGCAAATAACAACCCTGAGCGTAGATTTTCGCGAAGCACTGTTGAAAGTTTTTGGCTGTATTGCGCAAATTGTTGACAAAAATCGTAAAAAATACATAAAATATGGAAAACAGTGACGTTCATTAGAATTCAAAATAGCTCCTTTAAATAGGTTTGAATTTATTTGCACGTTCGTTTAAAAAATATTTTAAAAATAAAAATTCATAAAGAACTTGAAAAATTTTGTTCAAGAATTATTTACCATACCATAATATTTTATTAATTTTATTTTTCAACATAACAAAATTTTGAGGATTGCAAAAAACCTTGATTGTTATACCCAACGATAATATCCTCTTGCCCAACCGACGAAAGGGACGCAATCCGCATACGTGCGGAATTAGCCGATTCGTGAAAGGCAAAATGGTTTTTTAAGGTTTAGATCTTAAACTGCTCAAGTACAGAAGCAAACGTTTTCATAGCTAAGGCTTAAAATTTCGTTATAATTAATGCCTACGATTTTAGTTATTAAGAGAAAGCCACATAGTCGTTTTAATTTTGAAAAGTGGGTCTTATAAATCAAATGTGCAGGAATAAAGATTAAAGTCATCACATAAGCGGCGAAAAGGTTCGTTTAGTAAATTTTTATATAAAACAAGATTTGAACAGTGAGAACCTCAACTGCTTCGGAAAGTATTCAATTTAACTTCAGACGAAAGAAAAAAAACAAGAAACTGTTCCATTCAGAGATTTCACTAAGAAAATTATGTCAAGCAATCCCCTACGACTACTAAGAGTAAATGGATTAAAAAGCTTTGAACGACTAGTGTATGGAATATGGCTTAACCCAGAATCCAATCGGAAATACCCTAACCCGCTGTGTCTTCTCTCGAAGAACGATGTTAATATCGTCGAATATCTCGTACAGCTCATCGTTCCATCGACTACGGTATTAGTCGTTGCTAATGAGCAAAGAACCGAAAATTTTACACAGAACTTTTCTCTCGAAAATTTGTAACGCTGACTCATCAGATGTTGTTATCGTCCATGCCTCCTCACCATATAGCAGGACGGGAATAATGAGTGACTTATTGGGTTTAGTTTTTGTTCGTCAAGAGACAAACAATTCTCAATTGCCTACTTACTCCAAAGTAGCACCTGTTGGCAAGAATTATTCTGCATTGGTTTCGAGGCTGAAGTTTTTGTTGGTGTTATTTCTGGTGCGAAGATACACGAAATTATCTACGACTTCAAAGTTTAAATTGTCAACAGTGACGTGCTAGATAAATTGCAAATGTAATGACTGTTTGTTTGTTAACAGGAGATTTTTCGTATTACCCTCATTCACTACCAAACCCATTTGTTTCCCTTCTTAATCTAACCTGGAGAATGATGAACTAACGGCGCGATCGTTATAGCCAACGATATCGATGTCATTGGTGTACGCTAGCAGTTGCACACTCTTGTTGAAGATTGTACCTTCATCTATTGAGCCCTGCAGCTCGAATTGGTTTTTTCTAGCAATAGATTGAAGAAATCGCATCCATAAGGAAATGCTCGAAAGTTCTACGAAAATATGTGCCGAATAACAGAAGGTTTAAAGATCGGAGCATACTCTTGTAGAGCATGATGGAGCTTTTGGTGTTGCTCAACGTCAGTTTACACAGCCGTATTAGTTTTGCGGCGATAAAGCAGAAACGGCAGCGATTATTTTCAGTAGCTAGTCAAAATCAGCTTTGAAATCAGACGTTGAGGGGGTATGAGAGGTCTTTTCCAAGATTTGATTTGGTGAATATCATCTCAGTTGTTGATTTTCCAGGCCTGAAGCCACATTGATAAAGTCCAATCAGTTTGGTGGGTTTTAATTTTTCCCTCAGTACGCTCGATAGAACCTTATATGCTATGTTGAGGAGACTTATCCCACGTTAGTTGGCTCAGATTGTTGGGTCTCCCTTTTTGTGGATTGGGCAGAAAACACTTAAATTCCAATCGACGAGCATTCTTTCATCCGACCATATTCTACATAGAAGCTGATGTATGCTCCTCAATCAGTTCATCGCGACCGTATTTGAACAGCTCGAGGGGAGTTCATCGGCCCGCCACTTTGTTGTTTTTCGAATGGGTAATACTATTCGAACTTCTGATGGTGGTAATGAGTATCTGTTCTATTGTCATCGATTGGGAATTGGATTCCCCATCCCCTGGTGCTATGCTTTCACTGCCATTCAGCAGGCTGAAGAAGTATTCCCTCCATAATTCAGTATGCTCTGAGCATCAATCATTATATCATCTCTACGTAGTATGGTCTACAAGAGTGTACTCCGGTCTTGAAACTTTCTGTCAGTCGTCGCATATTTTCTTAGAACTTTCGAACATTACCCCTGTCGGTTAGCTTGTCAAGCTCCTCGTACTCACGCATTTTAGCGTCTTTCTTATTGTGTTTGCAAATTCGTCTAGCATCTCTCCAAAAACTCTCGGTTTACCGGCCGTTGTGCCAAAGATACCTTATTTGCCCCCACTGGCGTTAAAGTCTCCAGGCACGATTTTGACACCGTGGCGAAGGCAGCTCTCAAGGATGCGCTCCAAGCGCTCATAGAAAACATCTTTGGTTACATCATTCTTCGCCGACGAGACGAGGCCTCCATCCTCCCTTTAAAAGGTTAATTTTACTTAAAAATCATAAAAAACAGTTTTGTGCAGCATTCAATTTCCCAAAAATTAAGAGCTACTTTCCTAGAGAGATGATATTCGATTTGATTTTACCCACCTTAATGCACATACTACCCTTAACCATTCACAACTTAGTTATAATTAGCTTTGCCAATGGAAAAAAGCTTTCACTTTAAAATGCTTACGAAGAGCATTTTTCTACAAAATCGAATAATCTCCCAAAAATATTTAATGTAATTTCCCTTTATACGAGCATATTATATAATTACTATGTAATTGTATGCAACCCAATTTACCTCCGATGCTTTTGAAGCAGCTTTATTGCTAAAATGTCTCTGCTCCATTTAATAACTCAAGCTTTACTACTCCCTTGGTATGTTCATCGTCGTCGTAGTCGTCGTCGCTTCATCATCGCTTATATACCATACAACCTTGTGATCTTATGATAAATTTGAGTACAACAAGTTTCAATTTCCCGTAAACGGAAACAAGCTGACATAGCATATTTGCTACAAATCATAAACTGCAATGCCACAGACAATACACGTTCATCAGTTCTAAATATCGCAATGGAGCAGCCATACTACACGGTAGACACTTTCAATAACACTGCATGAATAAAGATGAGGAGCGCGGACAGCGGATTACTGCCTGTTGCATGAACTTCTAAGGATGGAATTGTGGCAGATAAGAAGATAAGGCAGTGTGCCATTTTCAACCAAACTGATTATTGAAACTCATTTAAGCAATAAAGTAAAAATCCTATATACATTTTCAGATTTTGCGATTGAGTCCCTGAATACTGTCATTATATTTTTATGTGCTGTATTTGATTTATACTCATTTTGATTTGCCATTTCATAATGAACAGACTTCAGACACATCGCGCTCTTCTCCCAATAATCGGTCGACATAATTGTCTAGCAGAATCTGTAGTTCGAACAAGCATGAAGTATCAAAGAAGGCCCGAATGACTCCACCCCACCACGCCCAGCAATTGAACCATTGCATTCCACTTTAAGGAAGATTTTTCATAATCTTGGCTTGCCTTTTACAAAATCTAATTCGTGAAAGAATTGTAGCCGAACAATCATCAAAAGCGTTGCACGTGTGCTGAATGAGCGTAACTCGGATTTTAGCAGAAATTTTTGTTCCGCGGTAAAGCTCACGCTGAATTGAATGGTTGGTTAATAAGCAAAATTGTAGCATTCGGAGTGATGATAATCCACAACGCTATGGAGCCATGATTATTGATACGAGTATTTTCCTGCCTTAGCTGAAGGACGAATTTTGGATCCTTTTTAATTTATTGAAGGAATCGCGTGGACTATTGGACTATTTTTTGTAGAGTTATATGAAGTCGTGTGTCTACGCAGATAACCTTCTTACGATTGACGCCCATGAAAAGAATATTCGACATGTTGTCGCTGACATATGGCCCCGATTTCTGTAAAAAAGGTCGAAAATTAGGACTCTCCTCTGGAATTTCAACGAGCCAGCTGCGACGGTCACTTGCCCGAAATCACTTTTAAGGCGTACTGGCAAACTCTTGTTTATATAATAAGTTAAAGTTCTTTGTCATAATATTAAATTATATCAATTTTTTTTTCTTGGAAGCCACATTTCTAAAAAGGGAATTCGTTATTGACTATAACTATTGTGAGTATACAAACACGAGGTGTGTTCAAAAAATATCGCGAATCGTAACTAACAAATTTCTTCGATTGCAGGGGCGTGGTGCATCATGAGTTCTTGCCACAGGGAAGAACCCGGGCAATAAGAAATATTACCTGCAAGTTAGGCGCAATTTGCGCGAAGCAATCCGCCAGAAATTCCGGATTTGTGGAAGAACAAAAATTGGATTTTGCACCACGATAACGCCCCTGCTCACACAATCGTTGCTTGTGCGCGACTTTTTGACAAAAAACAACACAGTAATGATGCCGCAGCCACCGTATTCCCTAGATCTGACTCCCTGTGACTTTTTCTTGTTCCTAAACTGAAGAGGCCGCTACGCTTCTCTTGACGAGATAAAGACGGCATCGAAGGAGGAGCTGAAGAAGATAGAAAAAATGATTTTTTGAAGTGCTTCGAAGATTGTAAAAACCGTTGGCACAAGTGTATAATATCTCATGGGGATTACTTTGAAGGGGACAAAATAGATATTCATGAATAAATAAATAATTTTTGAAAAAGTATTCAAAATTCGCGATACTTTTTGAACACACCTCGTATTTGCGTACTCATGTAGGTAGATATTTAAAATATGATTGTTACAATATTATTTCGCTTCACTGTAAATTTTTCACTTCGGAAATATGACTTGTTTGAGCTTTTAAAATCAATCGATTCTGAAAATAACGCCATTCAAACCATCACAGGGTGGAAGTAAAAAGCCATAAAAATATATATGTATGAAGTTACAAGCATAGTTTTGAAAATATGTACACATTTATATCTGCACAAGTATGCAGGCACTTAGACATAGATGTTATAAATATGGACATAACTCGACACAGGTCCACCGTTTCACCGTGTTCACCAACCTTAGTTTATATGAATGAAGTGAATGAGTTTCAATTGGTAGGATGACCCACACAATCCGGTTTTATTGAATTGTTGACGAAAATGCAATTTTGCGCTACAATTTGTGAGCTACGCTAAGTACAACTATACGATGAACCGTTATACTCGTACATAGGTATACAAACAGACAAATGCTCATCAACACTCACACACAACTTTGGCTAGCGCAAAGCATTTCAAGATTATAACAACGATATCGGAACATCACTGCCGTTGTGGTAGTCATCAGTAGCAGTGTTACCAATAAAAACCCCGGCTTTAAGTCCGTAGTTATGGTGGAAGTATTGATGGCAGCCAATAAGACACACAAAAACACAAAAACATTCCACTATATCACAATATGGTGCGGTCGTCAATATGATGGCTTCGAAAGCGGTAATGGTGACTGGTAGCAACAAGGTAATCAAATGCAATTGAAAAACCAGAAGAGAAAAAAATATTTTGAACAAAGTTCTGCCTCGCCTCGAATTGTACCCACACTAGTACATACATCCTCTTACCGTATCTCATCGATTTGGTGGATATAGGGACTGAACAGCAATGCATTCTTCCAAATTTTTTTTTCACCGAGGGCCACAGCGGGTGTGAACCAATCACGTTTGTTGTTTGGTTTGCTACAGCGTCGAGCTATGATGTACAGCTACACGCGACTTGCCACCTCAGTTCGTCAGGCCATGTATGTGAGCGCCCATGTAGCTTTTGATGCCCAGCCGTCTGTGCTCTGGTACGTGTGTATAGATGTGTATATGTCTACTCGTAGAAAGGCAATGCTGGCAGCGAATATGGAGCAAAAGCTGGCGAATTTAATCAAGGGATACAATATCAATTGTCAGCAATGAGGTCAACCGTGTGGCTACGGATTAAAAAGTGAGATGTAGAACGATAAAGCATAAGGTGAGCAATGAAAAATAGTAATAATAAATTTGGGGGATTTTAAGCTTCGATTAACCGTTGATTAATATGTATGCCAACACGTCGACTATTTCGGTTTTATTTTCGTTCTCAAAGTTATACAACTAAGAAAGGGAAAGTATGATCGAACCGCGTCAAGCATTAGAAATTTAGAAATCGGCTAAATTGGAGTATTTTTGACGGCGAGTATGGCATTACAATCGTTTCGAAACAGTGCTTCCCTGATTGTCGGAGTCGGTTCCATTATTTTATCGATATTTTCGATAATCGATCTTTCAGATCGTGGTGCATCTTCAACATCAAAACAGTACTCCAATAGTATCAGGAGCCACTTCGCCTATTTTCGCCTTTACCAAAGGTAAATCTAAACTATGGCACATTTTCTGGACTAACCTACATACATATGTAATATATGGGAGCTGGGCTAATTCGTGGATCGATATTGCAACTATAGTATACCCAATATTATGCTCTCACTTAAGCTTGCGAAACTATCGTACATATTGGTCTATACGGTATAAAGCCAACCAGAAGTTTGAAATTTTTATATAAATGTCATAAATTTTTCAGTATACATATACGACCGCAATTATTTTGAATCTATTTTGTCAAGTTTAGGTATTACGGCAAATCGTTACCAGAAATAGATGATCTCTAAATTAGATTAAGGAACTTCACAATTTGACCAATATACGTAGTTTGCCTCCTTTCCTTTTATATTTCGGGATACGCGTACAAAAACAAATATTAATAATCGAAAATTGCTTAATTGTTTTTCAAAATATTCTCTTTTAAGCTTACACTTTTGAATGCCTTTGAACCAATTTTCTAAGCATTTCTGCCACTCTGACATGCCTTCTGAGCACATCAACCGGATCTTCAGTCGTCCAAAAACATTGACCTATTAATGTACTAATATTAACGTACAGAAATAAAGGTAAGACATTCAATCCTGCGTTAGGACTATACAACTATATTACTCATCAAATTTAAGGTTTGAGTACTCAAAAATGCAATTGTATCAGTCGATGTTTGAGAGCTGGCACTATCATGTTGAAGAGTGATCTATCTTGCGCTTGGTTTTACTAATTTCTTGAAATACCAGCAGCAAACAAATGACTTATGTATATCAACTCAGAATTTTCTGTTCTATGTTGTGCCAGCAGTATGGTTGCGACATTTCAATAGTCCGCGAACAATTTTTGATGGACTTGGCTCATTTTGAAACACCCATACAAATCATGAAAATTGAATGGTTCTGGTCCGAATAATGTCTATAGTTGTCTCTATCTCACGATAGATCACATGGCGATCGAGCAATTTAATTCTATTCTTTGACCAAGAGTTACTGTAAACAACACAAGTAACGGCCGTAAATCAAAACGTGCTGAGTATGTACAATATTAAAATCAAATGTCAAACGTTACGATAAAGTTGTGAGTTAAAAGATTGCAACACTAGAATTGTTAAATCACGAAATATAGTATGTAAAAGGCAACCAATTTATACGGTATAAAGTCAAGCGGATGTTTGATAATTATATTAGGTGTATATAGGGGGATTAGGGGAAGTATAGTCTATACATTTTTGGCAAGAAAATCTCTATTATAAGAAAGTTTGTTTCTGAATTTCAGTAAAATTTCCTACTTATTGGCCGAAAATTGCGGTATAACACATATGCACTGAGGTCATCATATTTGGTGACTGGGTCGTTGAAAAGGTATAATAGTCGAAATTCGACAATTTTTGACGGCAAGATGAAATATCTTAACTGATATTTTCATTGATGTATGATTTGTATACTGTAAAGTGAAGAATCAGATGAAATTTAAAAGTTTGTTATATGGGAAGAAAACAACGTGTTTGTCATTCGATTTTTCATTGTCAGACTGTAAAATAGATAACCTAATACCCAAATTTGGTTGAAATTGACAAATTAGTTCCTGAAATATAGGACTTCAACTAAAAATGTTCGATGCTATGCCCATTCTTCTATATTTACATTTTCTTTTCTATAAAGCTCGTCCATACCATATTGGTTGTGAAATTTATTGCTCCTACGGTATTTGTTAACTTTCAATAGTTTTCACATAACCGTTTTATTGGGAGGGGCGTGGTTAGTATCTGATTTCGATTTTTAAAGATTTAAAATAGGGCTAAAAACAAATATCTTTCAGGAAATTTAGTTGAGTTAGACTCAGCGGCTTGGAAGATACATATGTAACGGGTGCGCCACCTAACGTTTTAAATATGAATTATCTATATTTCGACATTGGAAACGTCAAATACAGATATTCAGTAAAAAGTCTAAAATTTACAAAATGGGTCGCTATTCACTAGAAGAAAACTGGGAAATATTGAAAAAAAAAAAAAAAAAAACAAGTAAGGAAGGGCTAAGTTCGTGTGTCACCAAACATTTTATATTCTCGCATGATAAAGTGATAATCGAGATTTCATTATGCGTCATTTACATGTTTTTTTATTTTGCTGTAAAATTAATTAGATTAGATCAATTTGTGTACTTTGTGTATTGAATTGTGAGTATTATACAGAGAAGGCATCAGATGGAATTCAAAATAGCATTATATTGGAAGAAGGCGTGGTTGTGAACCGATGTCACCCATATTTCGTACATGTCATCAGTGTGTTAGGAAAATATTATATACCGAATTTCATTGAAATCGGTCGAGTAGTTCCTGAAATATGGTATTGGTCCATAAGTGGGCTACGCCACGCTCATTTTCAATTTTTAAAAAAAGCCTGAATGCAGCTTCCTTCTGCCATTTCTTTCGTAAAATTTAGTGTTTCTGACGTTTTTGTTAGTCGGTTAACGCACTTTTAGTGATTTTCAACATAACCTTTGTATGGGAGGTGGGCGTGGTTATTATCCGATTTCTTCCATTTTTGAACTGTATATGGAAATGCCTGAAGGGAACGACTTTATAGAGTTTGGTTGACATAGCTATAGTAGTTTCCGAGGTATGTACAAAAAACCTATTAGGTGGCGGGCCACGCCCACTTTTCCAAAAAGATTACATCCAAATGTGCCCCTCCCTAATGCGATCCTTTGTACTAAATTTCACTTTAATATCTTTATTTATGGCTTAGTTATAACACTTTATAGGCTTTCGGTTTTCGCCATTTTGTGGGCGTGGCAGTGGGTCGATTTTGCCCATTTTCGCACTTAACCTTTTCATGGAGCCAAAAAATACGGGTACCAAGTTTCATCATGATATCTCAATTTTTACTCAAGTTACAGCTTGCACGTACGGACAGATAGACGGACGGACAGACCGACATCCGGATTTCATCTTTACTCGCCACCCTGACCACTTTGGTATGTACTATAACCCTATATCTGACTCTTTTAGTTTTAGGACTTATAAGCAACCGTTATGTGAACAAAACTATAATACTCTTCTTAGCAACTTTGTTGCGAGGCTCATTTCCATCTCGATGGTTACGTTAACAAGCGGAATTGTCGCATTTGGGGCACAGGACGGCGCTACGTGCCATATAGCAAACGCTACACTCAATCTTTTACGCCCTATCTTCGAAAATCGCATAATCAGCAAAAGAGGTGATGTGAATTGGCCTCCCAGAAGGACCGTTGGACTATTTTTGTGGGAAGCTGTTATAGATAAATGTTTCGCAAACCATCCAGGAACAATTCAAGATTTAAAGTACAAGATTAAAGCTGCTGTAGCTGCCATAAAGCCTGAAACCATCGAGAAAGTACTCCAAAATTGGGTGGATCGGATAAGCTACTGTAAACTCAGCCGTGGTGGTCATTTGTCCAAAATTGTTTTCCACAAATAAATTTCATAAAGCAACCTTTTAAATAAATGTTAGACCTTTGAAAAATATCAAGCCGTTTTTTTTTTTTGTTGACTTTTTAAATTTAAAATTTATATGGCCCCCTTTACATTTAACCATTTAGAGGGTAGTGCCATTGCCTTTTCGAAAAAATGTTTTGTCCAAAAATGTCCGTCGTTACAGCAATTCCATGTACCCAGGTTTGGGTCTTAATTTAGCGCTGAGTTATGTACTTTTATAGGTTTTTGTGGGCGTGGCCGAGGTTAGATTACGCTCATCTGCAGTATCAACCTTCCTTGGATGCCAGGGACTATATCCAGCAGGTTTAATCAAGATTTCTCAAGCTATCGCTTCAACGGACGGAAAGACGAATATAAAGTCATCCGCATTTAAATTCGTCTCATCATGTTGATCATTTACATATATACATACATTAATATATTATATATGTTAATACTCGTATACATGTATATGAATATCTATCTCGACTAGTTGCTTATATTATATTACAAGCAACCGATAGGGAACGAAACTATAATAGTTTGTAGCAACACTTGCGAGAGTATATTCCACATTCATTTTTTAAAGAAACCGAATGTATGTATGTAGATTTGATGGTAATCTGTTAACTTAGAAACGCATGCTCCTTGAGCAGCTACTCATTTGTCAGAACTGCCAGTATCAGACTACTATAGCATATAGCTGCCATGCACACTGAACTGTCGAAATTAAGTTCTTGTAAGCATTTTTTTCATTTATTTATCCAACAATAATTTTCGAATAAATTGTTCGGATCTGATTATTTTAGCAACAGAAATGCATTAAAAACCATGAAAATCTTTTAACGATATAAAACTAGCTATCTAATTATAATAAATTATCTGATGAAAAACGCTCACTATTGGGTTATTTCTTACAATTAATAATAAAGGACATGTTTTAAAAATGTTATTCATTAAAAAAGATTAGCAGTTTTCCAAATTATCTCTTCTCTTCTTTTTGAAACGTGTACCCACAAATTTAGAAACCATATCAGGTTGGCGACAAATTTTCAATTTAAAGCGGCTTGTACATATCTTTGCTTGATTCGTTCACCCTTTGAATATTTTCATACATATGGTGTGAAAGCTTAAATTCTGTCGCATTAGTATTCCGATGTACTGTGGCTTTTAATGTAATTACCACAACTTAACGCTTAAAATAATTCGCTGCACATGTGAATATTCAATTCGTAAGGATGCGATATGTGAACCATTCTGAAATAAATGAAAATACTTATATAGTGCAAGTGCAAATACATGTGAGGATACTGGGAAAATGCAGAAAGAAGTAAACACTTTGGACTTTTATAATTTATTCTATAACTTTTAATTGCCTGTCAGACTGGCGCGAAAACTTTTCCAGTCATTACACTGCTCACATTCGCATACTCCAGAGTCGATTCCGCATACGAGTAATTGTAACTACTCGAACTTTCATTCCTAACATTTGTGCATATTAATTTTTCATAACATTTAAATATTTATCTGCACATTTCCACTTTGGTTGTCTGACTTTTCATCCTTACACACACATATACCTGTTTTATTGGTGCATATGTAAACATACATACATATACCTATGCTATGTGTTGGAGAAGGAATTCCTGTTTACATTTTAAATGTCGATCGGAACTGCTTCATGGTCAAAGCAAGGTGAGCAATTTAACAGGTTACCATGGGTAAAAGTGAGTGTTTATAAAACCATATTGTGTGCAAAAACTATATATGTTTTATTTCGACATGATTCTGCGAATCTAACAATCCCAAATAGAATTTTGAATTTTTTAATTAAAAATCATTTTCGGTTTCCCACATTTTATAAATAAGTTTTATAAAGGAAAATGTCTGAACACACAAATATTTTACACCCCAGCCACTAAAGCCGTACACCAAACTTTGTATTACGCATGGTTACCAGCTACTTAAACCTTTTTGGTGATCTTTGTATTACTACATAGTATATAAAAATGTCATATGCAGAGAACTCAAGATCGGTTAATCCTGTTTGTTTGAAAAAATAAATATTTAAATTTTTATATTTTATTAAATAATTTTTCACTATCTTTCTCTTAGCCATAATTAACCAACCCTAGTGACTCACGCATAACTAATTTTACAAATCATTGCGGAAATTTGAGTAAGCCCGCCAATTCATTGAAGGAGTGCTCCTTAATTTCACGTATACTGACACCAGTAGCTTTACACAATATAAAATAGCTATAGATATAGTAGCCAGCCACGATATACCATTTGCCTTGCATAATAGAGGTGTTCAAATAACAAACCATAAATCTCCAGATCTATATGTAACCCAACATAATCCTTTACCAAATCCACTTTCCGCTACGAAGCGCACTTTATCATTAAAAGGCCACTGCCACGAAGTGATATTCATTACGTTATGACGGTATGGTATTCACGAAGTAGAACTGTAGAAACGTTTACTTCCTAATTAAAATTTCCTTCTAAGTAATTTACTTCCATTCAAGCAACTTACACCTCCACTCACTTTTTAATTTGCCATAAATATGTAGATAGCAATGTGTGCGCTCAAATACTGTCAACTCCGTACAAGCAAATATAGCCATCTTCACTAGTGACACACCAACTGCCGCACTGGCACTGGCACAGTCACATTGCACGCCCACGCCCGGGCTGACAAAGACACCGACACAGGATTAAGCCGAGTAGCATAGCAAACCGAGATAACAAACTAATTAAGCGCCATAGATGAGGCCATTGGCACTTCGAGGGTGACGGTGCATGCGAGTACGAAAGTTTACTGGCGAACGGGTTGACTGCCAGCCAAGGCGTATGAGTATGCAGTGCCATTAAGAAGAAATATAATTCTTACATTTCATTATTGACGCGTGTATGGGGTACTGCAGGCCATTTGCAGAGTTGGCGCGTCGGCAATTTGGCAAACTGACTTGCGGGCGACCACGGCGGCAGCGTCAACTGCAACAGCAACGAGCATTGCGTCTGCCAACAATTGCAGCTGTAGACACATACAAATAACGGCAATCAGGTAGCCGTTGCAGCTGTAGTTGTAAACATGCCGGACCCACCCACATCAGTTTGTCTGCTCAGCTTCTGTTTTAGCCCCAGCATTGCCAGTTGCAAGCGCTAGTTGGAAGCGTCGCGTCGCCGTCAACAACATTCGCCTTGGCAGAGGTCAGCGCCAAGTATTTTTAACTTTTCATTACCAACATCCGCCGTATTTGTAGCAGAGTCATAAAACAAGGGCGGTCAATAGCATCGCAAGGCATACACATATGTGTGTAGGTTTGTACGTAGACTTGTTAATCATGTACCCTCGTGCTCTTGGCGTAGTCTTCTATCTACACACGAGTACTGCTTTCATTCATGCATCGTGGAAAGAAAGTTTCAACCATGACGGCCCACGTGCAAATGCTGTATGTGTACCACAAGTGTTAGACAACCCATTCGCGGGACTTTCGCACTACGCATGTTTGCAAAAAGAGTTGCTAAACATTATTCTCATAAGGAAAACGTGTGAAAACGAATGTAAATCGGATTCAGCAAGCAATTGCTGGCTCGCAAATGCAAATAAAAGAACTCCAAACGAAACACCAGTGTAGGCAATGCGTATCGGGCGATGCTAAAAGTTCGACATTACATAAGTTGGACTTTGTGTGTTACGAGCTTGGCCTTTGTTTTCACGACTGCTGTTGTCGCAGCCGTTGTTGCTGCTGTAGTTTATATGTTGCGGCTGCAGTTGGAAATTCTGTGTTGTCGCGCTGAACACTTGGCATAATGCCCGCAAATGTCATTATCCTTTCAATGTGTCACAGATGGCAGGCAGCACAGCATCGGGCGAAAAATAAACAGCTACGCCAAACAGCAGTGCATCCTTGCCAACATATGTTAGTTGCCAGGTTATGCTGCAGCTTAGCAGCATCCCCCCTACCAGCGTTCCTGGTTTAGTTTTTGGCGCTTCAAATACTCCTTTCACCACCCTGATGCCTTCCCCTTCACAGTCTTTATTCACCCAGACTCTACCCCTTTCCGAACTTCCAACAGAGCGTTCAAGGCATTGCTAATTTTACTGCAACGAAGTTTAAAAAAAACAGCAACTTCTCGTCGAAATCATTCCTTGAATTTCTACTTCGGATTATAGCTGCTTTATCTGATGTTTACTTTATTCGGTTGTTTTGGCTTGCATTTTCTTTAGCTGTTGTTGCTGCACGATTTTGGCAAGCAATTAATATTTTGGCTCAACTTTTTTGCCGCAAAATTTATTTTCATTTTTTTCGTGGACGATCGCGCTTCATTTCGCTCTGCAGTGCACAGCTAACATAATATTCGTAATTTTAGTTCGTTAGTTCTTGGTTTGGCAACATTCATGACTTTTGTTTGCCAACATGACTGGCAACACTGCTAATCGAATCGGGCATATATAGGGAATATGTGAAATGATATTGTGATAATAACAAACCGTCTTCGCGGGCAGAAACCATATAAACACATACAATAATATCAGGTGCTCTTGCATTATAGTGCGTAATGCGAATAGATGACCTCGATCCATATCTTCCTACAGCCCTATATAAAACGATAATAATTTCTGTTTTCTTGTTTGCTTTATAACGTGCATAATGGTCAGCAGGAATGTTTTTAAGTTTTCTATATCAATATATTACGGATATGGGTTTATGCCAAGGTATAGGCCAGTTTCATTATAATTCTGTGCTAAGCCACATACTCTTTACGAAAATTTGTCCATTTAGTTTCATTAAAATATGACGTTTAGAACAACCGGTTGAAGGTCAGGTGGCAAAACAAAAATCATTATAGGACGGACTGATTGCATTCATTTGGACATTACTCAGGTATACTCGAGAATATATTTTCAAGCAAATTTATAAATAAACAAGAAAAAATGTTAACTTCGGCTGCACCGAAGCTAATATACCCTTCACAGTTGCATTTCTTTTACTAACTGTGTGTTCAGTTTATGTGGAAGCTATATGCTTTAGTAATACGATCTGAAAAATTTTTTCGGAGATTACATTTTTGCTTTAGAAAATGGCCTATACCAAATTTCGTGACTATATCTTGTCAAATGCAGAAGTTTTCCTTACAAGAACTTTTTTCCGATCGCTTAGTTTGTATGGCAGCTATATGCTATAGCGAACCGATCTGAAAAATTTTTTCGGAGATTACATTTTTGCTTTAGAAAATAATCTATACCAAATTTTGTGACTATATCTTGTCAAATGCAAAAGTTTTCCTTACAAGAACTTGATTCCGATCGTTCAGTTTGTATGGCAGCTATATCTTATAGTGGTTCGATATCGACAGTTCCGACAAATGAGCAGCTTCTTGAAGAGAAAACGACGTTTGCAAAATTTCAAAACGATATCTTATAAACTGAGGGACTAGTTCGTATATATTAGGTCGTCAAAAAAGTCTTGCGGTATTTTCGCTAGTTGGCGCTGAAAGCACGTAGTTATACCTTTTTGGAAAGCTCATTTCACGCACTAACACGTGCTTGATTGATTGTCGTTTCTTTTAAGTCGTTCGTGAGTTATAGCGTCGCAAACATGGAGCAAAATAAAGAGAAAATACGGCATATTTTACAGTACTACGATAAAGGCAAAAATCTCAAGCCGCCAATAAAATTTTTGCTATTTATGGACCCGATACAGTTTCCATTTCCACCGCACAACGATGGTTTCAACGTTTTCGTTCTGGTGTAGAAGTGGTCGAAGATGCGCCACCGGGACGCTTGTCGTCGAAAATTGCGATAAAATCGCTGAATTGGTCGAAAGAGACCGGCATAGTAGTCATCAAACCGTTATAAACCATTTGAAGAAGCTTTGAGTCACTAAAAAGCTCGATGTATGGGTGCCAAACGAATTTATTCAATAAAAATACCGCAAGACTTTTTTGACAACCCAATATACAGACGGACAGACAGACGGACATGGCTAAATGGACTCAGCTCAAAATACTGATCATTTATATATATACTTTAAAGGGTCTCCGACGCTTCTTTCTAGGTGTTACAAACTTCGTGACAAACTTAATATACCCTGTTCAGGGTATAATAACCTGCTGACCCCGCAGCCGTGTCCTGCGTGAAATTATGTGTTTTGAAATGAAAAGAAGGTTGAATTTATATTGTGTTTAAAATCATTTATTTGCGATTTTCTACATTTTTTCAATGTTACGCAGCTTGATAAACAAAATTTTTTGGTTTCCGTTCCGATGCGTAAAAGTTCAGAGAAGACGGTTTTACAACTTGTGAACGCGCCACGTATAAATGGCCATGTGAAAAACATAGCATTTCCAGATTTATGCCACACACTTCTAGCGACTATCCTTGTGTCCTTGTGTGAATTAAAAATTCCACTAAATAATTCATTGTTTCTTATTCATTGTCAAAACGATTGATAGATTTGCGTTGGCTATACGGTATTCTAAGGTTTGAAATAAACTGCGAAATGCACAACAGTCGAAAAAAGTTGATGAATTGCAAAAGTAAATATATTACAAAATCCTTCATTGCAATTCACGCATCGACCCATTTGATACTTCCTGATCTCATCTCGTTCAAGGCCATAACGGTTATTGGCCACTACGTCCTTTGGTGGTTATCGGTTTCATCAAACTGCAATATTCAATATTGACATTAGTGACGAATATGGTACGATCCATGTGTTATCGACTTCGATATTTACTCCTCTAAGTTAAATGCTAAATGTTCTGCCGTTGTCGTCGGGTGAGCTACGCCGATAAAATGGATATCCACAATCTCTAGTTCGCGTTTCCGAAAGAAAAGCTCGTGGATAGTGTTTCCGCAAGGTCCATGAACCATATTGGTTTTCATCACTTTGTATAACCACCATCCAAAGAAGAATGTATATGAGCAGCAAACTTCTTTTTGAAACTTAACGGACTACATCCAGCATCTAACAGCACCATATATATCATACGTTGCTTCAAGATAAAGTCCATCATGTTTGAAAAGTCGTGCTGTGACATCGTCACAATCGCTTGTCGCATAAGTCCATACGTATGTCATCGCATCCTGGGCTGCCATACGTTGATGGTAAAAAGAACGGCGACCGATATTAGCGCAACCTCTTCGTGGCTTCGTAACAAATTTCAATCTGTAATTGATCACTTCGTGTGAAACTCACATAAAGTTTTCACTGAATAATTTTCTATAATTTTTCTTTTGAATAGCCGAAATAAAAAAGCAAGCAACAGAAATGGAACGATTCAAATAATTTACAAATCATAATGTGTAAAAACAAATTAAAAAAAGAAGAAAATTGTATGGAAAAAAGTTCCTTTTTTCAATTTTCCGACTTTTCCTCATTAAAATTATACGGTTTTTATTTCTAAACCTTCCCCGATCCCCAACAAACAACCTCCGAAAATTTTATCAAGATTGGTACAGCCATTCTCGAGCCTTAGCGTTCCTAACAAACAAATATTTAAGAAAAGGGCCTAAAAACGTTGTTTTCCGGCAATTATTCGAACTTTTCTCGTCGCAAAAACCATCTTTGAACTCCAACGAACATTTAAAAAACGAATTGGGCAAATTGGTCCAGGCGTTGTTGAGTTATGCGCTTAGCAACACATTTTGCGATTAATTTTTGCGTTACAGATATTCATTGACTGACATATACGTACGTCATAAAACTTGTTAGGATAACAAAAATCATTATTAGTAGTATATGGGAATTAGGGGTGGTATTGACTCGATTTTATCTATTTTTGTCAATACCACAAACTATTAAAGTGCCAAATACTAATAAATGTTCTCTGAGTTGCTTTAAGGTACTCAGTCATTAAGATAAAGTCAGCCGAATGTTCGAAAATACTGATGTTAGTTATATGGGGAATGGGTCAAGTTTTCGTCCGACAAAACGAGCGATACATGTGGTATAAAGTCACCCTGAAGTTTGAAAATCTTTGTACTAGATATATGAGATGGATGTATTGACCCCATTCAACCAATTTTTGACATACAGACATACTATTTTCAGGAAAGAATTTTCGCTGAATTTTAATTGCACACAATGACCGATATTTGCGGGTGCCAAGATATATGATTTCACCTAAAAGTTGCTTTTGCCATGCCCATCGTCCAGATTTTACCCCGGCTCCTGTTAAGCCTTTTCGGGTGAAAAATTTTATACATCTGGCGTATTTAGTTATTGATTTATCGTTTTAACAGTGCCGTTATGTGGGGTGTTGGCTTGGTTATCACCCGATTTCATCTTTTTTCACACTGTTGCAAGAGCTGTTTAAAGGGTTTGTCCGCGACCAGTTTTTAAAAATTGTCAACCAAACCTTCGTTGTACCAAATCACAGTTTTGTATCTTAATTTGCGGCTTGATTGTGGAATTTATGGGTTTTCGATTAATGACGTTTTCTGGGCATAGCATAATGGCCTAATTACATCCACCCATTTATGCCAAGGAACATGTGTACGAAGTTTCATGACGATTCGTCATCCTGATCATTTCTAGTACTCGTATGTATAGTAAACATAAACCTGCCTCAAAAAAATTTTACAAAAAATTTATATTTACTGAACATTGATGTTTCTTAAGAGTTGCATTTATATGAACAAATCGTTGAGGATCTTGTAAATTATATCTCTAAGGCCTGTGTAAAATGCATTAAGACGGGTTGAGTAATTTGCAAGAAAACATAGTTTCAAGGAAAATGGGTTTAACGTGCTTCCAATACTATTACACAGCTCAACTTAAGCATCTAGGACATTATTCTATGTAGGAATGCTATAGAATTAAGTAAGACAATTAAGCAAAGTCGATGTTTTGAAGCAGTGAAATCCGTGAAACCTCTTAAACTTTCAAATGTTTTTTGCATTCATTCGAAATCGGGTTAAGTGTCTCTCTATGAGCCAATATATAGCCGAAGGATATGTCAGCCGTCATTTATTAACTTTTAATCGCTAAACTTGTACATCATCAGAATGAAATCGCTATTGACAGCACAATTAGCCAAGGAACTATCGGTTGCGAAGTCTGCAGATTTGCCGAAATTTATTTGCAGAACATATGGGTAAACTTGCGATGCTCGCAATGGTGCAGAGAAGTGATTTGAAAAATAACTGTAAACAAAATAAACTCATATGTACATACGTACTCATGTGTCACATGCATATCTTTATTTACACTTCCACATATTTATAATATAACCGTTTCGGCTGGCGCAAGATATCCGCAGCAAATTTGTACGAGCATGTACATATTTACCGTAAAACTGTGCGCTCAAACCACAAATTTGATTTATTTCGTGTCATAAAAAGGCAGTCATGCATAAATCTTTGGCATAAACGTAATGCATTACCAAGAAACCAGTTGAGACTAAATAGGAGCAGCTTCGCACTAAACACAAACACATGCAACGCATGTGTGAGCGTGTTGGAAGACAACAGGAAAGCTTCATCTCATTTCCCTTGATTGGCTTGATAGCACAAAAAATCTAAGACAAAAAAAAACAAAACATGAAAACAAAGCAAGAACTTGCCGAAGACTGCAAATATTTGCTATTTTAAACCCATAAATATTTGTTTTTAGTAGTTGGTCGTAAAATTTGCATTAATTGACACGTCATGTAGTCACAATACAAATCAGCCTACTATTCACAATATGTATGTATTACATATTTATGCCACTATACATCCATTTTAGACGTATTATATTGGAGTGTCCAAATATATTCATTTCGATTGTACCATTTATAAACTTTTACCGGTGTTATTGGCAGCGTTATTTATATTATTTTTATATGATATGTAGTCTAATAACAATGGTCGTACTTACACCCTCCAGGAAAATGTGGGCTTGTCAATCCAAACGGTCGGAAGAAGTTTGGAGTTATAGAAGGTCTGCCGCAAAAGAAACAGAACTTTTTAAATATAACTGTTTCTGGTGGCGCCACCTATTGGTGGTTATATGAAATAAAAAGTTTGATCTCTTGTTGACATTTCATAAAAATTTTAATAAAATTGGATAACTACAATCGATGTTATCGATCAAAAAGTGACAGCAGCTTTTGGTCATCGGTCGTAAAATGCATTTTGAACAAAGAGAAAATATTAAATTTTATTTTAAACTTGGGAAAACGTTTACTGAAACATTTCAAATGATGAAAAAAGCTTATGGTGACCAGTGCCTATAATATGCATGAATGGTTTAAGCGATTCCAAGAAGGTCATGAGGACCTCTGTGACGATCAGAAGTCACCGAAAAAAAGTTGTCTTCAGAAGTCAAAAATAAAGACAATGCTGATTTGTTTTTACGACTCCGAGGGTATTGTACACCGGGAGTTCTTCCCACCTGGCCAAACGATTAATGCTGTGCTTTACCTTGGTGTTAAGAAGCGTCTTTTGTCACGCATTCGTCGTGCTCGACCACAATACCGTGAGGCAGGGTCTGGGCGCCTGTTGCAGGATATTGCGCCGTGTCATCGGTCGACGCTTGTCACTGATTTTTTGACAAAAAACTCCATATTAACCATTAATGAAATAGCACTGCTTTCAGGACATTTCAGCTATCCAAAACGCGACGACCGATATTCTTAAGAGCATTCCGAAAAATGGCCTTAAACACTCATTTGAAATGCTACTTGACCAGGCTAAACGTTGTGTCGAAGCACAAGGAAACTACTTTAAGCAAAAGATATAACTTTTGAAAAATATTAATTTTTTCTTTAACAGTCCAGTTTGTTTTGCGACAGAACTTTTATAATAATAATCGAAAAAAACTGTCGACATAACCTTGATTTTTGGGCTGCTTTGATGGCAGGGGCCGATGGATTGCCAGCCGAGCTATTCAAACACGGCGGCGAAGAGCTGATAAGGTGCATGCATCAGCTTCTTTGCAAAATATGGTCGGATGAAAGTATGCCCAACGATTGGAATTTAAGTGTGCTATGCCCAATCCACAAAAAAGGAGACCTCACAATCTGCACCAACTATCGTGGGATAAGCCTCCTCAACATCGCGTATAAGGTTCTATAGAGCCTATTGTGTGAAAGATTAAAGCCCACCGTCAACAAACTGATTGGATCTTATCAGTGTGGTTTTAGACCTGGTAAATCAACAACCGACCAGATATTCACCAGGCGCCAAATCTTGGAAAAGACCCGTGAAAGGAGAATCGACACACACCACCTCTTCATCGATTTCAAAGCTGCTTTCGACAGCACGAAAAGGAGCTGCCTCTAAGCCGCGATGTCTGAATTTTTATCCCCGCAAAACTAATACGGCTGTGTAAACTGACGTTGAGCAACACCCAAAGCTCCGTCAGAATCGGGAAGGACCTCTCCGAGCCGTTCGATACCAAACGAGGTTTCAGACAAAGCGACTCCCTATCGTGCGACTTTTTCAATCTGCTGCTGGAGAAAATTATTCGAGCTGCAGAACTGAATCGAGCAGGTACAATCTTTTATAAGAGTGTACAGCTGCTAGCGTATGCCGATGATATTGATATCCAATTGAAGAGAAGAAACGACTGGCGCGCTGTTGTTGACTCGGCTATAATCGCGTAAGCGGTGTCTACGCCAGTAAAGAAGAAGAAGAAGATGTTGTGATAGACGAAAGACACGTCTTTATTATTTTAGACGTGTGTACGATCCGAGGTGCTAGCGTAGACTCGGACCACTGTATTGTTGCAGCGAAAATACGCACCCGCCTATGTGCAGCAAAAAACGCACACTCGAAAATTCT
>CM050323.1:11305801-11346463 GCA_027475135.1 Bactrocera correcta | reverse complement strand
GGGTTTAAATCTGGACTTTTTGCTGACCACTCCAAAAGCGTCTAGGTGTGGTACCATGGAAATTTGTTTTATGCTAGAATTTTGATGAATAATTTAACAAACTCTCATTCTTGTTACATCTGAATCCAAATTACGTCTTCTTTCTGAACAACTCATTTGATCAACGAGGTCAAGGCGTTGAATTTGACGTTTGCATCGAACATCTATTTTGGTTTTTCTACCACTGCGCCGATTAGTGCCATATTTTTTTAAGAAATTACTAATTTTTTATTGCTATGGCGGCTTAGCACTGAGCAAATTTCTTTAATTTCCATACCACTTTCACGCAAACCTAGTGTTCGTCCCTGCTCAAACTACGAAAGCTTCTTCCCCGCGGCACATTTGACTACAAATCCGAAATTATTACTCCGAAACTATTTACAAGAATCTTATTTTAATTATTTCAAATTTTAATTATTTACTTACTTTTAGATTCAAAGATATTTATTATACTAACTCAATTCCAAACGCGTCTCTAAAAAAGAACAACTGACTAATGCTCTCGCGCACATATGTATACATACATATGTAAATATTTTCTACTTCGAAAGACATAAGAACAAACGCTACTACGTGTGAAATAAAAAGAAACATTCGATAAACAGTAAATAATAACTGTATATTATACCAAGAATCTACTATAAAAACAAGTGTAGTTACAGAAAAAAAAGTAGCAACATAAAATATGTATGCACATATAATTTCTTTACTAGGGTATATACATACATACTGTTACGATTTTACTGCTTGCTAGTTCACTTTGTTAGGTTCGTATCTCTGGATTGACAAATAAAACTACAACTGTTTAATTTAATTCAACTACTCTTTATTTCACAACTCGTCTACACTATAGCAGTGTACTCTTAGCACTGATCGATTACGTTCGCGCTGCCACGGCTTATATAGCCACGCACTTCTCGCTGATGCCGACGTGTCCTTCTAGAATATCGCGTCTGGAAATTACCAGAACATAATGCTATACGGCGCCAGACGCAAGCAGACAGCCGCGGCGCCAGATGTCTACAACAAGACAAATGCTATTCCATATACCTACAGCTATTGTTCATAATAAGGGATGCATATAGCAATACAAATACAACTTAATACTACTTTTTGTAACACTGCCCTCCACTAAAGCCTAATCGTCCCGATTAGGCACAAATCCTCTTGAACCAAATGGGGCGAGCCTCTCCAAATGCACTACTTTCATTTTACATCGTGCTTTCCCATTTCTTTGTATGCGGTATACCACGTCATTAAGTCGTTTCATCACCATATAGGGTCCTTCCCAGGCTGTCTGCAATTTCGGGGACAAGCCTTTCTTTCGAAGTGGATTGTACAACAGGACCAGATCACCTTCTTCAAAACCTTTTGAATTTGCCGCTTGATCGAACCGGTCCTTCATCTTATTGCTCATCAGATGCGTGTGCTGTCTTACCATTAGATGCAATTCATTCATTTCTTCCTTTAAGGCAGAACAATAATCTCCATCATTTCTTACAGCTGTAGGATTCGTTCCAAACTTAAGATCAGCAGGGAGTCGCAGATCAGATCCGAAAATAATCTTTGCTGGCGTGTAACCAGTTGTCTCGTGCTTCGCTGAACGATACGCCAGCAGAACATCTGGATGCACTTGTCCCAATTCCGTTGATCTTTATCAACGATTTTCCGCAGATGTTCTTCGAGCGTTCGGTTGAATCTCTCCACCATTCCATCTGATTGTGGATGTAACGCTGTTGTCCGTGTCTTGTGGATGCCCAATAATGTACAGACTTCTTGGAAAATGGAAGATTCGAAATTCCTGCCTTGATCTGAGTGTAATTCGACGGGCACTCCGAACATTGTTATCCAATTTTCTACAAACGCTTCGGCTATTGTCTTCGCTTCTTGGTTTGGTAAGGCATATACTTCTGGCCATTTACTGAAATAGTCCATGACAACCAGTAGATATTTGTTTCCGGCCGTACTGGTTGGGAACGGACCTGCAACATCCATTGCGACTCGTTCAAATGGTGATCCCACGTTGTACTGTTGTAGCCTACCGCGACTCTTGGCTTTAGGACCTTTAGCTGCCATGCACTCTACGCAATTACTTATCCATTCTGCTATGGAATCTCGACAACCGATCCAGTAGAACCGTTGTTTAATCTTCTCAATAGTTTTTGTAATCCCAAGGTGCCCTCCACTAGGTCCATTTTGATATTCTTTCAATACTTTCGGGATCATGGACTTCGGTACTATGATCAGCAGACGAGACTGTTTGCCATCTTCGCTTTCCCAGGTACGATGAAGGTATCCATTAACGAGGTTTATGCTGTTCCATTGGGCCCAATATGCTTTTGCCGTTGGACTCTCGTTACTTATTTGTTCCTTTGGTGGTCGTACCCCATTTTCTTTGGCCATTACCAGCTTTGCAAGATCAGGGTCCTCCAGCTGATTGATTCTGATGCGATGAGGAGTCCAATCATCTTCAGGTTCTATATTTAGTAATCGCACGTCGATTATACCTTCTTTTCCCTCTGATTTGGAGCAATGTTTACATTCCAGTGGACAAGGGCGACGTGATAATGCATCCACATTTTTGTGGTGAATCCCCTTTCGGTGTTCCGTTTTGAAGTTTAACGACTTGTGAGATGTGGATGCTTCGTCCTCGTTATCTGTTGGTTGTTTCCGTTTTGATGGGTTTACTTTTATATTGCAATTTCGGGCAAAGTGACCCGCTTTCCCACAGTTGAAACATCTGCCTGTTGTATTTACTAGCGGTGCAGCAATTGTCTTCAGAGTCTTCAATATTTCTTCCATCAGCGCCGGTTGTTCCATTTCAACCCTTTGTACCTTGTGTGCTGGTTTACTTAGTAGGGAAGCTGTTTCCTGTGTGAGGGCGTGCGAAACCGTTTCAGTAAACGTTCTTTTTGGCAATGCATATGTGGCGCGTTTGGTGTCCACATCACGAATTCCATTTATGAAACATTGAATTTTTACCCTCTCAATGTAATCCACAGGTGCATCTGCATTTGCCAAATGAGCCAGTCGTTCTATTTCAGTTGCGAACTCTTGCAATGACTCGTTCATTTTCTGACCCCTATTTTGCAGTTCGATCTGGTATATTTGTTTCCGGTGCTCACTACCATATCGTCTTTCTATCGCACTCATCAATGCCTCATAGTTGTCCCGTTCACAGTCTGGAATAGTCTGAAGGATTTCTGCCGCAGGTCCTTTCAATGATACAAACAAAGACGCCACCTCGTCCGCTGCATTCCAATTATTGGCCATTGCTGTCTTTTCAAACTGAAGTTTGAAAATTTGAAATGGAATACTTCCATCGAATGTGGGTGCCTTCAATCTTTGATTATTTGTTGATGGTGCAGGGCCATGTAGTTGCAGTTCTCGCACACGATTACTCAATTGAAGAACTTCTGATTTTAAATTTTCTTCGTCATTTTTTAACGTGCTTAATTCGTCTTCAAATTTTGAAAATTTCTCTTGCACTTGTTTTTGTACTTGTAAAGTATTTTCTGTAATCTGTTGTACCAAACGATTTTCTAACTGCGTATTATTTTCAGTCATTTGTTGTGTAAGGCGAGACTCTAAGTGTGATGTATTTTCAGCTATTTGTGCCAGACGATTTTCTGTTTGCACTGCATTTTCAGCTATTTGCTGTGCCAGACGATTTTCTGTTTGCACTGCATTTTCAGCTATTTGCTTAATAGCCACTAACAACGTGTTCATGTCTACACTTGATGATGTTCGTTGTTCTTCTACTTTCTCTTCTACCTTTGTAGAAGTTTCTGGCCCAACAAATTCGAACTCGTCCACATTAATTCCATCCGCTTCCATTGCTTCACGTAATCGTGCCTGCAGATCCGCCTTTTGCCCGCTAATCGGCAAATTACGCTCCTCCAGTTCCTTTTTTAATTGCTGAATTCTCAACTCTCCGAATTTAACCATCTTGAATTTGGATTATTTGACAATCCCACTTCTGACACCAATTGTTACGATTTTACTGCTTGCTAGTTCACTTTGTTAGGTTCGTATCTCTGGATTGACAAATAAAACTACAACTGTTTAATTTAATTCAACTACTCTTTATTTCACAACTCGTCTACACTATAGCAGTGTACTCTTAGCACTGATCGATTACGTTCGCGCTGCCACGGCTTATATAGCCACGCACTTCTCGCTGATGCCGACGTGTCCTTCTAAAATATCGCGTCTGGAAATTACCAGAACATAATGCTATACGGCGCCAGACGCAAGCAGACAGCCGCGGCGCCAGATGTCTACAACAAGACAAATGCTATTCCATATACCTACAGCTATTGTTCATAATAAGGGATGCATATAGCAATACAAATACAACTTAATACTACTTTTTGTAACAATACATATGTACACATACATATATACATATACAGCTATCGGACACCTTTGAAATGTGTGGTTATTTCATTTTATTTAACACTAGATATACCAGCGACTGAATTATTCTAATTTATACCAAACCAGTCAAAATGATTTTTCTCAAAAAAACAAGTGTTTAATGGGGTTTCCAGTCTTTATTTACTTTTAACAGTACAGTTTTCCGATAATATAAACTTTATAAAATTAATTCTTTAGTTATAACTAGAAAAGTCATGACATTATTACAAAAAGAAATATTATACGTTATAGGAATTTAGTATTTAAATACAGAAAACAGTCATTTTGACTGGTCTGGTATACATACATATCTAGTGTTAAAAATGTGGACGTATAAAAAAAAAAAATTATAAAACTTGATTTACATTTATAAAAGTATTCGAAACAAAAATAAATAATTTGTTCAAAATAAATATTTACATTTTTGTTAGAGGCCGGAACAAAATATTATATCACTTACAAAAAATGTTCCCCAAACTAAACGCGAAACAATAAAAACTCGATTTTTTTTAGAATTAGTAATAGTGGTACAGACATTAAAATGGCTCGATTTAATATTTCGTGGCGCCTTATTTGTTTATAGTTAAATTATAAATTATTAGATTCCGTTTTTAGTTTAGTTAATGTTTGTGTTTTTTTTTTTTTTTATTTTCACTAGGCGGCGTGAATGGGTCAAGCTGTTGGGTGTAGCGAATCCAACAGTTAAACATTTGCGTGCCAAAGACATTGACTTTGTATTTATTTGTCAGAATTACCTTAAAAATGGATAATGATAGGGAACTGAAAACTGTAGCTCTGGCTGTTAAATTTTTATCACCTATTGCGTACAGGTATTTAAAGCCCCTTTTTAATTGGCCGTCGCAAGTTACCCTTTAACAATTTGTTCAAGGTTGGCCACGTATCCCTGGCTGCAATTTTAGCAGCATTAAAGCTTTGGAGGTGAGAAGCCGTGGTTTCACAGACGCACAGAGATATGTATGTTTCGATATGCTGTGACGAAATGTCTCTAAAAATCCACCTTCAATACGAGAGAAATATGGACTGGATTATTAGGTTGGAGGATTGCGGTGATGAAAATAGTACCTCTAGAGTAGCTCCTAGTGTTTTAAAACTTTTCCGCCAAAGCTTGCAAAGGAGATATTATGAAAAAGTATATATTCGAAGCCATTGGTCAACTCCAGAGTATTGGATTGCGTCCCTGCCAAATAGATAGTGACCAGGGTTCAAACTTTGTAAATTTTTCTAGGTTAGTAAGAATAAATAAAGAAAGGCCCTATTTCGAAGTGAATGGCTTAGAAGTCATATACTTCTTTGATTCGCCACATGTTTTAAAAAGTTCACAAAACTGCTTAGAAAATAAAAAAAAATAAAGTCGCTTTTGATGGGAGTCCAGTTGTATGGTCGGATATCGTTCATACAAGTATATGAAAACAATACCCATAACGTCATTATTGCACCCATAAATTAACCTCGGCACATACATAAGTATTTCTCCTAAACCTTTTCAAAAAATTAGCGTACAATTAGCTTCTCAAGTGTTTAATCATTCTGTTGCAAGTGCTATGCTCGCCCTTTATGGTTCCGGGAATCTTAATACTTCTAAGTCTCCATCTTTTCTTAATACAGCCGAGTTTGTCCTTTTTTTTGACAAATTATTCAATATTTTTAATAGTAAAGCCTTTGAAGCAGTAGAGAATTTTAAAGAACCCTTTTCGGCTACTGGGGACCAATTAAAATTTCTTGAAGAGGCCGAGGAGTTTCTTAACTCCATTAAAGTGTACGGCTCGTTCGGTTGTGAAATAATAAACACTTTTAATTACATAAATGGTTGGCTTCTTAATATAAGTTGCTTAAGACGTTTGTGGCATTTCTGGTCACATAAGGGATAGACTGGAGAATTTTTTCGGACACATACATACATATGTATGTACATACGTAGAGGAGGGGGATTTGATGTGAGAATAACTCCGCAGCGTTCCTCATATCTTTTCAGACAAGCCTGGGGCATAGGATATATTCGCTGCTCTGATAAAGGGGACTTTTGCCAGTAGAGCAGTGTAAGTCATTTTCAAATAGCTCCCTCCAAAGCGCCTGTAACGACGCTTTGGTTCGAAATACCTCTTGGCAAACTTTTCAAGCGTTGCCAAGACCTAATCTTTCTACATTTCAAAATATCCAAACAGAGGTAAATGTGGACGTGGATGAAAGCAACTTTCTGCATAAAAATGCTTTCGTATATTTTTGCGGTTACTTACATATGTATACTTATGTGACCTGGTCAACGAAAAGGGAGCTAACGTGCGAAAAGTAGTTTTCTGGGAAACAGCTGTTAAAATAATCAACTAAAAAGAATCAACTAGAAAGTGAAAATTGATTTTTTGACACCTTAGCTCCCTTTCCGTAGACCGGGTCACATATAATAAATATTTTAAACAACATATGTAATTGTTTAATGCCTTTCCCCAGATTTGATGGTGGTATCACTGAAGAAGATTTCTTTTTCACTTCCGAAAAGCAATATATTAATTTCCAGGTCGTAAAACCACCCCATGAGTTTATAAATTTTATAACAAAAATTGAAGATATTTTTACACAACATTTTGATTCGTTTAGGTGTTTCATTGGAATTTTTGCTTGTGAGTGGCATTTTTTGGCAAAAATGAGCCTTGAAAAGCGATTGCGTTCGAGGGCCATTCCATTTTTGGAGGAGGATGTATCTCTTAATTTTGATAAGGCCGCGCAAACAGGTAGGGGTCTGACAGCAGGTACAGAAAGGAAGAAGAAATTGAGGGAAGGGAATGGGGTTTTAAAAATAAAGTTAGAGGGAAAAGAGTAGGAAAATAGAAGTTTAAAGGCCCAGGTAGGTGAAAGGTCGCAGAGTTAGAAATATGTAGGGAACAGCCCAAAGGGAAAAGCTCACTGAGGGAACAGTCAGACCCTCTTACTTTAGTTTGTAGCAAAGTTCCTCCTGAGTTAGGTGCTTGCATTAGGAGTAGTTTTATAAATAGTAATCGTCGTACCCATGGTCGGCGATATGACAATTTTTTTAAAACTATAGCTTTGGGGGTATTTTTTCTATCGCCAGTTGCTTATCGACACTTAAAGCACCAATTAGATTTTCCATCCGAAAGTACTTTGGAAAACTTTGTTACAGACTGGCCCCGTTTCCCAGGTTGCACCCAAAGTAGCATAAAATCGTTAGATATTAGGAGTAGGGGATTCACTTTCGAACAAAAGTTCGTGTCGGTTTCATGTGATGAAATGTCACTGAAATGTCATTTGCAGTATGATAGGGAAAATTTGATAGAGTGATACATACATAGGTATTGAGGACTATGGCGATGAAAAACGCACTTCTAGATTAGCAACTACTGCAATGACTATAATGGTGCAAGGTATAGGTGGAGAGCCTTGGTCCCACTCATTGGCTTATTTTTTCGTAAAAGGTTCCAGCAAAGGGGATGTCCTCAAGAAATACATTCTTGAAGCCATTACCCAACTGCAAAATATAGGACTAATTCCTTGCCATTTTGTTTGCGACCAGGGCACTAATTTTTAGAATTTCGCTAATTTGTTAGGTATTTCAGCGTCACGGCCTTTTTTTTAATGCTAATGGCAAGGAAGTGTATTTTAGCCCCCATTTGATAAAAAGTAGTCGTAACTGTTTACAAAATTTAAAAAATACGGTTTTCTTTAAAAATAGTCGGGTAAGTTGGTCGGATATTGTTCATTTTTATGAAACTGACATAAGACGAGTTATCGGTGTGCGCATAAATTAACCGATGCTCATATTTATCCAAACACCTTCCAAAAAATGAAGGTTAAATTCGCGTCTGAAGTATTGAGTAATACGGTAGCTTCTGGTATGTTGTCCCTATATAGCTCGGGAGCCTTAAGCTCGAATAGTAGAAGCTTTATTAATACCGCGGAATTCGTTTCGCTTTTTAATAAATTATTTGATATTTTAAATAGCAGTTTTGTTGAGGCTGTTGTACCCACTAAAAAAGAGTTTGTAGGTTCCCCTGAACAGTTAACAGTTTTTAAATGAGGCAGAGCAAGTTTTAAAAACTATTCGCGTCGAAGACGATTTAGAAAGCAACAAAACTAATAATTTTAGTTTTATAAAGGGGTGGGTTTTAAGTATTAACAGTTTGAGACGATTGTGGCGATTTTTGTCACACTCAGGTTTTCCGTACTTGATGACGAGACGACTATGTCAGGATAGTTTAGAACATTTTTTTGGGCAGATTCGAAGCAGAGGAAGTACTAAAATAACGCCCTATATGTTCTCTAGTTTGTTTAGGAAATCGTAGGGCTTACGTTACGTAAACGTCGTAACAAAAGGAAACTAAGAGCTGCCTTTAGAACTTGATGCTACAGTAATTTCGGAACATAGTAATAATGTTTGTAATGTAATGTAATGATTCACTATTGAATGACCTTTCTTGGCAGGATTTTTAAGGTTTACCACGGCCTGAACACTCTTTCGTTAGATCAATCGCATTAGATAGTAGTTTAGAAATTAATTTTTTGAAAGAAAATGTGTTTAGCTACTTTTGCGGCTATTTTTATTTACAAATTTTCAAGCTGCACACATGTTCCCTCATTGTACCATATTTAGGAGATGACATTCCTTCGGACGAATTCATCTTCATGCATCAAAATCAAATAGTTAAATGCAACTTAGTCAAGCCGCCTGAGGATTTTATTGCATTTGTAAAAATTTTGGAAACAAGATTTTTAGAAGAATTCGACAGTAATAGCCATAAAATAGGATTAGGAGATATTCTTTTTAATAAAATGAAAGATGTTAGCCCGTTTTTGTGTTGTGATAATTGTGACCCAAAAATAGTTTTAGCCCTTTTTATTAGAATTAGAATATACTTTTTAACAAAATTTTTAAATAAAGACCTTTCTGTCCCTAATTTTAAAAATAAAATTTTGTGTGTTTCACACCTATAGGTTTAAATTTTTTTATTTTTTTAGTGGTTACAATAAGCGAACTTAAGCTTACGATGGAAAATAAAAAAGTAAAAATTTTGTAAACAGTTGGGATAAAGAGGCTCTTAAATAAGAAAGCAATTTTTTTTTTTAAGGAAAATTAGAATTTGGGATGTAAATGTAGACATTTGTATGTATGTATATACATATATTACTGTGATATTTTTATATATTTTTTATATGAATTGTTATTGTTTTGTTTTTTTCGTTATATGTACATATGTATAATTTTATGGTTTGGTTTTTTTTTTCGTTATACACTAATGAATTGTTATCGTTTTGTTGATGTTTATGTAAATAAATTTATTAATGGGTGATATAGGCCTAAAGGGGAACCAAGCACCCAAAACTAACTTTGGTAACGCGCCGTTTTGCATACCTCCTGGGTGGTGTGGAAAGTGCAATTGGGCATTTTAATTTAAATGCCCAAAAATTCTTATTTTGTTCGATCTGGCTACAATGGAAAATGTTATAAAAAACGCTTATTTTGATGCGCTCTCACACTGGAATAAGTTGGGCATTCCATTATCCCTGACTCTGCGATGAACATTAAGTTACGGAGGAATGCAATTGATTTCTTCGCAACTTTTCACCATTTGTTATGCCCTTCTCTCCGTAAACCGATATTACCCTCATCTACCCCTCGTGCGCACTTTGCTAACTTTGCGGGCTAAAAATGTGCCCATCCCTGGTATACGATGTTGAAACGCAAAAATTAAAAATAAATTCTGTCGAGATTCAAACCTGTGTTCACATCGTGACTTTTCAAGAGCTTACCACCAACAGCACCATTGACACATTCGGGGCGTTGTTTTAAGTATTGTTTGGTTATGCATGTAAGAAATATACGATGGTTCAAATAATTTTAAGTATAAAAATATGCTTTTGTAGAACATTTGCTTTCGCAAACATGCAGACAAATGTGCAAACGACATAATAAATTATGTATGATTGTTTTGCATTTTGCTTCTACGCTGGTCAAATTTCTATACAACAAGAAAAAACGTTAACTTCGGTTGCACCAAGCTAAATACCCTTCACAAGTGCATTTCTGTTAGTAACTACTTATGTGTCCAGTTTGTATGGAAACTATATGCTATAGTTAACCGATCTGAACGATTTCTTCGGAGATTACATTGTTGCCTTAGAAAATAACATATATCAAATTTCGTGAATATATCTTGCCAAATGTGATAGTTTTCCATACAAGCATTTGATTGATATGTTATAGTGGTCCGATATCGGCCGTTCCGACAAATGAGCAGCTTATTGAAGAGAAAATGACGTTTGCAAAATTGCAAAACGATATCTTAAAAACTGAGGGACTAGTTCGTATACATATATACAGACAGACGGACAGACAGACGAACATGGTTAAATCGACTGAGCTCGACATACTGATCATTTATATATATACTTTATAGGGTCTCTGACGATTCCTTCTGGGTGTCACAAACTTCGTGACAAACTTAATATACCCTGTTCAGGGTATAAAAATCGGCTGAAATGTGTGAGAAAATAAAATGGACAACTAGGGCAAATAATTTTTAAAAATTTTATTGATATTTAAATACAAATGATATACATGTAAATTTACTTAAATTTATTTAATTTTGTTAAAAAACTTATTTAAATTTATTAAAAAACTTATTTAATTTTATTGAAAATCTGCAAAGAAAAATAAAAAGAAAATTCATTTTATTAGAAAAATACATACATATATGTATAAAGTTATTAAGAAAATATAATTTTAGTAAAACACGATTTTCAGAATTTGTCTACCTATAACCACAAATTCTTACACAACCTAATCAATAAAGATTAGGCCTTTTTCACCAGCTTTTTTCAAAGCTAAAACTAACTACCAATAACCAATACTAAAACTACTACTACAAACTATTTACAACTTAATTCTACCATGAAAGAAAAACAAAAGAACAATATTAGTTTTTGAAGAATCTGAAATGAGAAGAGAAGAATGTGTTTTCGTTATTTCACTAATGTACTTTTATACTTGTATAGTTCTTTTACATTTTATAACACGAAAATTGCCAGGAAAATTGAATATGGCCTACAATCTACGCTACCAGTTTCTTTAACTTCTCTCTTTTATTGTAATACTTCGCCCTAACTTCATTTTTATAAAGCTCTTCCTGCTGGTGTGCCAGCCATTTCGCGTTTTTGAACAGTAAAATTGTTATCAAAAAATATAGAAATTGATGCCTATGTTCGAGGCAATCTCCAGCTTCGCTATTCTGGGTATTTCTGTTTTGTAATTGCAGTAATCTGGGCTAAAATCATCGATTTTATACCCACCCTGCCGGAATTTGCTATAAAGAGTTCTTTATAGCAGCTCATTTTTAGGAGGCTTATTTCGAAGATTTTATCATCGGGATTAACCAGCCTTAGATCATCTGCGCTTTTATAATTTTTAGACTTTATAAGGGCTTCCGATGAGTCTTCCAAAGAACTATCAGTATTTCGCATTGAAATTACACATTTGTCGCACTTCAATCTACATAAAACCTTCTGGTATATGGCATATCCAGTATAGTAGTGACGAACCTGTATCTCGGCTGCTTTTTCAGTCTGAGCAAAGTGCTCATCTGGAATACATATTTGTTCCATGGACATGCATGGACGCTAGCCTTGCAACAATATATTGCATCTCGTGTGCTGATGGATGACTATTACATCCTAAATTTGCCCGTATCCTATAGAAAAAGTTTTCCAGTGCATCCTGGTTCATTCTCCCAAAGAGTATAAAGGATGCATTCGAATATTCTTTGAATATGTACATATATGAAAAAAAATGAGTCCAGGCACAATATTTGTCTGTTGGACTTTTTTATATTTTTTATGTATATATTCGATGTGATCTTTTAATCTATTAATTTTTTCAATACAACCTCCTTGTATTGGTATTGACATAAACGCGGCGACCGCATTGCTAAATACTTGTGTCGCTCTTGACACTGACATTTTTTTCAAGTTTCCGGGGTACACATGCGAATAGGTTAATTTAGGGCACATTTTAAAATTAACGTTCGCCTGGTCTATGGCATATATTTTTCATACAACTTTAAAAGTTGTCAGCCCATCTTGGGTTTCAACGTCATACTTTAATAACATATTGCGCATGCATTTTATTAAATGGCAATAGTCAAATATCATATATATTTTTCTTTCATTATGAAAGAAATATGGTTTTTCTAACGTAGCGCCTAATAGGTGCCTCAATTTGGTATTTGGTGTACATTGGTCGCACACTATTGATTTAATTTTAAGCCCTATTTCTTCTGAGGCATTTATATTGCTCTTGAGCATATCTAACAAATTCTCACTTTTGACGCCATCTTTTGACACGTAATAGGAAATAACATATTTCCATTTTGCGACTAAGCCTTTTAACATAAAAAAGCAACACTTATTGCCGATCACGTTTTCCCGGTGACCTTCTCCATTATCAACGAAGCCATCAATCACATCTCGTACTTTGTTATACGTCAGATCTTTTTTGATTGAGACTTCGTCGAAAATTAATTGGCGTATGCGTTCTTCTGTTTTCATTTCTTGAACAATTTTTTTTAATTGCTCAAGACTTTCTCGTCGATACCGGGGCAGACATACCGGATCGGACGCCAACGCAAAAGTGCTTTTTTGTGGGGCAATGCAAACCCCAAATCGTCGCGCATAAAGTTATAGGTGTTAGACGACATATAATTTATGTTTAATGCCATTACTTTCTCTTTTTCATCGTAATAGTTTTTTTTTTTCAAAATCATCTTTGCGAATGTTATCGCATGTTCATTTGCATCGCTTGTTAGTATGACATTTTTTTCCAGAGCTTGACATTTTTTTGTCAACAGGAAAACTTTCCTTTTTAGCTCTTTAATCTTTTTCATTTGCCTCAAAGAATTGCTTTGAAAACCCCTTGCTACTCGAGCGTAATGCTTTGTACTCCCCATCTCTTCAAATGAAATATCATTAGGTGGTTTACAATCGGTTTTTAAAACATCATATGTTTGTACAACCGGCGGCAAAACCCACTGTGGCGATTGCTGACTAGTTTCGTCAGCTTCAAATTTTAAAGTTAGCACAGGAACAGCTTCATTCAAAATCCGCCTTAACGAAATATCTTTATTGTGAAAATGTCTTTCACATAAGTACATAAGTATATATAAATTTTTTTTCACTGGTAACTGAAGATTGCAGGCCTTTACCCAATTGTTTCTAGCAGGTTCCGTTTTAGGAAACGTAAAAAGTTTTGCTCCACCCGCACAGTTGCTAACGCAGCAACTTTTGTACGGGCGCACCGGTTGAAACAATTGGGTTGGGACCTCATCTAAAAAAAATTGTAAATAAATACAAAGATAAATATAAAATATATATAATAAATACTAAATTTCAATATATGTAAGTATATGTATGTATAATAATATTAAATATTATATGCACCCAAAGGCAATTAAATTAACCCTTGTTAGTAACCAACTTTACCGACGTCTTTTAGCAACCGGGTACCGGGGTTCCCACGATCTGAGTATTAAAAATTTTGTTTGTTTTATTAAAAATAAATTTCTAATTTTTTTCTAAAACTGTTTTTCTTGAAATATTAATAGTAGGTGATAATTTAAAGAAAAAAAAAAGAAATGTGGTGTGGTGGGACACCAGGCAGGAACGATGTTCCTTCGGTTAATGTAGAATCGATACAATTTGCAAAAAAATTTTGCTGAATAGTTTTTATTTAAGTACAGATAAGTATTAAGAAAATTAAGTATTTTAAGAAATAATGAATTACGTAAAATAAAAAAAAAATGTAATTCAAATTATTAACTAAATTAACAAAATAATAGTCAAGTTGCCTATAACTTGCCCAAGTAACTAAAAGAATTTCACATTTCCGAGTTCTCTACAAAGGTCTTCGAAACTTCTACTTTGACCCCAGCTTATTCCTTCCGTTCCGCGTGAATATTTAAGTCTAGATTCAGAATTTTCAAGTAAAAAAATGTAAGTTAATATTTTTAATATAAATTTTTTATTATTTTAACATTGCAAGAATACATAACAAAATCTGAAAATAGGTACCGTGGTCTAAATATACGGTTTCCTGGGCGCTTGAACTGTTTTGATTGGATTTGAACAATTCTTGGGCATAAGGTGGCATACACTAATGCCCGGTTTCACAGTCCATACTTAAGTTGTGCCTTAATAAAATCTTAGCTAAGCATTGTTGCAAACTGAGTAGTCGTTTGCGTTTCACAGTCAATGCTTAATTTCTATAAAATTATATTATGATATATGGCAACGTTATGGGCAACATATGTTTTACAAATGTCATTCATAAAAATATGTTTGAAATATTTAAATTATAACAGACAATACATAAATTTGCGAGGAAAATTATATCAAAAATTGATGAAAACAACAAATGAAACCCAAATTTCATCACTAGCGAGTCGGAGCACCTATGGGAACTGAAGGAAAAGTATAAGCGATCGGACACTTGCCCTACGCTAGGCAAGATGTCGCTGAAAATTCAAAGCAAATTCAAAACAAAAATCAGCTGTTATTTAAGCATTGCTTAAGCCTCCCATTTTCAGTGCTTAAGCATAACCTAAGTATGAACTGTAAAACACTATTTTCCTGTTTTATCTTAAGCACAACATAAGTATGGACTGTGAAACCGGGCATAAGAAACATGTGCAACATAACCAAAGTTGTGGAGACGTTTAGCACAAGAGTGAAGGGCATTGCCTTTGCGGAACAAGAGGGCTTAAGTTTAAGCAATAAATTGTGCATAAAAAGCATAAAATGCCCATGATCCCAACTCTATCAGAAAATAATATGGTGGGGTCTTTTAAATGCCGTATATGTAGGTAGTTGCCGTTCGCTGGCTGCTGTATCGAGGGCCAAAGGAACTTGGTTTGAAAATGCGAAGGTACCATTGCCTCAGATATTTTATCTGATGTTCGCATACGCTTCTCATTGGTGCCAGACAAAAGTCCGAAAAAACAGGCTGACTTCATAAACGCAGTTTGCAATGCAACACTGCAAACAGATGCGATACCGATGCAAAGCAACACTGCATGGTAACACTGATTTGTCAAATAATGCAATGACATTTATTAACGTTTGTGAACGCAATATTGCTTTGTCGTGTTTCTTTGTGTGGTAAAAATGAATCTTGAGCAATTGTGCACTTTTGTTTTTGAAAACGCCCTAGAATTGGGCGAAAAAAGAAATTCAAGTAACGTGGTGTTCATTAAAAAAATATTAAATAAGCGAAAGCGCCGGCGTGTTTTTTTAACCGGTGGTGGCCCAAAAAGGAAAATTCCAAAAACGTCCAACTTCTGCAAAACGATAAAATGTATGCAGGATGACGTTTTTTATGCTCATTTTCGTATGAAAAAGAGCACATTCAAGGTATTTATTTTTTAATTTATGTTTAATATAAAATAATTAACATATATGGTTTAAAGAATTTGCAGACCATGTTAATGCCGTGGTGGCCTTCGCGCACAACTGGACGAATTGGAATTTCTTTGGAAAAGGCTTTGCAAATTGCAATTTGGAAGCTGAGCAATAATTGTTCTTTTAGAGATGTCAGCGATCGTTTTGGAGTAGCTGTTGGTCTCGCATATAAAGTCTTTGTAAAAATAATAAAGATGATCTGCCGTTTAAAGAAAGACGTCATCAAATTTCCAAGAAGTGAAGCTGAACAAAAGCAAACCAGCGAAGCATTTTCAACTCTACGTTTCAATCCTTTTCCTTTTGTACTCGGGTGCGTCGATGGTACACATATTCCCATTTCGCAGCCAATCAGAGATGAAATCAGTTACCGGAATCGAAAGGGGACGTACTCAATCATTGCTCAAGTAAATATTTCTTTTGTTTTATGAAAAAATTATTATTTTTAAATTTTGGTTAACATTTTTTGCCAGGCTATTGTCGACAGCCGTATGAAATTCATAGATGTGTTCATAGGGTGTCCGGGAGCATGCCATGATGCTTCAATTTGGCAAATGAGCCCTATCAAGAAGGCCATAATTAACAAAGAAATAAATATTTATCCCAACTACCATTTTTTGGGCGATGGAGGTTATCCTTTGGAGATGTGTGTTATGGTTCCTTATCGCGATAATGGATTCCTGACACCAATGCAATCGAAGTACAATGCAATTTTAAGTTCAACTCGGGTTGTTGTAGAACAGGCATTTGGCGTTTTGAAGAAGAAATTTAGAATTCTAAAGTATATCGAAGTTCAAAATCCAAGTTTGCCGAAATTAATAACAATGGCTTGTATGATTATTCACAATATTATTATTATAAATGAAGGGAACAACGCCGATGATTTAATCGCAGAAACAAATGCCATCACTTCTGAAACACTCGAGGAAGTCACTTTACCAGGACAAAGAGAGGCAAAAGCAAAGAGAGATGCATTGGCAACTTTGTTATCAGCCTAATGCATCTCTCTTTGCTTTTGCTTTTTCAATTAAAAATACTTTTTATAAATAATACTTTTTTATTATATCGCTTTTTCATGAGATCAATTACAACAATAAATACATATGTATTTTGTTTGTATTCTATTTTGTTTGTATTTATCTAAAAAGATTTTAATCTGTTAAGGTGAACAAGAAATGGAAAACTTATTGAGACCTGTCTACAATTCTCTGAAATAAGGCACGGATTTCCTTCAGCTCAGCTACTTTCTCCTTCTCCACCGCAATTTTTTCTGCTTCGATGTCCAAGAGTTTTTTCATCACTTTGGCATCTGCCTCAGACTCTTTACTTAAAAACTCCAGAACTTCGCATCGTTTTCGTTTTATAGCAAACCTTTGAGTAGTGTTTTCTGAAGGTGTAGCATCTAAGTTCATTGGCGCGTGGGAATCGGTGGGTGTCAACGGGCTATCGCTTGTCAAATCTTCCACCAAGGATTCTAGAGAACATTCAAGCATTTCACTGGGCACCTGAACGCTACTACGGCTGCCAAACACCTCATCCATGACATCGAAAAATTCCCAGTTCGTGGAACTCTCGCCAGATGTGTTATTGCGTTTCTTAATTCTTTTGTATGTGCCCATTAGATTTATAAAACATCTGGTTGCTTCATCTCTTGAAAAGGGAAATGTGCCCTCGACCTCCTTAATCTCCCGCATTATTTGCTCCCAAATAGCACTCCTTTTCTTTTTTTTGGCACAAAAATCCGGTTCATGGCGTAGACGCACTTCCAAAAGGAGCTTTTTCCTTTCATGGCTCCACTTCTTTTCACTATAAGAACGAAGAAATCATATAACAGAAAGAAAATGCGAAAAAGTTTTTACTTACGATGTCTCAGCCATTTCAATTACCGCAAAAATCCAAAAAGCATCCAAAATAAAACAGATGCACAAATTTGACAACTGTTGCGCATCAGAAAGGGTTGCCAGGCGATAGTGAACACACGGCAATGCCAAAAATATGCTAATGACGTTTATGAACACTAGGCATTTCAATGTTGCATTGCAAACTGCGTTTATGAAGTCAGCCACAGTTTTATAGCTATTTTGTCAACAGCTACCATCTGCGATTGGTACAGCTATTGTCGAGAAGCCGTTGTGTTGTATCAAATAAACCAAAAGAGGCTGTGGGTAAAATTGGTGGTTCCGGAAAAATTGCTCTAATCGATGAAAGCAAGTTTGGAAAACGGAAATGCAATAAAGGTAAATAAATTTTTACGTACTCACTTATTTTCTCATATTTCAGGTAGAAGAGTTGAAGGTCACTGGATACTGGGTATGGTAGAGGATGGGAGCGAGGACTTAAGATTGGAAGTGTGTCCCGAGAATGTCAGATCTGCTGAGGTGTTTACACAAATTCGAAAAAAGCATGTGAAAGAAGAGTCAATTACATGTACCTACTTTTGGAGGGCATATAATCATAGTGATCCCGGAAATCCTTTGCCGCCCCGACGAGACACACACTCAAAGAGTTGAATCGCAGTGGCGTATTGTAATCCACAAAATTTCACAGATACTTGAATATCTGTGGGGCAAAACTATAAAAAAACAACGTGAAGATCTATGTACATATTTGTCAAGCTTTTACAATCAATAAAGCATACATATGTACATACGTGTAAACCTTCAATTTGTTTTTGGTTTTATTTAATTAAATATTTTTTTCAGGTATTTGAGGTATAAAGTTATTCTTTTGTTGACAAATAGGCAAATATAGCAATTCTAATTATTTGCTAGTATGCAACCCTTTTTATACTGTACAAATGCACAGAATTTTCAATAATATTTGCCCTCAGTGCCTTTGGAAAGAAGTTGCTGAATGGCACTCTGCAAGTTCCTTCTGACACAAACTTACCGGGTACAACGAATAGCTTTCCTTATTATTTCGTCGGCGACAGTGCGTTTTCACTGAAACCAAATTTAATGCGACCATTTCCCGGCCGCCACTTACCAGAAGATAAAGACAAATTTAACTTAGCGTTGTCTAGAGCCCCAGTGCACATAGAAAACGCATTCGGAATTTTGGCCAATCGATGGAGAGTACTGCATACAACAATACATGCTTGCCCAAAGAATGTAGACAAAATTGTTTTAGCCACGGTAGTACTTCATAATTTTTTAATGATACAAAATGACAGAAATTACTTCACCCCTGAGCTTGCTGACCACTCAGAAGGTAACAGGGAAATACCCGGGCGTTGGAGAGAAGGAGTAAATTCTCTTGAATCGTTTCAACCAAGAACAGCCAATCGCTCAACTGCAAACGCGTTTCAGTTACGTGAAACCCTAAAAGAATTTATTTCAAATAATGCTTTATAATGTTAACTATTTTCAAACAATATTATTTTATTCAATAAGAGACAAGGTTTATTTTTATAGTACAAAAAAGTTTTTTATTTAAAAAAGTTGTTCAGAAATACAATATACATATGTATGTATATACTTATATTTATATATAAAAAAATTTGTAAAAAAGGTTCTTCATGATTACTTATTTACCTAAAAAAATATATTATTTGACTATTAACATTTCTTGTTTATCACATTTTTAAATTAAATAGTTACTTCTAATATACATAATCACTATATACATACATATACATATATAAAAAAAAGGTAATTCCATTTCGTTTTCGTAATTCATATTCAACATTTTTTACATATCACATTTTCAAATTAAAAAAGTTACTTCTAGTTAATATCACAATTATATACATACATATATACAAAAAAACATAAAATTCAATTTTGCTTACTAACTACTTAAAAAATAATAATTTTCTGCATAAATTGAACAAAAAATAGTTTAAGTCTATCATTATCACATTGTTAATTAATCTACCCTAAAAACCCTTTGCTGATTTCTTCAAACACTAAAGCCGATATGTATCACCATGTCTGGCGGAAGACTGGATTCCGAAATTTTTGTAGCCAAGGAAGTAAAATGTTGTGCGGTGGAATTTGTTTTACGCGATTGTGATTCGTCAATCATTGTACATACATATGCTCGCGCCTGCAGTTTCAAGGAATTTCGCAAACGCGTCACCGTTCTTTTTCTACGAAAATGGATTTGGAACTAATGAGGAAATTTTTCAAAAGAAAACAAAGAAATGAAATATACCTTTTGTCCACGCCCATCCGAAGATGTCGGGTGCGACGTCTCAATTGTCGTCGATGATGTTGATGCCTCCAAAGGATCAATAATTCTATTGTCTGGAACACTTTCGACATCCTCGCTTATGCTGCTAATAGTACTGTAAAATAGTACATTATTAAAGAAAAAATTATTTTCGTTACGTAAGGATATTTACTTACCGCCTTGAATTTGGAATTTTTTCCATAAACGACATCGCCTCCAGATATCGCCATTTTCTTCGGGGAGTTTGTTGGCCACTCTCGGAAGCTACTTGCTCCATTCTTTTGCATCGTTTGTAACAGTCACGGTGACTCCTCCACCTATATTTATTTATATTTATTTGTCTTACCGCTCAACCTTGAGTTTGTAGAAATTTGTTTTCACGCCATATCTTTTTTCCTTAGATTCTTATAATCTCTGTGATTTTATGCTTTTATTTGTAAAATAACGTCAAGTTTGTAAGAGCTGTAAATAATTTTACATCTTACATATTAGTGGCATCACAACTCTTCTTCATCTCTCTATCTTCCATTCTACTGTCAACTCTACTGTCGTTGGCAAATATAGGAAAATATTGAAGTTAGCGAGAACGACAACTGTCGGCCTACCGTCGTGTAGTCGTGCAGCTGTCTAAATAACAGTGTCCATAAGAACGTGTGTATTTTAATATTTGACAGCTGTCGGTTGTCGTCTGTCGCAACCATTGTGTTCAGCGTATGACTGAGTATTTTCTTAGACCGGGTCTTTCGCCTCAGCTTCTCATCATCGCGGAGCCTTTTCCTTTGAATCTAATGCTATGAGCCTTAAGGGGATATTTCGTCTGTTGTACTCGCTTTGGACGCGTGCGTGGAGTTCCGTCACAGAGGTAAGTATGTCACGGATCTAGATATTGAGCCATCTTATATTGGTATTATTATTTTTTGTCAATTCATTCTCTATAACTTGTTTGTTTCTTACAAGGCATCGTGTGTAGGAGGCCGGGCCGAAATAGACAGGAACGGATGTACTCTTGGAGACCCCTTGGACCTGTCCATCGCTTTACCAGTCTCGAAAAACACGATGAACTGGCGGTCACCCGCTGCAACGCAGGCTCCTACTCCTGCGCCAAAACACACCACCAATCCAATGACCAAAGTGGCCATTTACAGATACACGCGACTGACAGAGCAAACTCACATCACTCTTCCAATCTTACCAGCGTAGACATCTCCAAGATATCCAGAGATTCCCAGCATGCCGCGATGTGTAGCTGTCAAGTTGTAATAGCAGCCGCTCCTAATATGGTGAGCATACGCTGACCAGGAGGCCGCCCATTATATTTTGTGTTTTATTGTTAATCATGTTCAAGTATAATGAGGAGACACATACATACATATTTCTACGAAGCGATGTCGATTCGAAGTTATAGCGAAGCTGCTAGCTTTTGTACCGCATCCTCCACTCCTGCCACTCATTGTCTGGGATTTTTTTAAACTTATTTTGCAACTAACATACGACTACAAGCCGTTCGGCTATCCACGACCTCCCAAACCAAGAGTTCCAAGAGTAATCTGTTTGGAAATCTCGATACATAGGATGAATATTTATTAAGCTCAACTGATTCCAACGACTGTGAAAACTGCGAACCACCTCCACGAAAAAAGCATTAGAAATGAAATTTTAAAATGAGCTATCGAATTCTCGACAGGAAATATACTCAGTTCATCAAATAATCGAAAATGTTTTTGAAAATTTGCAATTTTCCGGTTCAGAAAAAAATATGGAAAATATTGCGAAAATGCCAATTACAAACGTTATTTATGGTATACTACAGATGAAAATTAATTAAAAATAAAATGACCCGTTTGCGTTGCTTCCTTGTTCAGTCTGGAAAAAGCAGAACTAACGGCACAGGTGTTGTGGCCGATGATATCAGTATCATCGGCATACGCCAGCAGCTGTACACTCTTCTAAAAGATTGTACCTGCTCGATTCAGTTCTGCAGCTCGAATAATTTTCTCCAGCAGCAGATTGAAAAAGTCGCACGATAGGGAGTCGCCTTGTCTGAAACCTCGTTTGGTATCGAACGGCTTGTAGAGGTCCTTCCCGATCCTGCCGGAGCTTTTGGTGCTGCTCAACGTCAGTTTACACAGTCGTATTAGTTTTGAGGGGATACCAAATTCAGACATCGCGGCATGAAGGCAGCTCCTTTTCGTGCTGTCGAAAGCAGCTTTGAAATCGACGAAGAGGCGTCGATTCTTCTTTCACGGGTCTTTTCCAAGATTTGGCGCATTGTGAATATCTGGTCGGTTGTTGATTTACCAGGTCTAAAGCCACACTTATAAGGTCCAATCAGTTTGTTGACGGTGGGCTTTAATCTTTCACACAATACGCTCGACAGAACCTTATATGCGATGTTGAGGAGGCTAATTCCACGGTAATTGGCGCAGATTGTGGGGTCTCCTTTTTTATGGATTGGGCATAGCACACTTAAATTCCAATCGTTGGGCATACTTTCGTCCGACCATATTTTGCAAAAAAGCTGATGCATGCACCTTATCAGCTCTTCGCCGCCGTGTTTGAATAGCTCGGCCGGCAATCCATCGGCCCCTGCCGCTATGTTGTTTTTCAGGCGGGAAATTGCTATGCGAACTTCTTCATGGTCGGGCAATGGAACGTTTTCTCCATCGCCATCGATTGGGGTATCGGGTTCGTTTTCTCTTGGTGTTGTGCGTTCACTGCCATTCAGCAGGCTGGAGAAGTGCTCCCTCCATAATTTAAGCTAGATCCCCTTGGGGGGTTCTACAAGAGTATGCTCCGGTCTTGAAACCTTCTGTAAGCCGCCGCATCTTTTCGTAGAATTCGAGTATTACCCCTGTCGGCCAGCTTACCAAGCTCTTCGTACTCACGCATTTCGGCCTCTTTCTTTTTCTGTCTACAAATGCGTCTCGCTTCCCTCTTCAACACTCGGTATCTATCCCATCCCGCACGTGTTGTGGTCGATCGTAACGTTGCGAGGTAGGCAGCCTGTTTTCTTTACACTGCGACACGCCACTTCTCGTCGTACCAGCTGTTCTTTTGCACTTTCCGGAAACCAATGGTTTCGGTTGCAGCTGTACGTAAGGAGTTTGAAATGCCGTCCCCAAGTTCCCTTATACCGAGTTGTTGACGAGTGCTCTCAGAGAGCAGGAGTGCAAGCTGAGTAGAAAATCGTCGAACCTTATTTGTGTTTGTTGGTGTGCGTTTTTTACTGCATAGAGGCGGGTGCGAATCTTGGCTGCAACAAGATATTGGACCGAGTCGATGTTAAGACCTCGGAGTGTACGCACGTCTAGAACACTGAAGACGTGTTTTCCGTCTATCACAACATGATCGATCTGGTTGGTGGTTTTTCGATCCGGAGACAGCCAGGTAGCTTGATGTATCTTCTCATGCTGGAATCTAGTACTACAGATAACAACATTTCGGGCTCCGGTGAAGTCGATCAGCCTCAACCCATTTAGGGATGTTTTCTCGTGGAGGCTGAATTTACCGACCGTAGTGCCAAAGATACCTTCTTTGGCGTTGAAGTCGCCAATCACGATTTTGACATCGTGGCGGGGCATTTCTCATAAGTGCGCTCCAAGCACTCATAAAAGGCATCTTTGGTCACATCGTCCTTCTCTTCCGTCGGGGCGTGGGCGCAAATCAGCGATATGTTGAAGAACCTCGCTTTGATGCGGATTGTGCTAGACGTTCATTCTCCGGAGTGAATGATAGTACTCGGCGACGGAGTCTCTCTCCCACCACAAATCCTACACCAAACTTGCGCTCCTTTATATGGCCACTGTAGTAAATGTCACAAGGACCTACTTGTCTTTGTCCTTGTCCCGTCCATCGCATTGCTTGGACGGCGGTGATGTCAGCCTTTATTTTTACGAGGACATCAACCAGCTGGGCAGCGGCACCTTCCCAATTAAGGGACCGGACATTCCAGGTGCATGCCCTCAAATCATAGTCCTTATTTCGTTTGCCATGGTCGTCATCAAAAGGCGGGGCTCTCATCCGAGGCTGTTTATGCTTTTTCATTGGGGGTGTTTTTTTACGTGGCGGGTCCCAAACCCAGCGCACAACCCTATGCAGGGGTGTTTCGCCTTCTCACTTTAGCTCGCCTTCAAACGGATGTTCTTAGGTTACCCAGAGGATACTTGTTCAAAGACCGGAAGTCGTGAGCTGCTTGAGTCATATGTAAAAGAATCGTTTCTGGCCACTCCCAAATGAATGGCGATCAGAGAACTTTCCTCACTTGCGTGAACTTCTACACATGACTCCATCCTCTATCCTCAAATAAATTACCATATTATTATTTGTATTACAATAATACTTGCCCCGTTTTTATAAAAGTTTCTTCTTCTGTTGAACTGGGAAACTTTATGTCTCCTCCCTTCATCTTCACAATAAGTTTTGCTACAGCTCGCAGACTTCTCGAAAGGGACGATTGAGTCATGGGCAAGTTGACGTTGTTACCTACACATTTCTGATATGATGATATGCTAGAACCCTTACAGTTAAAGGTAGTGACGTTTTCTGATTATCATGTCGGGCCAGTTCATCAATTAGGCGGCGGCAAATTTCACGAGTTAATCGAAAATTTTGCACAAAGATATTCTCGCTCAAAGAAAATGGATTGCTATCGTCGCGTAAACATTTTAAATGCCGCGCGCGATTTCTATTCCCACCATTTTCATCTTCGTTTAATAATAATAACAAAAGTAAAATATCTTCCATTTTCACAACAAAATTCACAAACAGATATTTAATTCATAACGAGCACTGCTGTCAAGAGCATTTGACGTCTTAACAACTTATAAAGAAAAGAGCTTTTTATTTCGGACACAGAATACCAAATGCTTGATAAATTTCAAATTTTGACAAATTATAAATATGTGACCTGGTCTACGAAAAGGGGGCTTAGGTGTCAAACAAAAAAAATAAATAAATAAATAAATAAAAATAAAATGAAACAAAATTAAAAAAAAAAAAATGATTTTTTGACAATTATAGCGGGATTCTGTAACCAGTCTCTAGTCTCTATTTGAGACATTTTGAGACAAAGTATCAATTTGATACTAGTTACTATTCACTAAACAGTCTCAAGCGTTAGTCTCAAGATATTGAGACCTGGTAGTTAGCCGGTCACAAAACTGAAAAGAACTCTTGCTGTCATTTTCAATGTACTGAGTAGAGATCATAATAGATATTAATCGATTGTCGTTTATTTACATTTTGTAAGCAATTCAAACACGAAAAGGTTAAAAATAAATAAATTTTACATAAATTTTGTAAATATTATGAAACAAAGTCAACATATATTTTTATTTTTAATGATAATTATGTTTTTTGACTATGTTATAGAAAAGTTAATATTTGTTATCGACATATTTATTATCATTCAAGTGTAAAAACATCTCTGAATAATGAAATGTAATAGATTTTGAGACTGTCACTTACAGAATAGCAAAATCGTCTCAAGTCTCAAAAATTGTCTCTAACTCAAAATCTCAAATTTAGAGACTTGATACTGTCTCACGTTACAGAACGCACGGTTAAGCCCCCTTTTCGTAGAGCAGGTCACATATGTTGAATTTGTCAAGCGCACAGAATAGGGTTGCAAAACTGTCTTTCATCAGGAGCTGAAATATCATAATGCACCAACGATGACAATAGTCGTCGTGCATGTGAAAGGGATTTTCTACATTAATTCTTGTCGAATTGAAAATCGAGGAATTTGAAGTCGCTTGATCGCAGACTAAAGCCTTAACATTAAGTCCAATGGACTTTAGTGCTGTAATATTTTTATTCAAAATTTCAGCTAAATTTTGAGCATGAAGTCCACCTTTGGAGATATACAGTGAATCAATAAAGTTTAGGTACAGTAACAATTTAGAGCTAAAACCGTTGAAACAACTAATTTCAACAAAAGTTTTAAAAACACCGTTATGAACATTGCAAGAACTGCATTATGCTCAACGTTATTGAGTGAATGGTATGCCGTTATCTGTCTTGTGGAGTCACTTAGAAAGTACTCAAAATAGTTTAGGTACACTTCATTCATCGTGCCATATTGTTTTGGTTTTTGTTGCGTTTGGTTAATTTTTTTTAGTTATTTGTTTAAGCTGGACAATAGTAGTCGAGTGTTTTACGTGGGATCCTACCTTCGAAGGTCTAACTCCACGGTGCTCAGAAGTACAACGGATCAATACAATGCGTTGATCAGCGCCCTGAAAACTGGGACAAGTTTCCAGTACCAATCGGCGTGAGGCATGGACACACTAACCACCTTGGTAGGGCTCGAGGTCCATCTAAACCCTCTGCCGTACTTTGGGTCCGGCACCCGGTTGCAATGCAACTCCACATTTGAACTGACAAAGTCAGATCTTCCCGCGATTTAGGTTTTAACCACAGCCACCACGAATCTCCACAAAGGGCCAAACCCAATGAACAGATTGGAGTTTTACCTCCAAGGGCATTACTGCTCCCCGTGGTACCAGGTTTAAGTCTTTGGTAAGACCCCATAACCGAAGTTACTGCCAGTTGAGTCTCCACACAACTCTGGACTGGCGGCCAGGATTTTAGTCGCCTTTTACGACAGGCATGCCATACCACGTGGATATTCTTTTCCCAACCACGCAGGGAATAATGGGATTTTAGTCGCCTTTTACGACAGGCATACCTTACCGCGGGGATATTCTACATCCTTCTCCCCGCAGGGGGAGTTTAAGCTGGACAGTAAACTATACATAGTCAAGTGTGAAAGTGTAAAACTATAAAAGTTTATTGTATTTATTTGCTGAAATAAAAAACAAAATGGGCCGCGGTTTACAAATTTCGCTCGAAGTAAGAAAATTAATATTAAAATTATATTTGGAAAATAAAACTCTACGGGAAATTGGAACAATAGTGGGGAAACGACATTCAAGTGTTTATAATATTATAAAATCGTATACAACTAACGGAGATCTAAATATAAAACATAGGTCCGGCAGACCTAAAGTTTTAAAGCCCTGCGAAGAACGTAATGCCATCACTGCTGTCAAGCGAAAGCCTCGTATTTCAGCAGTAAATATTACAAATAATATAATCGTGGAATTTCAAAAAAATGTAAATCCTCAAACTGTGAGAAATGTGCTGCATAAAGCTGGGTATTACGGACAAACTTCGCGACGTAAACCATTCATATCAAAAGCAAATAAGAAAAAAAGATTCTACATTTTTGGGTCGGACGGAGTAATAAAAGTGTGGAGGCGTGCCAATGCAGAGGAGGCGTGCCAATGAAAGAAAATAACTTAATATCTACAGTGAAACATGGTGGGGGAAACATCATGGCCTGGGGATGTATGGCTGCATCAGGCGTGGGTAATTTGGAGTTTATAACAGATAAAATGAACAAATTTATGTATCTGGATATTCTGAAAAAAAATTTGCGCCCAAGCGTGCAAAAACTGGGTCTCGACAGCAGCCAATTTCTTTTTCAACAAGATAACGACCCTAAACACACGTCGTATCTAGTTCGTGAATGGCTCCTATATAACTGCAAGCCACTCCAAACGCCAAAACAATCACCCGACATTAATCCTATAGAGCACATATGGGATTTGATCGAAAAAAGGATTCGAAAACACAATATTTCGTCTAAGGATACCTTAAAAGCCGCTATAGGAATTGTGGGCCAAAATTACAAAGTCTGACACTAATGTGCTAGTAAACAGCATGCATCGCCGTTTACAAGCAATAATTAAAGCTAAAGGAGGTCCCACAAAGTATTAAAATTATATTGTCTTTTTTGTGTAAATCATATGTTAATTTCTTTTCGTTTTTGTACCAAAACTTTATTGACGTTAAATCAATGGAATTTAAATTTTTGTTGTTATGTTTTGTTGTGTTTATAGAAAAAAGTGACTGATTTTAAAATAAATGCATTAAAATACGTTCGTTATTGGAATTGACAAAAAAATATTATTTTTTTTACAAAGTGTAATGAAGAAATTATAGGTTTATTAGAGAAAATGCCTTTGTACCTAAACTTAATTGATTCACTGTATGTAGCATGAAAACACATATTTCCTACCGGAACTTTACTTATTTTCATTCCCGATGGCCTTCGCCATAATCTACAAACCCATCTATAATATTCCTAACTCTATAATAAGTTAGGTCGGAATTTATGATGATTTTATCAAATAAAAGAAAGCAATTACGTTCTAGAACGGACATATTTTTGGCGATTTTGCCTAAATTTGATATGACATTGGCATCGAAGCAAGGAACAACATATTTTATCGGGCGCCATCTCAAAAGAGAACTTTTACTCGGTAAAGTGAAACCTAAATCGTCACGCATGAAATTGTGTATATGATTTGGTGGACATAAATTAATGTTTTGTGAAAATGTCATTCATTGTCACTAAAAAAGTGGGTGTGTTTCGTGACTGTCATCCTAGCGAATGTTATAGCGTCTTGGCTAGAAGTCTCATCCGCAACTATTGCACGTTTTTTCAGTTCTTCATATTTTTTTTCTAAATCCTCAATAACCCCTCTAATTCTTTGACCTTTTTAATTAGTTTCAGCGCATTACTTTGATAATAACGCGCGGATCGAGCAAATCGCTCTCGGCTGTCTAATGCATAGCCTTCGTAGTTACTTTCTGATCCTAATCCTAATCTCTTTTCTTCTACGATGGAATATTTTTCAAATTCCATCAAAGTTATGTCGTTCTCTACACTACCTCCTACAGCTACTTTAGGACGAACATAAGTTCAAGTGACGGGCGGGCACACCCAATCAGGGTCAGAGCTAGATGAGCTATGATTTAGTTCGGACTCTACTCTTAAACAAGGGAAAGCTCCAGGCAGAAGTCTGAATTTAGTGTCAAACTCAGGGTCAAAGTGGTTGCGACCAATAAATAGGAAATCGGAAGGCGATGCAACTAAGTATGTTGTAAGCCTTTGCTCAACTCTGACGAACATCTTCCCTTTTAGGGAATCCAAATAGAGTCGCCTGTCTCAAAACGCGGCTGCTAATGCAGTATCTTCGTCTTGGCCGTGGAACCGTCCATGGATACATTAAAATTTTTTAATGAAGCTCATACAGATGTGATTATATATACATATTAAGGTGTGTTATTCTGAGGCAACCTTTTTTTTAACTAACTTTTCAAAATAATAATTAAAAAAGAGATAAATTACTAATTACCACAGTGACCCACTTCAAACATGTCATCACTGGTAGCTTGGCTTTTCTGTTAGTTTGTTATAAACCTTTCATAAAATTCTACTCTCTTACACTAAATAATTATTATTATTTTTTGTTGTCAGCAGTCAATCTTGCAATGATTTCATTTTACTAACTATTTTTTTTTTTATTTATTGATCAGGTAAATTCAACGGAACGTGTGTTCAAATAGAGAGAGTTTTACAGCGAAAACTAGTTTATCTTCTATTTCGTCATCATATTCTAGAAGTTGTTTTGCGAGCAGTTTTTGAAAACTATTAGCCTGGTTTTGATACGAAAATTTCAAAGCGGAATGACTGATGTTGTAGCTAAAATTCTAACGAGGGAAAAGTAGGACTTACTAAGATTTATCAACAATTATTTACAGGTGAACATCTTCGTAATATTCTTTTGTATATGTTACATAAATTATAATAACAAATTTCAATTTATGTTGTCAGATTTCTTATCCACGAGATGGTTATAAGGAACTGCTGAAGTTATCTTTGATTTTTCTCGATGGCACTCAAAATCGGATAATTCATTTCAAACGCCCTGGCACTATGCACCACGCAAGGTGGATGTCTAAAGCTATTTACAGCTTAAAAATCTACTTGTTTAGGAGTGAATTTAGATTGACAGCTCGAGAAATAGAAAATTTCAGAGAAATTTGTATTTTTATTGTTTTTTTTTTATATCAAAGCGTGGTTTACCTCAACTTCAGCCATTCTTGCTCCACAACAAGATTTAGAGATAATACAAAAATTAATTTCATACCATGATCAAAATCTATCTTTCTCATTAGCTGCTATTAAAAAACTATCAGGTCATTTATGTTATTTGAATGAAGACTTGGCTGTTTTTGAACTATTTGATGAACAAGTTCCTATTGAAATTAAAAGGCAAATGATTGAATCAATAAAGAGCCAAGAGGAAACAATGATTATTGAAAAACGACGCACATCAAACAACTCACTAAACATATTTTTGAATAAAAACATGAGTAACTTTGTTTCAAAACACTTATTGAAGTTATTTGACAAATTCGCCGTGTGATTTCCTGAATGAAGGTGTACTAATGTGGACAGACAATGAAAGCTATCAAAAAATTACGAGTTTTTCAGAAAATTGAAGGTTGTCAATGACGTCGCAGAACGAAGCGTTGCGTTAGTAGAATAATATAATAGATGCCTTACTAAAGATAAGGATCAATTTCAGTATTTACTACAAGTAGTAAAAGAGCATCGACAGAGATACATATCCTAATTGTCATTAAAAGAATTTGCAACAAATATACATAATTACCTCATTTACTTTTGTATTATAATTTCTATCATAGTTGCTATTAATTATAAATTTCTATTAATTGTTACATTTAGAAAAGTGTTTCTAAATCATCAAAATAATGTTTTTCCTTAACCCGATTCACTAATAACTTTTGTTTAACCGTTAATTGAGTAATAAAATATTATCTAAGACATAAATTTTTTTTTATTCCCAGATCGAAAATTTTTTTCATCTTCTGATTGTAAATATTTTTTAAGTCATAAATGTCATGATCACGTCATGTCATAAAAGTCATGAGAATTAGTCCAATAAAATGAAAGTCGAAATTTCATATATTTCGATTTTTAAGTTTGAATATCTTCAGTTGAGTTCACTTTTACGAAAAAATATATCAGAGACTTTTTGTAGAGCGTTCAATTTTCTGTAAGGATCATGTTTCATTTCATTTTTACAATGCTTCATTGTAAAACTATAAAAATAAGAAAAAATTGTGGGACGAGCCACAATACATACATGTGTATATCATAATATTATATTTCAATCTTTAATACAACATAGCAACATCATGTCAGCAAGTCAGCTGCGTCTGGCTTACAAGCAACCCTGAAACGAATGCAGCACAAAACGAAACAAGGAATATGTAGTTAACCGTTAAGTGCTGAACACAATAACGGCGACAGATTGCAAACGACATTTGTCAAATATTAAAATACACACGTTCTTATGGACAAAGTTTTTTTTTTTAACAGTTGCACGAATACGCGACGGCAGGCCGACGGTTGTCGCTCTCTTTAACTTCAATATATTCCTATATTTGCCAACTACAGTAGGACGACAGAAGAGCTGGCAATAGAATTGAAGGTGGAGAGATGAGGCAGAGTGGTGATGCCACTAATAGCTCCAACAAACTTGACGTTATTTTACAAATAAAAGCATAAAATTGCTCTGGCTGTTGTATAACTGCAGCAAAGCGATTGACACTCCTGCCCAGAGTTCTGACCTAAACCCCATCAAAAATTTGTGGGCCTTATTCAGGTAGTCTGTTTACAAATTTTTTATTTTTTTTTTTGCATTTTCTTTTCCCTTATACCCTTAGAATTAATAAAGAAAGCCACTTTACCCTTGCAAGGTTTCGAAAAAGTCCCAAAAATAATAATACCGCTCGACGTTCAGAGCACTCGGAGGGCACATTTCAAACTTTAAACGCGTCTTTCTCAAAACACATTTTTTTTTAAACTGACGGATGGCATGATTCCGGTCCGATTTGCTTAATTGTTTTTATGTTTACAAAATGCATGGCTTTCTTCGCTACTAAATTACATAATTTTTTATAATTAATTGTCAATGTTAATTTATGTAAAAAATTGAAAAAAAAACATGAGAATCGTGTCCGCCAGTGTAAAAACGCATTTCATTCACCTAGCCATTTCTCAGACAAATGTCACCAAAAAATCCGAAAAAAAATTTTTATACACTCCCCGAACCATGTCCGACGAGGATATAGTTGCGTACGTTTTGGGAGTCAATGAAAATTCAACTGCAGATGAGGAAGTATATTAATTCGTTATATACAGTTAAAAGGCCGAGAAAAGACAGTTTTCCTGAATTTTTTCTGAAAGGACATTTAAACCTATGGACTCTAAAACTTGCACACATACTGTGGTTTCTTTTAACTGTATTTTAGGATAAAGTATTAGTAAAAATATTTATTTGGAAAGGAACTACAATTCAGGGAGCTCCTCTCAAAAAATATGTTTTGCGGTAACCACTATATCTCTAAATTAGATCCTCCGAAATGAAAAAGCCAAATTAAAGAAGTAAGCAAATTAAAATTTTGGCGGTTTAAAAAATCGATTTTTGACTAAAATTTCGTTCTGAAACGCCTTTCAAATTTGCATGCAACTCTGAAAACATTCACCGAAACGATATACATACATACATATGTAAAATGTTCTGTGTCTATTCTTAAATATGTACATACATACATATGTATATCAACATTAGGAAAATAAAATAAAAATATCGATTTTTTGAAAACTCTAACTGTATATAACTCCTTAAACACTCCTCGACGAAAGAATTATTACTTAGCTGAGTTTCGCTGCGTGACTATTTTCTTCATAACAATTTAGATTTCTTCGCGGCTTTTAAAGACATTGAAATCATAATCCTAGAAACTTCTGAAAAATAGAAGTACCAGAAGAAAACAACATACAGTGGCTCACAACTTATTTCGTGTAAGCAACATTTTTGATAATACTGATATGAAATTAATATTTTTTGCTCTGAACTAAATGAACGAATGATGCAATTATATTGGTAATTTAGTTTTAAATACAAAACATGTAAACAAATTTACAAAAGTATTCAAATTCAATATTTTATTAAACAAAAAGCAAAAACACTCATAATTCATGGGTCACAGCTTATTTCGTGTGGTATAAAACTTCTTATTAAAAAGTTATAAAAAGTAAAAAAAATAAAATTTCAATATTTTGTGGAAAAGCCTTTTTGCTCGATTACAGCTTTCATGCGGTTTTGCATTGATTCCACCAATTTTTTTTGTATAATCTGGCGATATTTTACCCCACTCTTCCTTCAAAGCCGCTTTTAGAGTTTGGACCCTAGAAATGTGGTGTTTTCTAATACTAATTTCCAGAGTGTGCCATACATTTTCAATAACGTTCAAATCTGGTGACTGTGCAGGTGTTTGGACGAGGTGTGGACAATTCCAAATGAGCCAAGTTTGTAAAAGACCAGATTTATGTTTAGGGTCGTTGTCCTGGTTGAAGCGAAAAGTGTCACGTATGCCCAGGTCTTCTGCACTTTGAAGCAAATTTTGCTTCAGTAAGTCTTGGTACACTTCTTTATTCATAGTGGAGTCTATAAACTCCAATCGACCAACGCCTGCAGATGACATACACCCCCAAACCATTACATGACCGTCACTATGTTTTACTGTTGCGCGTAAATTTTTTGTTTGGAGCTCAGTATTTGGTTGCCGCCATACGTATGCTTTACGGCGAAAATAACCGTATTCCAAAAAGCTTTGTCCTTGTTTAAATGATCTTTTGCGAACTGTAAACGGGCCTTTTTATTTTTCTTATTTATAAAAGGCTTATTCCGTGCTATGCGCCCATGAAAATTGGAATCCCTTAATATTCTGCGCACAGTTTCTGGATGACATTTTTTGCCGAGAAACATTTCAACATCTTTGGTCACCACTGGAGCACTTAACATTGGTTCTTTTTTAAAATCCACCTCTCATCCGTTTCATTAAAAATTTTATTAGGAGCCTTTCGACCCTTGTTATGCACGCGATTTTCACGAACAAAGCGCTGAATTATATACTGAACTGTAGATGAACTTAAATCAACCATTTCAGCAATTTGTTTTTGCGTTTTTTCACTTTGAAAATGTTTAATAACTAATTCGCGTTTCTCAATTGAAGTTCGTGGACCCATGTTGATATACCGCGTATTTAAAACTGATCTGCATTGTTTTTAGAACATAAACTGCTTCTTAAGTATTCATAGTTCACTCTTTGATTTACCGTTAGTTTTCTGAATCCGTTATTTCCATGTATCACATGAATGAAAATCAACACACGAAATAAGCTGTGACCCATGAATTATGAGTGTTTTTGGTTTTTGTTTAATAAAATATTGAATTTGAATACTTTTGTAAATTTGTTTACATGTTTTGTATTAAAACTAAATTATCAATATAATTGCATCATTCGTTCATTTAGTTCAGAGCAAAAAATATTAATTTCATATCAGTATTATCAAAAATGTTGCTTACACGAAATAAGCTGTCACTGTAAGTATGTATATTTTTCAGTAACTTTGAATCTGCAAGTTATTTTCAAATGAAACGAACTGACCCATCCAACCATTTAAAAAGTTTAATATAGTATATATATCCATTAGGGTGTCCGTTATTTACTAAATTGATTATTTTTGACGAGACGCCCCCCAAAAACTTTCAGTTTCCCATCTAAAAAAAAAAAATATCATAACATAAAAAGCCTTAATTTTCATAATAAACCTTGCCCCAAACTCGACACATTTCCCATTGGAATTGCATGGGATTTTGCCACTTTTACGAATATTTTTTTCTCTCTGGAACTTTCTCGTTTGTAGGAATAAAAAAGTCATATTCTTATACAGAATTGAATGCTCTACAAAAAAGTCCGGACAATTTTTCGATATACTCACTCCTTTAAAAGTTATTCAAGGTTAAAGTTAACTTCTGGGTAATTTCTGGAATTTTTGAACTTTTACGGCAAATTGAAATTTTTTTTTGTAAAATTCAATTGTTTAATCTAAAAAATATAATTTCTATGATATTATGGCAGAAAAACTCTGAAAAATGAAGGTTAATTAATCACATATTATGTTGTTTATTTTTATTATAAGTTTGACATCATGAAATTATATATTTTAGACTAAACAATTGAATTTTACAAAAAAAATTCAATTTTCCCTAAAAGTTCGAAAATTTAGAAATTACCCAGAAGTTAGCTTTAACCTTGAATAATTTTTAAAGGAGTGAGCATATCGAAAAATTTTCCAGACTTTTTTGTAGAGCATTCAATTCTGTACAAGAATTTGATTTTTTTATTCCTACAAACGGGCAAATTCCAGAGAGAAAAACTCGGAAGATAGCCCTAAAAATAAAAAACTAAATACGATATAGACGTTAAAATTTACCTCTAGGATGGTATAAGAAGGTTTTAATCGGAGATGGTGTAAAAATTGAATGATGCGCGCAGCACCGCACATTTTTTGGTGAAATTACTTTTCTTTTGACAGACTGACCGATTTGGACCTAATTTTTTAGGTGACATTCCTCTCATATTACTGTGTCACAGTACAAATATGGGCGAAATTCGACTACAACCACTCCTACTTCACATATACATAGCATAGCTTTAAATTCCTTTTAAATTTTTCACTTTCCAGTACATATGTAAGTATGTATGTATGTATGTAAATCAAGAAGTAATTAATATAACGGGATACATTTTTTATTTAAAGCGACTTTTAGCTGAACACATCGGTCAATGTATAGGATATACATACATATATGTAATTGAAATTCAGAGACATTCCTTTACTGATAATAATATACGTTGTATGTATCTGCGTATGAAAAATGAGTTGAATCGGGTCAATACTTCCCTGTGCCCCCATATTCTTATATCCTTAATAAAAATAAAATAATTAGACTCGAAAATTCAAATATGATACTGTATGCACATAATTTAAGGAAATTTTATTTTATACTAAAGGCTATGAATACTAAAATTATTGGAAATTATTTAGGGTAATGTTATTGGTGAATTGGTTATGAGGATTTAATTTTTACTAATGCGGTTTTTTCTCTTTTGCTGTCTTCTTTTCTTGCGTTGTTGCTTTTTCTTATTTTGACGTCTTTTTTTAGCAGCTTGTTGTTTTCTTCTACGCTTTGCTGCGCGTTTTGCGGCACGTCTTTTTTTGGCTGCAGCATGTTTGCTTTCAGAAGAGGCTGAGCTTGAAGATTCTGTACTTGAAGATTCTGTACTTGAAGATTTTGTACTTGAAGATTCTGTACTTGAAGATTCTGAGTCAGGAGTTAGTGTTGTTGACTCTGCCGCGCGTGTCGTGGTTGTAGGATCAGCTGATTTCGCAGCAGTTGAGTCTTCAGCGGCCTCTGCTTTGGTAGTTACGTCTGCAACAGCTTGAGTTGTTTCCCCGGCTTCAGTATTAGATGATTCTGTAACGTCAGCTGCTATTGTGAAGCCAGTTTGAGCCGAAAGGACTAAAAGCCCCAACAAAAGTAAGTATATCGATTTCATATTTTCAAATAACCGTTTTGCAAGGGTGTACAAGTACGACTATACTTCGAAATGCACCTTTTAGGTATTTATAGTGAAATGCTAACCTTGTTTTAAAAGCCATACATATTTGCACATCAGAGAAACACACGCGTAGAATATTAAGTAAACAACTTCTCGAAATTGTTCAAATAATAATATTTGTTTTGTGAAGTTTTTTTAAAAGCATATCAGAGTTATTATTTGCCTTTATAAATACAACAAATTTGTATACTCTTGCAACCTATTGCTACAGAGTTTTGTTCACCTAACGGTTGCACGTAACGAAAAGTTGTAATCCGATTGACTGACTGTCTGTCCGTCCGCCAGTGCAAGCTGTGGCATGAGTAAAACTATATTGGTGAAACTTGGTGCTACTAAAAGTCCGATTAAAATTTAGAGGTGGGATAAAAATTGGATGAAGGGCGTGGCATCGCCAACTTTTTGCTGAAATTACATATCTCGGGATCCGACAGACTGAAATTTAGTACGGTGAATTTTTTTTCATATTCCTATGTCACACTGCGAAAATGGGCGAAATCGGACGAAAACCATATTTATCTCCCATATAGCGGAACTTTAAATAAATTAATTTCTTTCACTCTCCACTACTCAAATAATGGTAATTTCTTTAAAGTATGCCTTATGACCAAAAATTGGGTAAGGCTGAGACCAGGCTACTACCGGAGTCAAAGCTGGCGGATAGGGGACGGCCTACGCTAAGTCGGTTAGCTGCGAATAGTAATACGCGATAGAATAGAACGAGGGCTGCAGGAGTGGAGGGCTTGGCTCAAAACGCCTCACGCGCCTATTGAACCTCCTGCGAAGAGGCTAGAAGATGCCGCCTTAAAATAAGCGTCCACAACCCCCACCGGGGTTGCACCGAGAGAGAACCTACCCAAGAGAGGGAGGAAACAAAGCGACGAGAGAACAGAAGACGACGAAAAACCCTAGGAAGGAGCCCATCGAAATTGAGACCAGTAAAATTCTGATTATGGTGTACTGGAAAACAGATACGGATTAGATTGACAAAGGGCTGGGCAGTATTTTGTCACCTCAGTGGATAGGAGTGACATCTTACCGAAATGGCTGGCATATGAACACACCGCAACAACAACAAAAAGCCCAACAGAAAGAACAACAAAGCAAAGATGGTCAAGAAGAGAAATACGGGACAGTCTTCTGTAGAAGTAGTAAGGTACTTGGATCCCCCACACCCATCGCCACTCCAAAAATGCCAAACAAAAATGGAGTAAACACAGCCTCAAGGGAGACTCCTATCACACAAGTAGCACCGGCAAGACTGGCCACTAGGCCAGTGGCAAAATGTTTTGCCTAAAAAAGCCAGGAAGATCCACGCAAACGAAGAAACGGTGAAGAAAGCGCCTAAAAACGCAAAAAAGAGGCATCAAGTCAGGAATACGTCTGCAAGTCAGAAATCAAATAATAGGCCTAAACGACAAACACGGGCCGTGATAATAAAACCAGCTAAGGGAAATATCTACGCCGAAGTCCTCAAGAATATCCGTAGCAAAGTAGATCTTAAGGAAACAGAGGTGAAGATCAAAGGGATCCGCAAAACAAGAGCTGGGCCCTATTATTAGAGCTAGAGAAGGGACAGTTCGCAACGGCCAGCTTCTGTGAGGCACTTAAGACCCTTTGGCCGACCTTAAAACTAAGGCTACCATAGAGATCAGAGATCTTGACTCGCTCACAACAAAAGAGGAAGTAGCTGGGGCTATCAAAGATGCGCTAAGGCCCACCGAAGACTTATTGATTAATATAACAGCTCATAACACAAGAGAGCAGGTAAGGGCATATATAACGCTGGACCAGGATAGGGCTGATACACTGATGTGACAGGCACGCAACAAAATTGGTTGGATTAATTGCAGGCTGCGGCTAAAGAGTGCACAAAGCCTCCTTTATGCTGCCTCTGCGAAGAGGTTAAACACGAAAACGCCGATCATAATGATTTTTATTTCTCTAACAAAACCTTTGCCGAATATGTCGGTCGGTGTATGAGTTGTACATAGCATACATACATATATGTATGTATATTATATATTATATAAGTATGTATGTACACATACTTATATAAATATAATTGCTTTGATTCCGATCCTCAGGTTGACATTCCACACCTTAAGGTATTGCCCTGGTTTTAGTTCCTGCCAGTTGCGAGATTATAAAGTGTTCACATTTTAATTCCAAATAGGAATATAATAATATTTTAATTAAAAAGTTCGTAACACTGCCTTATGGTACAGTGAAATAATCAGATGAAAGTGTAACCTCTCTTATAAAGATTACGCTCCTGGTCATTATCATCTCATGTCATCCATTTTCATAATATGTACATATGTGCTAGGAAGACTTGGCCTCAGCGAGTTTGTAGATGGTTCAGTACTGCATGGTAAAACTGAATTTAACGCTTTACTCCTTTTTGTATGCTATATACCCTAACGGTGCTTTTTTATAAAAGTTATTTTTACTTAGTGAATTATTTTCATATTTTCAATTAAACAATTGCCCAAATATTATATTTACTCGCTAATTTTCCTTGAACCGTAAAATTTGGCACACACCCAATAATAATATTTTGAAAACTTAATTTCTGTTTGATGTTATTTGTATAACTGTTTCCTAGTTTTTATTCCGTTATATTAATTAATTGTTCATTGTATGTATTTAGGTTTTGTGCCAATTTATTTATGAAGACTAAATTGGTTATACAAATTGTACGTCATAAGTATATGGGTATTTCCGGAATCGAGTACGCGACAATCAATCTTATAACGTACTGCAAAACTAGTAAAGAAGACTAAGTTTTGGATATAACCGAACATTATATACTATGGCAATTCGCAAAGATCAAAGACGGGGAAATACCTTCAGGTGTTGCAAAAGTTTATATTAAACAATTACGGAAGAAATAACGCGTTATGAATTTTCTTAAGACATCTAAGTTCATGACCGGTTTGGCTCAAGGGCATAATACTATCAGGAAAAGATTATCTCTAAGCTTCAACTTCCGGGTGACTTTATATTTATATAATAATTAACTGATAACAGCGTATCTAAGTATGTGTCTAAAATCGGGCAAAAACTTGACGTAGCCTCTATATAACAAATATATTATATAACATCTGGGTGACTTTACTGCATATGATTGGTAATGCTATCTGAGGTACCTTAATGAATCTCAGGGAACATTTTCTTAGTATGGAGTATACATGCTAATCATGCTATGTAGTATACATTTAAAGTTGACCCATCTGGCAACGCTGTAACTTTTAACAGCGCTGACAAATCGGCTATTGTCATACCGCGTTAGAAGCGTCATTCGAAGACAATTTATACCATGGAACAGTACACTCCAAAAGAACGCGCTGAAATTGTTCAGCTTTATATTTAAAATAACTTTTCAATTGTGTTAACTCAACGTGCGTTTCGCAAAAAAATTAAAGTGAAAAGTGCTCCAGTTAAGAACACAATTAAGTCTTTATACGCAAAATTTGTGAACACCGGTAATCTCAGTAATGCCAGGCATGCATCCAGACAACGCACAAGACGTTCTGATGAAAATATCGAAGCTGTACGAGCCAGTATTGAGGAGACTCCATCGACATCGAGTTATCGCCGCTCTCAGGAATTAGACATCTCTCGCACCACTCTCCGACGCATAATTCATAAAGATTTGAAGATGTTTCCATATAAAATTCAAATGGCACAAAAACTAAACCCAGGTGATTATCCGCGACGCCTTAATTTTGGCAAACAAACAAATGGGTCAACTTTAAATGGCCTACCCTGTACATATGTATGTATATCTATAATTCCGATCCTCTGGTTGATGTATTGCAATTTAAGGTATTTCCCTGGCTTTGATTTTTGCAAGTGGAAAAAGTATAAAATGTTCGGTTTCTTTACTTGTTGTTAACAATGTTGTAACATCTCTACTGTGGTACTTCGATGAGGGTCATGTAACTTTAAGGAGGTTTGGAATACAATCATGATTATACCTTTGAATGATATCATGTGTCCCGCAAAGCCTATGGAAGATTTGCATTTTTTAGTATACATTCTTATGTATCTCGAGCAGAATATACCATATACAAGGTCCGTTCCAAAGTTTGAATCTAGCTCCCCTATCCATCTATGTATGTACATATGTATATGTATGTA
>CM050323.1:11232420-11304801 GCA_027475135.1 Bactrocera correcta | reverse complement strand
TAGCACGACACAACTCTCGGTAGAGCAAAGGATTTTTAACTACAGGCTAAGTAGAGCTAGGCGGTGCATTAAAACTGCTTTTGGCATTTTAACTGCAAGATGGCTTTCCTTAAACAACTTTTATTTTGCAAACGTTGTTTCGGCATGTTGCCTATTGCATACCTTTCTTACAAATAAGTGTAAGCACTAGATTTCCTCAGAGCACCATACTAGCACAAGAAATTGACCATTTCTTAAGCGTTTTTTATATGAATTACTTATCTTGAGAGCTGGATACTCAGGAAAACATCATAAATATCGTCACACTAATCAGCACTAGATGGCGCTGCACATACTAATCAAGCTATTCACGCCACCTTTCTGCCATTAGTATAAATATCGAAAGCTACCCAGCGAGAATGTTTATGTTTATCGCACCATCTAAAGTTTTTTTAAGCTCATGAAAAAGACACCGTAAACTAATTACGTCTTGAAAATTGTATAAAAAACCAAGAATGAGATTCTAAATTTATAATAAATCAATCATTTAATTAAAAATAACAAATAGAAACTCTTGAATGTAACGGTAATAATATTTTTATGATGCAGCTCCAATAATCTGTTATAAGAGAATCTATCGGATTTTTATCATATTAACATTGTATTTACGACGGATTGTTAAAAAGGTTTGTAAATTTCATGGTATTCTGTGTTTTGCACGTAGACAATTCGTTCACAAAATTTTACACCATCCTACACTCACCAACTTATGTATGTATATACATACATAAGTATGTATAATAAAATGAAGACTGAACTAATAAAATGAAGACTAGGGGACTGACCGTGAGCGTGATTCAGGCAATTCGGATTGAGTAGTGGTATTGACTCGAATCGGTGGGAACTTAACGGTCAAAAAAATTGCACAATATGGTCTTATCGATGGCAACATGGACGAACATAAAGTCAAGGAACGTCGAAGTCGAAATATTTAATATACTTATGTATCTAATTCCTCTGTCCATGTTGCCGAACATAGGCATGTTGTTTCGTGGTGATACTGGGGTGATGGCGGAACAGCTAAAAGGCCAGGCCCTTATCTCTCGCATCAGATGATCTGCCTACAATCATCACCATCCAGAAACCCTCAAACTTTATTTTTGTGGAAAACTATACCTTTGCTAACTTGGTAGATAAAAATCACAAAGAAGAACTTCATCGCACTACCCATTCCATCAAACGTAATCGTCGGTAAATATCAACTCGAAAAATAATAAGTTCTAATACCACCTTCATCGTTCCTGCTGGAAGAATTGAGGACATCCGCTGAATTTCCCACCCGAAGTTATAATTTTGGCAAACAAGCAAACAATCATCATGCCTTCTACCTAGTCGACAGCAACAACCACAACTTCGTTGATGAATTGATATTAAAAAAAACGGAATTATCTGAATGAACGAACCATTTTTTTGGAATCAAATCTTACACCCTTAATAATAATAAAATAAATAATTTGAATCGAAAACTTTCATACTGTATGCATATAATTCAATGCTATTTTATTTTAAACTAAAAGTTATGAATACTAAAATTATTGGATATTCATTAGGGTAATGTTATTGGTGAATTGATTATAAGGGTTTATTTTTTATATTAATGCGGTTCTTTTTCTTTTGCTGTCTTCTTTTTTTGCGTTGTTGTTTTTTCTTATTCTGACGTCTTTTTTTAGCAGCTTGTTGTTTTCTTCTACGCTTTGCTGCGCGTTTCGCGGCACGTTTCTTTTTGGCTTGGTTGCTTCCAGATGATGCTGAGTTTGAAGACTCTGCCGCGGGTAGCGAGGTGGGAGAATCAGAATCAGCAGATTCTGCATCTGTTGTGTCTTCAGCAGATTCTGCAGCAGTTGTGTCTTCAGCGGATTCTGCATCAGTTGAGTCTTCAGCGGCCTCTGCTTTGGTAGTTACGTCTGCAACAGCTTGAGTTGTTTCCTCACCTTCAGTTTCAGCTGATTCTGTGACGTCAGCTGCTATTGTGAAGCCAGTTTGAGCCGAAAGGACTAAAAGCCCCACCAAAAGTAAGTATATCGATTTCATATTTCAAATAACCCAATTGCAAGGGTGTACAAGTAAGACTATTCTTCGATATGCACCTGTTAGGTATTTATAGTGAAATGCTAACCTTGTTTTAAAAGCCACATACATACTTATGTATTTGCACATCCGGGAAACACTTGCTAGAATGTTGAATAAACAACTTTCCGAAATTGTTCAAATAATAATATTTGCTTCGTGAAGTTTTTTTTAAAGGCATATCAGAGTTATTATTTGCCTTTATAAATACAACAAATTTGTATACTCTTGCAACCTGTTGCTACAGAGTTTTGTTCACCTAACGGTTGCACGTAACGAAAAGTTGAAATCCGATTGAATGTCTGTATGTCCGTCCGTCCGTCAGTGCAAGCGGTAACATGAGTAAAACTATATTGATGAAGCTTGGTATGTAGGTTCCTTCGTACAAAAAAATTATGAGTTCGTAGATGGGCGTAGTCGGACCACTGTCATGCCCCCGAAATTAATCACTAAATATAATATAGGTATACATATGTATGTACATATGTACTGTAAATATACTGATTCTGTAATTTCGCGGAGGAGATTTTAGTAGCAAGGGGCGCATGTGGGCAAAAATTTTTGAAAAAGTGGTATAATAAGCTTTTATAGGGGCCAGGGTAAAAATTGGGCGAGGGGCGTGACACCGCCCACTGCTTAGAGAAATCACATACCTCGGGACCCGGCTACCCCATTTGTACCAAATTTGGTATGTAATATTCGTCTCATATTCCTATATCACAGCGCGAAAATTATCAAATAATCAAAAATTTCCAAAATCCAGCCAAAACTGCTGAAATCCCTAGGCACCGAATATTTGGACCCCGCATCTGAAGTGACTTTTGACCGAAAATATGGAATATGCAATTTAAGTTCAGAGAGAATTCTTTCCTGACAATAATATCCCTGTGAATCGAAAATTACTAATATTAGTACTTTCGAACATCCGGCTGACTTTACTTTATGTGATTGGTGAATTGATAGGACGTACCTCAATGAAAACACAGGGAACATTATTTAGTGGCATGATAACAGTGAATAGATAAACGCGTCGGTATTACATGCATATGTGGACGAGTTGTATATAGTATACATTTATATACATATGTACTTATAATTGCTTAGATTCCGATCCTTTGGTTAACATTTTACACCTTAAGCTATTTCCCTTTCTTTGATTTTTACAAGTTAAAAGAGTATAAAATGTTCAGTTACACCCGAACTTAGCCCTTCTTTACTTGTTGTATTTTATTTCTTTTAGCAAGTTTTTGTTTATATCGAAATGATTATGTATGTAAGTATATGCAAGGAGTTTGCATATAAACAAATTCCGCCTGTATTAAATTTTTACGCTTACGTGGTTATAGCTGAGTTAACAACAGCGCGACAGTCGTTTCTTCTTTTCGCAAGGTGCCGCCAATTGGAGAATCCAAGCGAAGCCAGGTCCTTCTCCACCTGATCTTTCGAACGGAGTTGAGTTCATTCTCTGCTTCCACCGGCGGGTACAGCGTCAAATACTTTCTAAATTAAATTTAAGCCCCAACATACCGTGTATTCAACTGCACGACTTGTAAATGACTGTAACTGTGCAAAAACGTTCATGTAAGCGGTTCACAAAAATAGTTTTCAGTATCTTATTGTTATCTTTATCACCACGTCCTTAAATATTTCTATTGAACCATGTAATTTTGCGTATTACCTAATATATTGGTTTGGAAGACGTACGAACGAAATGTTTCAGAGCACGTTTTTGCCCAATGAATTTGTTAGAAATGAAAATTCTTCAGAATCCTAAGTTTGACATTCTCCTTTCCCCAAAAATACCTGTAAATGGTCCCAAACCGCCTGTGTTCAGTTCTGCTTGTACAGAGGCTATTATTACCTGAGTTATGATGGGAAATCCATTTGGCATATAGAGGTTCAGCCAATTTGATGTCTCAAAAGAAATCTGGTTTAAACCCCAAAATCTATTTTTCTCTAATGTTCAACGTGCGTTTCAAAGTAAACAGAACTTACATATAAAAAAAAAAAACAGAAAATATCCTGCTTCTGCTTCAATACACCTTTTTGTACGGTCCAAAAGCATGTCGAACGAGTGTCTTAGCTAGTTGGCCGTCGGCGCCAGTATGCCGGTGCAAGCGTTTTGAGTGGCTCTACGTCTGCATAACGCTTTCCTTTCTTGGACAATGGAATTTTTCCGAAAAGGAAGAAGTCGCACGGTGCCATATCAGGTGAATACGGGGAATGGTTAATGCTTATTCTGAGCAATTTTTGGTCATCAGTCAGCTTAAGCGAGACAAACCGTGCACACACCTTTCGTAAGCCCGAATGTTCGTTCAAAATGTGATAAATCGATGTTTTAGAGAAGTTCAATTCCATTTCCATGAATTTCAATGATGATTTCGCCGGATTTTTGATAAATTCACGCACAGTTTTGATGGAATTTCAGGTGGTCACGGATTTTGATTGGTCCACATGTTGATCGTCATTTATGTCCTCACGACCGCTTTGAAAACGTTAAAACCACTTGTGCACTCTGCTGTGGGGTAGGCAATCATCGCCATAAACTTGTTTAATCAATTGAAACGTTTCGGTAAAAGTTTTAGCAATTTTAAAACAAAAATTAATGTTGTCTCTTTGTTCGAAGCTCATTTTCGCACCGATAACACAAACATACTGACTATTAAAACGCAAAAACTTCACTTCCAATCGATGAAATGGCTTGAAATTCTCACTGGATAATCGGTAAGATAGTAGATTCTAATGCACTAGTCAACATATGTACATACATATATGTACATACATAGATGGCCAGGGGAGCTAGATTCAAACTTTGAAACGGACCTTGTATATGGTATATTCTGCTCGAGATACATAAGAATGTATACTAAAAAAGGCAAATCTTCCATAAGTTTTGCGATATCATTCAAAGGTATAATCGTGATTGTATTCCAAACCTCTTTAAAGTTATACACATGACCCTCATCGAAGTACCACAGTAGAGATGTTACAACATTGCTAATAACAAGTAAAGAAACCGAACATTTTATACTTTTTCCACTTGCAAAAATCAAAGCCAGGGAAATACCTTAAATTGCAATACATCAACCAGAGGACCGGAATTATAGATATACATACATATGTATGTGTACTACATAGCATGATTAGCATGTATACTCCATACTAAGAAAACGTTCCCTGAGATTCATTAAGGTATCTCAGATAGCATTACCAATCATATGGAGTAAAGTCACCCAGATGTCGTATAATGTATTTATTATATAGAGGCTACGTCAACTTTTTGCCCGATTTTAGGCACATAGATACACTGTCATCAGTACATTTTCATATTTTTCATTCATTAAAGCTTAGAGATAATCTTTTCCTGATAGTATTATGCCCTTGAGCCAAACCGGTCATAAACTTAGATATCTTAAGAAAATTCATAACGCGTTCTTGCTTCCGTAATTGTTTAATATAAACTTTTGCAGCACCTGAAGGTATTTCCCCGTCTTTGATCTTTGCGAATTGCCATAGTATATAATGTTCGGTTATATCCATATATATGTCTTCTTTACTAGTTTTTCAGTACGTTATAAGATTGATTGTCGCGTACTCGATTCCGGAAATACCCATATACTATATGACGTACAATTTGTATAACCAATTTAATCTTCATGAATAAATTGGCACAAAACCTAAATACAATGAACAATTAATTTATATAACGGAATAAAAACTAGGAAACAGTTATACAAATAACATCAAAAAGAAATTAAGTTTTCAAAATATTATTATTGGGCGTGTGCCAAATTTTACGGTTCAAGGAAAATTTGCGAGTAAATATAATATTTGGGCAATTGTTTAATTGAAAGTATGAAAATAATTCTCTAAGTAAAAATAACTTTTATAAAAAAGCACCGTTAGGGTATATAGCATACAAAAAAGAGTAAAGCGTTAAATTCAGTTTTACCATGCAGTACTCAACCATCTACAAACTCGCTGAGGCCAAGTCTTCCTAGTAGAGGTGGAGAAACATCGATGTTCACGGGCATCGATTTTTTCGATGTTTTTAGCGAAAACATCGATGAAACATCGATGAAACATCGACATTTTAAACAAAAAAAAAATTAGCAGTTATTTTAGTTTATTTGAATTTTATTTTGATTTGTGATGTTTAAAAATTTAAAGTCAAATTTTCAACAAAAAATATCCATTTTATTAATCCCTTATCAAATAAAAAAGAAAACGAAAACGAGCAATTAATTGGAAAATGTTTTAGTTACACTTTTTACAAGTATTTTATTTTCTGTTATAAAATTTTTGGTAAAATATATTTTGAAAAAAGTATAACAAAAATTATTATTGAACTAAATTTGTTGCTTTTGTTTTGCACAACACTGTACATATATTTACATATTATTTACATTTTTATTTTTGTTTAAAAAGAGGAGCTTATCGACAACGGTCGATGATAGCCGTGTGCGACGTTCACTAATGAGTTGTCCAGCTTTACTGAAAACTCTTTCAGATTCGCACGAAGATGCGGGAACGCAGAAGTATTTTTTGGCTAAAATTTTAAACGCGTCGCCATCTGTAGTAATCTAAAATATAATTAATACAATAAATTGGAAAAAATATGTTATTGCATAATTTCTTACCTGCCAGTACGCAAGAGGGTCACATTTTTCCGGCTGGTTCTCCTTTTCAAAATACTGTCTCATCAGGATAATGGCATCTGCCCAGGAAGAGTGCACCTTGTTTTGGCTTTTGACTTGTAGAAATGAAAATCGGCTTGGTTCCTGTGTTGGTGATGTTGGCGGATGTAGTGGGTTTGCAGGTAGTTGTGTAAACAGTTCATGCTGCACAGCTTTGACACCTTCTTCCGCATTAAAGGGATTACAAAATCCGTGTTTCTTAAAGCGGGGATCTAGTATGGTAGCAATTCGTGGTATTGTGCGTGTTTCATAGCTTGCGAGCCTCTTGGTAAGACTAAACTTAATGGTCGTCAATATGTTTTTGCCTTTTTCTGTGTTGACTTTAATATTGTTTATTTTATGATTCAGTTCGCATATGACAGGGATAATTATGGACGCCGATACTTTTGTATTTGTAGACACAGAAAGCGTCGCCTCTTCGAAGGGGGATAGCAACTCGGAAATATCATTTAAAATATCCACTTCTGCTGCTGAAAACGGCAATGAAGCGCCACGAGAAGATACCAAAGCTAATGTAATAAATTCGTTTGTCTTCAGTATGCGCTTAATCATTTCGTATGCGCTGTTCCAGCGAGTTGGCATTTCTTGCAGAAGAGAATGCGGATTGTCCCCCTGAGCTTCCTTAAATTTCGAATATGCGATCTGGCTTCTCTTAAAAAAGCCAACTACCGACTTACATTTTGTAAGAATTACGTCGAAATCGGGCAATTTTAGAACATCTTGCACAATAAGGTTGATTGTGTGCGCTACACAAGGCAAGTGCTTATACTCAAGCAACTCACATGCTTTTAGCATCGTCGCATCATTGTCAGTCACAACACAAACAACCTTATTCGCGACACCCTAATCATCAAGCACGTCCTTTAGTGTTTCAGAAATATTAATAGCATTGTGATTGGTAGTGTCAAGAAGTTGCCTTGTTGCTAAAATTGCCGACTCCAACGTAAAACTATTTAAAACAAAATGGCACGTAACTGTAATGTAACCTTCGTTTGCTTTGGATGTCCACAAGTCAGTCGTTATGGCCACAAAATCAATATCGTTAAGTACAGACTGGAGTTTATTCTTAAGAGACTCATATTGAGATGGAAGCACTACGTCGCGCAGATGTGACCTACTAGGTAACCTGTAGCGTGGGTCCATTTCTTTCATGAGCTCTTTAAATCCGTCGTCCTCCACACAAGAAAAAGGTTGAACATCGACAGCAATCATGTTCATGACCTTACTGTCTAGGAGACGTTTTCGTTTCGAGTCATTTTCATAAAAGGAAACCGATTTTCCAACAAACTTTTCTAAGATGTTTGGTTTCTGTGCAGTTCCCCCAACTTTAAGCCGATCAGCATGAACGTGCTTTAAGTGGTCCATTAGATTTGTTGTGTTTCCACACGTCTTTATTGGCTTACCACAGTAATTGCATATCCCATGCGTTTTTTCGCTGTTTCTTTTAAAATGATCCCAAGCAATAGAAACATCACGCCTCCTCTTCTTTTGATCCTCATCAGGCTTTGGCTGTTCGCTTGCTGTTCCTGTAAGAATTAAACTGTATTAATGCCTATTCAATGCAAAAGCAAAAATGCATGTGAATGTGCATGTGCTTTTCTGCAGAAATTCATCTACAATGCTTTTCTGAAGATAAATTCGGATATTTAGTACTTACTTTTCATAAACCTGTCCATGTTTAAGTACCACAACATTCACGCCAACACCACCAACAAGTATAACTAAAATAATAATATTCTGTTAATAATTTATAATGAGATTAAATGATATATGTACTTACAATTCGACTGTCTTCCTCTATGTGCCTTAGAGATGGAAAAACATCGATTTTGCCCAGCTAAGCATCGATGTTGCCGATGTTTCGAAAACATCGATGTCATCGATGTTCGCATCGATGTTTCTCCACCTCTACTTCCTAGCACATACATATTATGAAAATGGATGACATGAGATGATAATGACCAGGAGCATAATCTTTATAAGAGAGGTTACACTGAAAATTACTCTTGAAACAAACACGTTAAATTTTACAGTAAAAATACAGAAGAGCTTCATAGAAAACGATGAAAGTACCTCAATAACTACTCAACCAATTTATAAAATCCATGACTACTAAAAAGTAATTTAAAATTTCATCTGATTATTTCATTGTACCATAAGGCAGGGTTACGAACTTTTTAATTAAAATATTATTATATTCCTATTTGGAATTAAAATGTGAACACTTTATAATCTCGCAACTGGCAGGAACTAAAACCAGGGCAATACCTTAAGGTGTGGAATGTTAACCTGAGGATCGGAATCAAAGCCATTATATATGTATATATATAGATAAGTATATACTATATTCAACTCATACACCGACCGACATATTCGGCAAAGGTTTTGTTAGAGAAATAAAAATCATTATACATATGCATGTATGTATGTAGTACTGACCCATACATTCATATACTAAATAATGTTCCCTGGGTTGCATCACATTTAATCACCAATCAATCGGATGTTCGATAATTTTGGCATTAGGTATGTGTATGGGGGTTAGGTCAAGTTTTCGCGTAATTCCATAAAGACACTCTTTTTATGAGTAAAACACGCTTTGTAATTTATATTGAGATAACTCAAATACTGGCCGATAAATGCAGCATAAAGTCTCCCGCAAGTTCGAAAATTTCTATATTAGGTATATGTGGGCTCAGCAAAGTATTGACCCGATTCAATCCATTTTTGATACACTTAGTTAATATCATCAGGACGGAGTTTCTCTCTGAATATAAATAGTGTATCCATATGTTGAGCGATATTTTCGGTCAAAAGTCACTATAGATACTGGAATGCTCGACTTCTTGGGGTGCGGCTCTTCTGCGCCTGGATCTGGTGTATGATCTGCGAAGCCGGAGGCATGTGCGTCTTAGTTGGGCGATATTTTCAGTCCACCAGTAAACTGCTGCTTTACGTTTGCTGTGGGAACGATTGGGCATTGATTTTTGACAGGCTTTGGTTATATTCAGCATTGCTTGCTCGACTGTTTTTCTTGCTATAAAGGAGGGGAGGTTTAATTTCGATGTGTCTAGTTTCGAAATATTCCACTTTCGTGTTCCTGTATTTTTTCTGAGTTGGTAAGCGTTTCTTCCAGTGTCGACCATGAAAGATATGATGATCGCTGCCAGTGTAATCCTCCAGGACTTTCCAATTATTTATTGAGCCTGCCATGCGTTCTGTTGATAGGGTGACGTCTGGTGTGGTTTCCTCGCATCCCGGTCTTCTGAACGTGGTTGCATTTCCTGTAATGAGCACTATTAGACCTAGACACGCAGACATTTCTAAAATTCGCTTTCCTCTCGAGTCAGTGTTTGGCATTCCCCACTCTACGGCTATAAAATTTACATATATATAATTATATAATATTTATATATTTCGAGCTTTTCTTGGAATTCCTGTGTACTACCGTTTGGCGTCAGGTAGCAGCTAATTACAGTAAAAAGGTCGCACTTGGCCCAGAAGAAACCGTTGCCGTTCCCATTGTTTACAGTGGTGGCGTTATTCCCAGGTGGTAACCATATAGCTATCTTCTAGCCGCCTCTCTCTTTCTTTTTGTATTGCTCGCTTATGATAATTACCTTCAGTCGTTCTCCATCACCATTTGCAAGAGTAGTGCGTCAGTGGCCTTTTTGCATCTTGGCTTGTAGGATCTTAATGTGTTTCGGTGGTTCTTATATTCAGTACATTTGCGAAGCTCGGCTCTTTTATGTTTAGCCTCTTCGCAGAGGCAGCATGAAGGAGGCTTTGTGCACTCTTTCAATTTGTGACCTGATTGGCTACATATTATGCAAACACCTTATCCTCTTTTACCGGGCCCTTTGCAGTCCCAGGCCTGCAATTAATCCAACCAATTTTGTTGCGTGCTTGTCACATCAGTGTATCCGCCCTATCCTGGTCCAGCGTTATATATGCCCTTCTCTAGCTCTAATAATAGAGCCCGGCTCTTGTTTTGCGGATCCCTTTGATCTTCACCTCTGCTTCCTTAAGATCTACCTTGCTACGGATATTCTTGAGGACTTCGGCGTAGATATTTCCTTCAGCTGGTTTTATTATCATGGCCCGTGTTTGTCGTTTAGGCCTATTATTTGATTTCTGACTTGCAGACGTATTCCTGACTTGACGCCTCTCTTTTGCGTTTTTAGGCGCTTTCTTCACCGTTCCTTCGTTTGCGTGGATCTTCCTGGCTTTTTTAGGCAAAACATTTTGCCACTGGCCGTCGTTTTTGTGTCGTGATCGCACTGTTTCTCGCGGCTACACAGGGCTTGTCGCGCGAGGCTTCGAGTTTTCGAGGCTGACTCGGGGGTCGTGATGCGTCTACTTAGATGTGCTCCCCTATTTTCGATTTCTGCAGTGTGCCAGTTTCTGTGGTAGCTCTTTATGTCGTCGAAGAGTTCGTCTAGCTGTGCCGTTCTGTTCTTCACGTCCATGCTGACGTTCTTTTGTTTTGCCATCGCCAACTTCATTTTTTGCTATACCCTTGCACTTTTCTAGGGATTCCTCTTCTGCTCGTCTCATTTGGATGATATGCTCTTGTTTCGGCGAGTTCTGAGTTCCTTCCTTAGTGGCAGCTGGGGTGCTCTTCTCCTAGTCTTGCCGGTGCTACTTGTGTGATAGGAGTCTCACTTGAGGCTGTGTTTTCTCCATTTTTGTTTAGCTGTTTTGGAGTGGCGATGAGTGTGGGGGATCCAAGTACCTTACTACTTCTACGGAAGACTGTCCCGTATTTCTCTTCTTGACCATCTTTGTTTTGTTGTTCTTTCTGTTGGGCTTTTTATTGTTGTTGCGGTGTGTTCATATGCCAGCCATTTCGGTAAGATGTCACTCCTATCCACTGAGGTGACAAAATACTGCCCAGCCCTTTGTCAATCTGATCCGTATCTGTACACCATAATCAGAATTTTACTGGTCTCAATTCCGATGGGCTCCTGCCCAGGGTTTTTCGTCGTCTTCTGTTCTCTCGTCGCTTTGTTGCCCTCCTCTCTTGGGTAGGTTCTCTCTCGGTGCAACTCCGGTGGGGGTTGTGGACGCTTATTTTAAGGCGGCATCTTCTAGCCTCTTCGCCGGAGGTTCAATGGGCGCGTGAGGCGTTTTGAGCCAAGCCCTCCACTCCTGCAGCCCTCGTTTTATTCTATCGCGTATTACTATTCGCAGCTAACCGACTTAGCGTAGGCCGTCCCCTATCCGTCAGCTGTGACTCCGGTAGTAGCCTGGTCTCAGCCTTACCCAATTTTTGGACATAAGGCATACTAGAAATTACCATTATTTGAGTAGTGGATAGTGAAAGAAATTAATCGTATTTAAAGTTCCGCTATATGGCAGATAAATATGGTTTTCGTCCGATTTCGCCCATTTTCGCAGTGTGACATAGGAATATGAAAAAAATTCACAGTACTAAATTTCAGTCTGTCGGATCCCGAGATATGTAATTTCAGCAAAAAGTTGGCGATGCCACGCCCTTCATCCAATTTTTATCCCATCTCTAAATTTTAATCGGACTTTTAGTAGCACCAAGTTTCATCAATATAGTTTTACTCATGCCACAGCTTGCACTGGCGGACGGACGGACAGACAGACAGTCAATCGGATTTCAACTTTTCGTTACGTGCAACCGTTAGGTGAACAAAACTCTGTAGCAACAGGTTGCAAGAGTATACAAATTTGTTGTATTTATAAAGGCAAATAATAACTCTGATATGCCTTTAAAAAAACTTCACGAAGCAAATATTATTATTTGAACAATTTCGAGAAGTTGTTTACTTAATATTCTACGCGTGTGTTTCTCTGATGTGCAAATACATATGTATGGCTTTTAAAACAAGGTTAGCATTTCACTATAAATACCTAAAAGGTGCATTTCGAAGTATAGTCGTACTTGTACACCCTTGCAAGACGGTTATTTGAAAATATGAAATCGATGTACTTACTTTTGTTGGGGCTTTTAGTCCTTTCGGCTCAAACTGGCTTCACAATAGCAGCTGACGTCACAGAATCATCTGATACTGAAGCCGGGGAAACAACTCAAGCTGTTGCAGACGTAACTACCAAAGCAGAGGCCGCTGAAGACTCAACTGCTGCGAAATCAGCTGATCCTACAACCACGACACGCGCGGCAGAGTCAACAACACTAACTCCTGACTCAGAATCTTCAAGTACAGAATCTTCAAGTACAAAATCTTCAAGTACAGAATCTTCAAGCTCAGCCTCTTCTGAAAGCAAACATGCTGCAGCCAAAAGAAGACGTGCCGCAAAACGCGCAGCAAAGCGTAGAAGAAAACAACAAGCTGCTAAAAAAAGACGTCAAAATAAGAAAAAGCAACAACGCAAGAAAAGAAGACAGCAAAAGAGAAAAAACCGCATTAATAAAAATTAAATCCTCATAACCAATTCACTAATAACATTACCCTAAATAATTTCCAATAATTTTAGTATTCATAGCCTTTAGTATAAAATAAAATTTCCTTTAATTATGTGCATACAGTATCATATTTGAATTTTCGAGTCTAATTATTTTATTTTTATTAAGGATATAAGAATATGGGGGCACAGGGAAGTATTGACCCGATTCAACCCATTTTTCATACACAGATACATACATATGATGTGTTTAGCTAAAAGTCGCTTTAAATAAAAAATGTATCCCGTTATATTAATTACTTCTTGATTCACATACGTATGTATGTACATATGTACTGGAAAGTAAAAAATTTTAAAGGAATTTAAAGCTGTGCTATATGCGAATTAGGAGTGGTTGTAGTCGGATTTCGTCCATATTTGCACTGTGACAAAGGAATATGAGAAGAATGTCACCTGCAAAATGAGCACCGATAGCCCGTTCGTCGCAGAGGATGGAATCCACAATCAACGCATCGAATCCCAGTGGCGGATAATTATACGTTTTTTTCAAAAAAGGAAATTACAATTGCAGTGAAGATTTTTAAAATTTTATTTAAGAGTATATCTGGAAACAAGTAAGGAAGGGCTAAGTTCGGGTGTCACCGAAAATTTTATACTCTCGCATGATAAAGTGATAATCGAGATTTCATTATCCGTCATTTATATATTCTTTTATTTTGCTGTAAAATTAATTAGATTAGATCAATTTGTGTACTTTGAGTATTGAATTGTATTTTCATTTATATGTATGTATTATATAGAGAAGGCATCAGATGGAATTCAAAATATCTTTATATTGGCAGAAGGCTTGGTTGTGAACCGATTTGTGATCCATATTTCGTACATGTCATCAGGGCGTTAAGAAAGTATTATATACCGAATTTCATTGAAATCGGTCGAATAGTTCCTGAGATATGGGTTTTGGTCCATAAGTGGGCGACGCCACGCCCATTTTCAATTAAAAAAAAAAGCCTAGGTGCAGCTTCCTTCTGCCATTTCTTCCGTAAAATTTAGTGTTTCTGACGTTTTTTGTTAGTCGGTTGACGCACTTTTAGTGATTTTCAACATAACCTTTGTATGGGAGGTGGGTGTGGTTATTATCCGATTTCTTCCATTTTTGAACTGTATATGTAAATGCCTGAAGGAAACGTTTCTGTAGAGTTTGGTTGACATAGCTATAGTAGTTTCCGAGATATGCACAAACAACTTTTTAGGGGGCGGGGCCACGCCCACTTTTCCAAAAAAATTACCTCAAAATATGCCCCTTCCTAATGCAATCCTTTGTATCAAATTTCACTTTAATATCTTTATTTATGGCTTAGTTATGACACTTTATAGGTTTTCGGTTTCCGCCATTTTGTGGGCGTGGCAGTAGGCCGATTTCGCCCATCTTCGAACTTAACCTTCTTATGGAGCCAAGAAATACGTGTTCCAAGTTTCATCATGATATCTCAATTTTTACTCAAGTTACAGCTTGCACGGACGGACGGACAGACAGACATTCGGATTTCAACTCTACTCGTCACCCTGATCACTTTGGTATATATAACCCTATATCTGACTCATTTAGTTTTAGGACTTACAAACAACCGTTATGTGAACAAAACTATAATACTCTCTTTAGCAAATTTGTTGCGAGAGTATAAAAAATATAACTAATCAGCATTCTGATCCTTTCGCAAAAATAGTACATGCAATAAAACATATGTATGTATGGTATGTAGCTGTACGCCCTAAACCTTTTTCTTTTATCGTTACATCGCGGCATCCTGGGAATCTCTAGATATCTTGGAGATGTCTCCGCTGGTAAGATTGGAAGAGTGATGTGAGTTTGCTCTGTCAGTCGCGTGTATCTGTAAATGGCCACTTTGGTCATTGGTGGTGTGTTTTAGCTCAGGAGTAGGAGCCTGCGTTGCCGCGGGTGACCGCCAGTCCATCGTGTTTTTCGGGGTCTCCAAGAGTACATCCGTTCCTGTCTATTTCGGCCCGGCCTCTTACACACGATGCCCTGTAAGAAACAAACGAGTTATAGAGAATGAATTGACAAAAAATAATAATACCAATATAAGATGGATCAATATCCAGATCCGTGACATACTTACCTCTGTGACGGAACTCCACGCACGCGTCCAAAGCGAGCACAACAGACGAAATATCCCTTTAAGGCTCATAGCATTAGATTCAAAGGAAAAGGCTCCGCGATGATGAGAAGCTGAGGCGAAAGACCCGGCCTAAGAAAATAGCCAGTCATACGCTGAACACAATGGTTGCGACAGACGACAACAGCTGTCAAATATCAAAATACACACGTTCTTATGGACACTGTTATTTAGACAGCTGCACGACTACACGACGGTAGGCCAACAGTTGTCGTTCTCGCTAACTTCAATATTTTCCTATATTTGCCAACGACAGTAGAGTTGACGGTAGAATGGAAGATAGAGAGATGAAGAAGAGTGGTGATGCCACTAATATGTAAAATGTAAAATTATTTACAGCTCTTACAAACTTGACGTTATTTTACAAATAAAAGCATAAAATCACAGAGATTATAAGAATCTAAGGAAAAAAGATATGGCGTGGAAACAAATTTCTACAAACTCAAGGTTGAGCGGTAAGACAAATAAATATAGGTGGAGGAGTCACCGTGACTGTTACAAACGATGCAAAAGAATGGAGCAAGTAGCTTCCGGGAGTGGCCAACAAACTCCCCGAAGAAAATGGCGATATCTGGAGGCGATGTCGTTTATGGAAAAAATTCCAAATTCAAGGCGGTAAGTAAATATCCTTACGTAACGAAAATAATTTTTTCTTTAAAAATGTACTATTTTACAGTACTATTAGCAGCATAAACGAGGATGTCGAAAGTGTCCCAGACAATAGAATTATTGATCCTTTGGAGGCATCAACATCATCGACGACAATTGAGACGTCGCACCCGACATCTTCGGATGGGCGTGGACAAAAGGTATATTTCATTTCTTTGTTTTCTTTTGAAAAATTTCCTCATTAGTTCCAAATCCATTTTCGTAGAAAAAGAACGGTGACGCGTTTGCGAAATTCCTTGAAACTGCAGGCGCGAGCATATGTACAATGATGGACGAATCACAATCGCGTAAAACAAATTCCACCGCACAACATTTTGCTTCCTTGGCTGCAAAAATTTCGGAATCCGGTCTTCCGCCAGACATGGTGATACATATCGAGGTAAAAGTGTCGGCTTTAGTGTTTGAAGAAATCAGCAATTTCTATTTGGGGTATTTAGGGTAGATTAATTAACAATGTGATAATGATAGACTTAAACTATTTTTTGTTCAATTTATGCAGAAAATTATTTTTTTTTAAGTAGTTAGTAAGCAAAATTGAATTTTATGTTTTTTTGTATATATGTATGTATATAATTGTGATATTAGAAGTAACTTTTTTAATTTGAAAATGTGATATGTAAAAAAGTTGAATATGAATTACGAAAACGAAATTGAATTACCAGTTTTTTATATATGTATATGTATATAGTGATTATGTATATTAGAAGTAACTATTTAATTTAAAAATGTGATAAACAAGAAATGTTAATAGTCAAATAATATATTTTTTTAGGTAAATAAGTAATCATGAAGTACCTTTTTTACAAATTTTTTTATATATAAATATAAGTATATACATACATATGTATATTGTATTTCTGAACAACTTTTTTAAATAAAAAACTTTTTTGTACTATAAAAATAAACCTTGTCTTTTATTGAATAAAATAATATTGTTTGAAAATAGTTAACATTATAAAGCATTATTTGAAATAAATTCTTTTAGGGTTTCACGTAACTGAAACGCGTTTGCAGTTGAGCGATTGGCTGTTCTTGGTTGAAACGATTCAAGAGAATTTACTCCTTCTCTCCAACGCCCGGGTATTTCCCTGCTACCTTCTGAGTGCTCAGCAATCTCAAGGGTGAAGTAATTTCTGTCATTTTGTATCATTAAAAAATTATGAAGTACTACCGTAGCTAAAACAATTTTGTCTACATTCTTTGGGCAAGCATGTATTGTTGTATGCAGTACTCTCCATCGATTGGCCAAAATTCCGAATGCGTTTTCTATGTGCACTCGGGCTCTAGACAACGCTAAGTTAAATTTGTCTTTATCTTCTGGTAAGTGGCGGCCGGGAAATGGTCGCATTAAATTTGGTTTCAGTGAAAACGCACTGTCGCCGAAGTAATAATACGGAAAGCTATTCGTTGTACCCGGTAAGTTTGTGTCAGAAGGAACTTGCAGAGTGCCATTCAGCAACTTCTTTCCAAAGGCACTGAGGGCAAATATTATTGAAAATTCTGTGCATTTGTACAGTATAAAAAGGGTTGCATACTAGCAAATAATTAGAATTGCTATATTTGCCAACAAAAGAATAACTTTATACCCCAAATACCTGAAAAAAATATTTAATTAAATAAAACCAAAAACAAATTGAAGGTTTCCACGTATGTACATATGTATGCTTTATTGATTGTAAAAGCTTGACAAATATGTACATAGATCTTCACGTTGTTTTTTTTATAGTTTTGCCCCACAGATATTCAATAAACATATGTAAGTATCTGTGAAATTTTGTGGATTACAATACGCCACTGCGATTCAACTCTTTGAGTGTGTGTCTCGTCGGGGCGAGGATTTCCGGGATCACTGTGATTGACCCTTCAGTGCTTATACCCATTTTCGGAAAGGCAATTATATGCCCTCCAAAAGTAGGTACATGTAATTGACTCTTCTTTCACATGTTTTTTTCGAATTTGTGTAAACACCTCAGCAGATCTGACATTCTCGGGACACACTTCCAATCTTAAGTCCTCGCTCCCATCCTCCAACTCTTCTACCTGAAATATGAGAAAATAAGTGAGTACGTAAAAATTTATTTACCTTTATTGCATTTCCGTTTTCCAAACTTGCTTTCATCGATTAGAGCAATTTTTCCGGAACCACCAATTTTACCCACAGCCTCTTTTGGTTTATTTGATACAACACAACGGCTTCTCGACAATAGCTGTACCAATCGCAGATGGTAGCTGTTGACAAAATAGCTATAAAACTGTTTTTCCGGACTTTTGTCTGGCACCAATGAGAAGCGTATGCGAACATCAGATAAAATATCTGAGGCAATGGTACCTTCGCATTTTCAAACCAAGTTCCTTTGGCCCTCGATACAGCAGCCAGCGAACGGCAACTACCTACATATACGGCATTTAAAAGACCCCACCATATTATTTTCTGATAGAGTTGGGCTCATGGCCATTTTATGCTTTTTATGCACAATTTATTGCTTAAACTTAAGCCCTCTTGTTCCGCAAAGGCAATGCCCTTCACTCTTGTGCTAAACGTCTCCACAACTTTGGTTATGTTGCACATGTTTCTTATGCCCGGTTTCACAGTCCATACTTATGTTGTGCTTAAGATAAAACAGGAAAATAGTGTTTTACAGTTCATACTTAGGTTATGCTTAAGCACTGAAAATGGGAGGCTTAAGCAATGCTTAAATAACAGCTGATTTTTGTTTTGAATTTGCTTTGAATTTTCAGCGACATCTTGCCTAGCGTAGGGCAAGTGTCCGATCGCTTATACTTTTCCTTCAGTTCCCATAGGTGCTCCGACTCGCTAGTGATGAAATTTGGGTTTCATTTGTTGTTTTCATCAATTTTTGATATAATTTTCCTCGCAAATTTATGTATTGTCTGTTATAATTTAAATATTTCAAACATATTTTTATGAATGACATTTGTAAAACATATGTTGCCCATAACGTTGCCATATATCATAATATAATTTTATAGAAATTAAGCATTGACTGTGAAACGTAAACGACTACTCAGTTTGCAACAATGCTTAGCTAAGATTTTATTAAGGCACAACTTAAGTATGGACTGTGAAACCGGGCATTAGTGTATGCCACCTTATGCCCAAGAATTGTTCAAATCCAATCAAAACAGTTCAAGCCCCCAGGAAACCGTATATTTAGACCCCGGTACCTATTTTCAGATTTTGTTATGTATTCTTGCAATGTTAAAATAATAAAAAATTTATATTAAAAATATTAACTTACATTTTTTTACTTGAAAATTCTGAATCTAGACTTAAATATTCACGCGGAACGGAAGGAATAAGCTGGGGTCAAAGTAGAAGTTTCGAAGACCTTTGTAGAGAACTCGGAAATGTGAAATTCTTTTAGTTACTTGGGCAAGTTATAGGCAACTTGACTATTATTTTGTTAATTTAGTTAATAATTTGAATTACATTTTTTTTTTTATTTTACGTAATTCATTATTTCTTAAAATACTTAATTTTCTTAATACTTATCTGTACTTAAATAAAAACTATTCAGCAAAATTTTTTTGCAAATTGTATCGATTCTACATTAACCGAAGGAACATCGTTCCTGCCTGGTGTCCCACCACACCACATTTCTTTTTTTTTCTTTAAATTATCACCTACTATTAATATTTCAAGAAAAACAGTTTTAGAAAAAAATTAGAAATTTATTTTTCATAAAACAAACAAAATTTTTAATACTCAGATCGTGGGAACCCCGGTACCCGGTTGCTAAAAGACGTCGGTAAAGTTGGTTACTAACAAGGGTTAATTTAATTGCCTTTGGGTGCATATAATATTTAATATTATTATACATACATATACTTACATATATTGAAATTTAGTATTTATTATATATATTTTATATTTATCTTTGTATTTATTTACAATTTTTTTTAGATGAGGTCCCAACCCAATTGTTTCAACCGGTGCGCCCGTACAAAAGTTGCTGCGTTAGCAACTGTGCGGGTGGAGCAAAACTTTTTACGTTTCCTAAAACGGAACCTGCTAGAAACAATTGGGTAAAGGCCTGCAATCTTCAGTTACCAGTGAAAAAAAATTTATATATACTTATGTGAAAGACATTTTCACAATAAAGATATTTCGTTAAGGCGGATTTTGAATGAAGCTGTTCCTGTGCTAACTTTAAAATTTGAAGCTGACGAAACTAGTCAGCAATCGCCACAGTGGGTTTTGCCGCCGGTTGTACAAACATATGATGTTTTAAAAACCGATTGTAAACCACCTAATGATATTTCATTTGAAGAGATGGGGAGTACAAAGCATTACGCTCGAGTAGCAAGGGGTTTTCAAAGCAATTCTTTGAGGCAAATGAAAAAGATTAAAGAGCTAAAAAGGAAAGTTTTCCTGTTGACAAAAAAATGTCAAGCTCTGGAAAAAAAAGGTCATACTAACAAGCGATGCAAATGAACATGCGATAACATTCGCAAAGATGATTTTGAAAAAAAAAAACTATTATCTAACACCTATAACTTTATGCGCGACGATTTGGGGTTTGCATTGCCCCACAAAAAAACACTTTTGCGTTGGCGTCCGGTCCGGTATGTCTGCCCCGGTATCGACGAGAAAGTCTTGAGCAATTAAAAAAAATTGTTCAAGAAATGAAAACAGAAGAACGCATACGCCAATTAATTTTCGACGAAGTCTCAATCAAAAAAGATCTGACGTATAACAAAGTACGAGATGTGATTGATGGCTTCGTTGATAATGGAGAAGGTCACCGGGAAAGCGTGATCGGCAATAAGTTGCTTTTTTATGTTAAAAGGCTTAGTCGCAAAATGGAAATATGTTATTTCCTATTACGTGTCAAAAGATGGCGTCAAAAGTGAGAATTTGTTAGATATGCTCAAGAGCAATATAAATGCCTCAGAAGAAATAGGGCTTAAAATTAAATCAATAGTGTGCGACCAATGTACACCAAATACCAAATTGAGGCACCTATTAGGCGCTACGTTAGAAAAACCATATTTCTTTCATAATGAAAGAAAAATATATATGATATTTGACTATTGCCATTTAATAAAATGCATGCGCAATATGTTATTAAAGTATGACGTTGAAACCCAAGATGGGCTGACAACTTTTAAAGTTGTATGAAAAATATATGCCATAGACCAGGCGAACGTTAATTTTAAAATGTGCCCTAAATTAACCTATTCGCATGTGTACCCCGGAAACTTGGAAAAAATGTCAGTGTCAAGAGCGACACAAGTATTTAGCAATGCGGTCGCCGCGTTTATGTCAATAAACGAAAATTTATTGGGCTCCGATGAGCACTTAAAAAAATGCGCTAAAGCAACCCAACTGCAGGTGAAAAGAATGAATGATCTGTTCGACGAATTGGATTGCAAGACGCTTTGCAATCCAAATCCGCGAAGACGGAAAATACAAGGAGGTTGTATTGAAAAAATTAATAGATTAAAAGATCACATCGAATATATACATAAAAAATATAAAAAAGTCCAACAGACAAATATTGTGCCTGGACTCATTTTTTTTCATATATGTACATATTCAAAGAATATTCGAATGCATCCTTTATACTCTTTGGGAGAATGAACCAGGATGCACTGGAAAACTTTTTCTATAGGATACGGGCAAATTTAGGATGTAATAGTCATCCATCAGCACACGAGATGCAATATATTGTTGCAAGGCTAGCGTCCATGCATGTCCATGGAACAAATATGTATTCCAGATGAGCACTTTGCTCAGACTGAAAAAGCAGCCGAGATACAGGTTCGTCACTACTATACTGGATATGCCATATACCAGAAGGTTTTATGTAGATTGAAGTGCGACAAATGTGTAATTTCAATGCGAAATACTGATAGTTCTTTGGAAGACTCATCGGAAGCCCTTATAAAGTCTAAAAATTATAAAAGCGCAGATGATCTAAGGCTGGTTAATCCCGATGATAAAATCTTCGAAATAAGCCTCCTAAAAATGAGCTGCTATAAAGAACTCTTTATAGCAAATTCCGGCAGGGTGGGTATAAAATCGATGATTTTAGCCCAGATTACTGCAATTACAAAACAGAAATACCCAGAATAGCGAGGCTGGAGATTGCCTCGAACATAGGCATCAATTTCTATATTTTTTGATAACAATTTTACTGTTCAAAAACGTGAAATGGCTGGCACACCAGCAGGAAGAGCTTCATAAAAATGAAGTTAGGGCGAAGTATTACAATAAAAGAGAGAAGTTAAAGAAACTGGTAGCGTAGATTGTAGGCCATATTCAATTTTTCTGGCAATTTTCGTGTTATAAAATGTATAAAAGGATGGGGTCATGTGTAGAAGTTCACGCAAGTGAGGAAAGTTCTCTGATCGCCACTCACTTGGGAGTGGCCAGAAACGATTCTTTTACATATGACTCAAGCAGCTCACGACTTCCGGTCTTTGACCAAGTATCCTCTGGGTAGCCTAAGAACATCCGTTTGAAGGCGAGCTAAAGTGAGAAGGCGAAACACCCCTGCATAGGGTTGTGCGCTGGGTTTGGGACCCGCCACGTAAAAAAACACCCCCAATGAAAAAGCACAAACAGCCTCGGATGAGAGCCCCCCCTTTTGATGACGACCATGGCAAACGAAATAAGGACTGTGATTTGAGGGCATGCACCTGGAATGTCCGGTCCCTTAATTGGGAAGGTGCCGCTGCCCAGCTGGTAGATGTCCTCGTAAAGATAAAGGCTGACATCACCGCCGTCCAAGAAATGCGATGGACGGGACAAGGACAGAGACGAGTAGGTCCTTGTGACATTTACTACAGTGGCCATATAAAGGAGCGCAAGTTTGGTGTTGGATTCGTGGTGGGAGAGAGACTCCGTCGCCGAGTACTATCATTCACTCCGGAGAATGAACGTCTAGCCACAATCCGCATCAAAGCGAGGTTCTTCAACATAACGCTGATTTCCGCCCACGCCCCGACGGAAGAGAAGGACGATGTGACCAAAGATGCCTTTTATGAGTGCTTGGAGCGCACTTATGAGAGATGCCCCCGCCACGATGTCAAAATCGTGCTTGGCGACTTCAATGCCAGGGTGGGCAAAGAAGGTATCTTTGGCACTACGGTCGGTAAATTCAGCCTCCACGCGGAAACATCCCCAAATGGGCTGAGGCTGATCGACTTCGCCGGGGCCCGAAATATGGTTATCTGTGGTACTAGATTCCAGCATAACCAGATCGATCATGTTGTGATAGACGGAAGACACGTCTCCAGTGTTTGAGATGTGCGTGCGCTCCGAGGTCCTAACATCGACTCGGACCACTATATTGTTGCAGCCAAAATACGCACCCGCCTCTGTGCAGCAAAAAACGCACGCCAACAAACACAAGGATGGTTCGACGTCGAGAAGCTGCAATCACAACAGACAGCCGAACGTTTTTCTACTCGGCTTTCACTCCTGCTCTCTGAGAGCACTCGTCAACAACTCGGTATAAGGGAACTGTGGGACGGCATTTCAAACTCCTTACGTACAGCTGCAACCGAAACCATTGGTTTTCGGAAAGTGCAGAAGAACAGCTGGTACGACGAGGAGTGCCGTGTCGCAGCGGAGAGAAAACAGGCTGCCTACCTCGCAACGTTACGATCGACCACAACACGTGCGGGATGGGATAGATACCGAGAGTTGAAGAGGGAAGCGAGACGCATTTGTAGACAGAAAAAGAAAGAGGCCGAAATGCGTGAGTACGAAGAGCTTGATAAGCTGGCCGACAGGGGTAATGCTCGAAAATTCTACGAAAAGATGCGGCGGCTTACAGAAGGTTTCAAGACCGGAGCATACTCTTGTAGAACCCCCAAAGGTGATCTAGTTACCGATGCCCAGAGCATACTTAACTTATGGAGGGAACACTTCTCCAGCCTGCTGAATGGCAGTGAACGCACAACACCAGGAGAAAGCGAACCCGATACCCCAATCGATGACGATGGAGCAGACGTTCCATTGCCCGACCATGAAGAAGTTCGAATAGCAATTGCCCGCCTGAAAAACAACAAAGCGGCAGGGGCCGATGGATTGCCGGCCGAGCTATTCAAACACGGCGGCGAAGAGCTGATAAGGTGCATGCATCAGCTTCTTTGCAAAATATGGTCGGACGAAAGTATGCCCAACGATTGGAATTTAAGTGTGCTATGCCCAATCCACAAAAAAGGAGACCCCACAATCTGCGCCAACTACCGTTGGATTAGCCTCCTCAATATCGCATATAAGGTTCTGTCGAGCGTATTGTGTGAAAGATTAAAGCCCACCGTCAACAAACTGATTGGACCTTATCAGTGTGGCTTTAGACCTGGTAAATCAACAACCGACCAGATATTCACGATGCGCCAAATCTTGGAAAAGACCCGTGAAAGGAGAATCGACACACACCACCTTTTCGTCGATTTCAAAGCTGCTTTCGACAGCACGAAAAGGAGCTGCCTTTATGCCGCGATGTCTGAATTTGGTATCCCCGCAAAACTAATACGGCTGTGTAAACTGACGTTGAGCAACACAAAAAGCTCCGTCAGAATCGGGAAGGACCTCTCCGAGCCGTTCGATACCAAACGGGGTTTCAGACAAGGCGATTCCCTATCGTGCGACTTTTTCAACCTGCTTCTGGAGAAAATAGTTCGGGCTGCAGAACTTACCAGAGAAGGTACCATCTTTTATAAGAGTGTACAACTGCTGGCGTATGCCGATGATATTGATATCATCGGCCTCAACACCCGCGCCGTTAGTTCTGCTTTCTCCAGACTGGACAAGGAAGCAAAAGAAATGGGTCTGGCAGTGAACGAGGGCAAGACGAAATATCTCCTGTCATCAAACAAACAGTCGTCGCACTCGCGACTTGGCACTCACGTCACTGTTGACAGTCATAACTTTGAAGTTGTAGATAATTTCGTCTATCTTGGAACCAGCGTAAACACCACCAACAATGTCAGCCTAGAAATCCAACGCAGGATAACTCTTGCCAACAGGTGCTACTTCGGACTAAGTAGGCAATTGAGAAGCAAAGTCCTCTCTCGACAAACCAAAACCAAACTCTATAAGTCTCTCATAATTCCCGTCCTCCTATATGGTGCAGAGGCTTGGACGATGACAACAACCGATGAGTTGACGTTGCGAGTTTTCGAGAGAAAGGTCCTTTGCGCGTTGGCCACGGCGAATATCGCATCCGATGGAACGATGAGCTGTACGAGATATACGACGACATTGACATAGTTCAGCGAAGTAAAAGACAGCGGCTACGCTGGCTAGGTCATGTTGTCCGGATGGATGAAAACACTCCAGCTCTGAAAGTATTCGACGCAGTACCCGCCGCGGGAAGCAGAGGAAGAGGAAGACCTCCACTCCGTTGGAAGGACCAAGTAGAGAAGGACCTGGCCTCGCTTGGAATATCCAATTGGCGCCACGTAGCGAAGAGAAGAAACGACTGGCGCGCTGTTGTTGACTCGGCTATAATCGCGTAAGCGGTGTCTACGCCAGTAAAGAAGAAGAAGAAGAAGAAAATGTAAAAGAACTATACAAGTATAAAAGTACATTAGTGAAATAACGAAAACACATTCTTCTCTTCTCATTTCAGATTCTTCAAAAACTAATATTGTTCTTTTGTTTTTCTTTCATGGTAGAATTAAGTTGTAAATAGTTTGTAGTAGTAGTTTTAGTATTGGTAGTTAGTTTTAGCTTTGAAAAAAGCTGGTGAAAAAGGCCTAATCTTTATTGATTAGGTTGTGTAAGAATTTGTGGTTATAGGTAGACAAATTCTAAAAATCGTGTTTTACTAAAATTATATTTTCTTAATAACTTTATACATTTATGTATGTATTTTTCTAATAAAATGAATTTTCTTTTTATTTTTCTTTGCAGATTTTCAATAAAATTAAATAAGTTTTTTAATAAATTTAAATAATTTTTTTAACAAAATTAAATAAATTTAAGTAAATTTACATGTATATCATTTGTATTTAAATATCAATAAATTTTTTAAAAATTATTTGCCCTAGTTGTCCATTTTATTTTCTCACACATTTCAGCCGATTTTTATACCCTGAACAGGGTATATTAAGTTTGTCACGAAGTTTGTGACACCCAGAAGGAATCGTCAGAGACCCTATAAAGTATATACAGTATGTCAACTATTTGATCACACAAATTTCCAAAAACATTCTATTTTGTTCTTTTTTATTTAAACAAACGTTTGAATAAAAGGGAGAAGTTCACTAAGTAGGCCTATGCAAGAACAGTTAGTAAGTGTGAAATTACCCAAAATGTGCCGTTACTTTTTAGAGAATATTTACAAATGTAGACAAAGGCATGTGATCAATTAGTTGACTTTGTGAAGTAAAGGGATAGTAATCGCCTTAATATTGCTCTGAGATTCAAATATTTCTTTTGATTCTTTAAATAATAGTTGTGGAATCTTTATATTCGTGTTTCTAGTAAAAGGTAAGTTTTTTTTTATTGTTTTTCTTTGTTATTTTCTTAAGTTTGGCTTGACTATAGATGAAAAAACTAAGTGCAACAAAAATGGACGAAACAAAAGGCTTATTCATTTAAACACAACACATAGAGAAATTGCAAGACTTGTTGGGGTTTCTGTAGGCGTGATTTCAAAAGTAAGACAATCAATGGGCCCTTTATGTGTAAAAAACACTCCTGGAAAAAAGCCAATTTTGAATGCCACCTTGGAACGGCGCATTGTTAGGCAGATAAAGTTTGGTGTGCATGAGAATGCGGGCCAAATCAGACGTGATCTCTCCCATAGGGATGGAGTTAATGTAACAAGTGAAGCTATAAGGAAGAAATTGCGGAAAAACGGATTCCACGGACGTGCCAAAGTAAAAAAACCACTCTTGACAAAACGACACCGTAAATTGAGACTCCAATTTGCAAAAAAATATAAAACCTACACCCAAAATGACTGGATGCGAGTCATATAGTCCGACGAGACAAAAATAAACCGTCTGGGAAAAGATGGGCGGCAATGGATTTGGAGGAAACCCCGAGAGCCTTTGACTAGCCGTATTGTTCAACCAACGGTCAAGTTTGGAGGCGGTAATATATTGATGTGGGGGTGTATGAGGATGGAGGGGGTAGGAGAGTGCGTAAGAGTTGCCGGACGAATGGATGCCAACCAATATGTCCATATCCTTCAACAAGGTTTGTACAAGAGTCTGGAAGTGTGGGGCAAGAATGTGTCGGACGTCATCTTCCAGCAAGATAATGATCCGAAACACACTTCTCGTGTAGCTAAAGCTTGGCTTCAAAACAACGGTTTTGAAGTACTCGACTGGTCCCCTCAATCGCCAGACCTCAACCCAATCGAACATGCTTGGGTTGAGGTCAAGCGTGCGATTTCTGATGCCCAAAGTGAGTGTCAGAATCTTGACGATTTATGGCAGATGGCTAAAAATTCCTGGAAAAATATTAGCGGAGATTTCTGCAGAAAGGTGGTCGATTCAATGCCCAAATGAATTGAGGCAGTAATCAAAGCAAAAGGGGATCATATTAAGTATTAAGTAAAAAAATCGTTTATGTCAACCAATTGATCAAATGTGCAGTGGAGACATTTTTTAAAATTCTATAAAATCTAGCAAGTGTTTGAAAAACAAATGTGTTAATTTTATTTTATTACTTTCAATTGTTTTGTATATAAAATAAAAATGGATTGTCATTATAAATAAAAAAGTTGCAAACAAAAACCTTTTTCTGATACCCAGATGTGATCAAATAGTTGACATACTGTATATAAATGATCAGTATGTCGAGCTCAGTCGATTTAACCATGTTCGTCTGTCTGTCCGTCTGTCTGTATATATGTATACGAACTAGTCCCTCAGTTTTTAAGATATCGTTTTGCAATTTCGCAAACGTCATTTTCTCTTCAATAAGCTGCTCATTTGTCGGAACGGCCGATATCGGACCACTATAACATATCAATCAAATGCTTGTATGGAAAACTATCACATTTGGCAAGATATATTCACGAAATTTGATATACAGCTACTCACACTCAAAATGGGACACTGCGAAAAGTCCACAATTCCTCTATTTTAAACTCAAAATTGAAGCCTTGCTTAAGTTTCAAAGTTTATTTTCAATATAATTCATTTTATTAATAATATTCAAAGACAAAACAAAACAATTTTTCCTTTTATTTCATAAAACAAATAAATAATTTGCATTTTGGTTTGAACATTGCTTAAATTGAAGCTCACTCTTAAAGTGGGACACTAAAATTATTTTATTATAATATTGCTTTGGACGCATGATTAGTATTTGGTTGACTTCCCATTGCTGGCAATCACAGCATGCAGACGTCGGGGCATACTTCCCACTAAATTTTTGCAAAATTCTGGCTCAATATTATACCACTCTTCCTTTACAGCGTCCTTCAGAGCGGTAATATTTTTCACTCTACGTTTGGCAACTCTTTTTTTCAATTCCGCCCACAAATGCTCAATTACGTTTAAGTCTGGAGACTGGGGAGGGGTCTCCAATACTTTCGGGCAATTATAGAGTAGCCAGTTTCGCGCATTCCAAGATTTATGCTTCGGATCGTTATCCTGGTAAAACACGAAGTCGTCTTTTATGCCGAGATTTTCGGCGCTTTCCTTCACAGTTTCTTTAAGAATATCAATATAATACTTAGAGTCCATTATTCCGTTGACGAAGTGTATTTTACCGACTCCAGACTCAGACATACACCCCCATATCATAAGAGACCCACCGCCATATTTTACTGTTTTTTTAATCGCCGCATCACGAAGTTCAGTACGAGGTTTCCGCCAAGCAAATCTTTTTCCATCCGGCCCAAAGAGATTTATTTTAGTTTCGTCTGTAAAAAGAACCTAAAACGATTACGAGAGAATTAAAAAAGTTAGGTAAAATTTAAAATAATTACACTTACTTTGGACCAGAACGATGTATTGTCATTTATGTGTTTTCGAGCAAAGTCATATCTCAACTGTTGATTTTTCTGAGATATTAACGGTTTTCGGCGGCATGCTCTGCCGTGAAAATTATTACTCCTAAAGACTCGTCGAACTGTTTCAGCACTAACATCTACATTTTTTATTTCCTTTAACTTATTTTTTACGTCAACTGCTGACAAGAGTGGGTCGTTCTCGATTTGTTTTAAACAATATCTCTTGTCGCGGTCGGATAATTTGCATCTACCAGCGCAATTTCGTTTTTTATTTTCAATATTATTAGTGGCTTTAAAACGCTTAATGATATTAAATACCGTGCTCTTCTTCTTATTAACTATTTTGGATATTTCTCTTACCGATTTGTTGTTTTTGTAATTATTTATTACAATCTGTCTTTCTTCGACTGTAGTCTGACGCTTTTGTGACATTTTGAAGAAATTAACATCCGAACACAATGAAATATAACAACACACTGATTTAAGTAGAAATTGCCGACTGCAGCGTCCGGAAAATAGCGGTACTTTAAAAAAATTGCACGTGTCCCACTTTGAATGTGAGCATACAGTAACTAGATGAATATGTAAAAATGCCAATATTTTGAAAATCAAACTGTACAAAAAAATCAAAAACGTAATTTTAGTTAAGTTTCAATGTAATGACATAAAATAAAAAACAAAATTCGACAACATTACTGCACAAGTAAGAGATATTTAAGATGAATGATACAAAATAAGTAGTTTTCAGTAGTGTCCCATTTTGAGTGTGAGTAGCTGTATGTTATTTTCTAAGGCAACAATGTAATCTCCGAAGAAATCGTTCAGATCGGTTAACTATAGCATATAGCTTCCATACAAACTGGACACATAAGTAGTTACTAACAGAAATGCACTTGTGAAGGGTATTTAGCTTGGTGCAACCGAAGTTAACGTTTTTTCTTGTTGTATAGAAATTTGACCAGCGTAGAAGCAAAATGCAAAACAATCATACATAATTTATTATGTCGTTTGCACATTTGTCTGCATGTTTGCGAAAGCAAATGTTCTACAAAAGCATATTTTTATACTTAAAATTATTTGAACCATGCATAACCAAACAATACTTAAAACAACGCCCCGAATGTGTCAATGGTGGTGTTGGTGGTAAGCTCTTGAAAAGTCACGATGTGAACACAGGTTTGAATCTCGACAGAATTTATTTTTAATTTTTGCGTTTCAACATCGTATACCAGGGATGGGCACATTTTTAGCCCACAAAATTAGCAAAGTGCGCAAGAGGGGTAGATGAGGGGAATATCGGTTTACGGAGAGAAGGGCATAACAAATGGTGAAAAGTTGCGAAGAAATCAATTGCATTCCTCCGTAACTTAATGTTCATCGCAGAGTCAGGGATAATGGAATGCCCAACTTATTCCAGTGTGAGAGCGCATCAAAATAAGCGTTTTTTATAACATTTTCCATTGTAGCCAGATCGAACAAAATAAGAATTTTTGGGCATTTAAATTAAAATGCCCAATTGCACTTTCCACACCACCCAGGAGGTATGCAAAACGGCGCGTTACCAAAGTTAGTTTTGGGTGCTTGGTTCCCCTTTAGGCCTATATCACCCATTAATAAATTTATTTACATAAACATCAACAAAACGATAACAATTCATTAGTGTATAACGAAAAAAAAACCAAACCATAAAATTATACATATGTACATATAACGAATAAAACAAAACAATAACAATTCATATAAAAAATATATAAAAATATCACAGTAATATATGTATATACATACATACAAATGTCTACATTTACATCCCAAATCTAATTTTCCTTAAAAAAAAAAATTGCTTTCTTATTTAAGAGCCTCTTTATCCCAACTGTTTACATTTATAATATTTTTACTTTTTTATTTTCCATCGTAAGCTTAAGTTCGCTTATTGTAACCACTAAAAAATAAAAAAAATTTAAACCTATAGGTGTGAAACACACAAAATTTTATTTTTAAAATTAGGGACAGAAAGGTCTTTATTTAAAAATTTTGTTAAAAAGTATATTCTAATTCTAATAAAAAGGGCTAAAACTATTTTTGGGTCACAATTATCACAACACAAAAACGGGCTAACATCTTTCATTTTATTAAAAAGAATATCTCCTAATCCTATTTTATGGCAATTACTGTCGAATTCTTCTAAAAATCTTGTTTCCAAAATTTTTACGAATGCAATAAAATCCTCAGGCGGCTTGACTAAGTTGCATTTGTCTATTTGATTTTGATGCATGAAGATGAATTCTTCCGAAGGAATTTCATCTCCTAAATATGGTAAAGGCGGGGAACATGTGTGCAGTTTGAAAATTTGTAAATAAAAATAGCCGCAAAAGTAGCTAAACACATTTTCTTTAAAAAAATTAATTTCTAAATTGCTATCTAATGCGATTCATCCAACGAGAGAGTGTTCAGGCCGTGGTAAACCTTGAAAATCCTGCCAAGAAAGGTCAGTCAATAGTGAATCATTACACACATTAAGTAGAACATTATTACTATGTTCGGAAATTACTGTAGCATCAGGTTCTAAAGGCAGCTCACAGTTTCCTTTTGTTACGACGTTTACGTAACGTAAGCCCCATGATTTCCTAAACAAACTAGAGAACATATAGGGCGTTACTTTAGTACCTCCTCTGCTTCGAATTTGCCCAAAAAAATGTTCGAAACTGTACTGACTTAGTCGTCTCGTCTTCAAGTACGGAAAACCTGAGTGTGACAAAAATCGCCACATTCTTCTCAAACTGTTAATATTTAACACCCACCCCTTTATAAAACTAAAATTATTAGTTGTGTTGCTTTCTAAATCGTCTACGACCCGAATAGTTTTTAAAACTTTTTCTGCCTCATTTAAAAACTCTAACTGTTCAGGGAAACCTACAAACACTTTTTTAGTGGGTACAACAGCCTCAACGAAACTGCTATTTAAAATATCAAATAATTTATTAAAAAGCGAAACGAATTCCGCGGTATTAATAAAGCTTCTACTATTCGAGCTTAAGGCTCCCGAGCTACATATATAGGGACAACATACCAGAAGCTACCGTATTACTCAATACTTCAGACGCGAATTTAACCTTCATTTTTTGGAAGGTATTTGGATAAATATGAGCATCGGTTAATTTATGCGCACACCGATAACTCGACTTAGAGTCGGTTTCATAAAAATGAACAAAACTGTATTTTTTAAATTTGTAAACAGTTACGACTACTTTTTTATCAAATGGGGGCTATCGTAAAAAAATACACTTTCTTGCCATTAATATTAAAAGAAGGCCGTGACGCTGAAACACCTAACAAAATAGCGAAATTCTGAAAATTGGTGCCCTGGTCGCAAACAAAATGGCAAGGAATTAGTCCTATATTTTGCAGTTGGGTAATGGCTTCAAGAATGTATTTCTTGAGGACATCCCCTTTGCAGGAACCTTTTACGAATAAATAAGCCAATGGGTGGGACCAAGGCTCTCCACCTATACCTTGCACCACTATAGTCATTGCAGTAGTTGCTAATCTAGAAGTGCGATTTTCATCGCCATTGTCCTCAATACCTATGTACATATGTATGTATCACTCTATCGAATTTCCTATCATACTGCAAATGACATTTCAGTGACATTTCATCACATGAAACCGACACGAACTTTTGTTCGAAAGTGAATCGCCTACTCCTAATCTCTAACGATTTTGTGCTACTTTGGGTGCAACCTGGGAAACGGGGCCTGTCTGTAACAAAGTTTTCCAAAGTACTTTCGGATGGAAAATCTAATTGGTACTTTAAGTGCCGATAAGCAACTGGCAATAGAAAAAAAATACCCAAAATCATCGTTTTCAAAAAATTGTCATATCGCCGACCATGGGTACGGCGATTACAAGCACCTAACTGAGGAGGAACTTCACTACAAACTAAAGAAAGAGTTTCTGACTGTTCCCTAAATGAGCTATTCCTTGGCTGTTCCCTACATCTTTCTAACTCTGCGGCCATTTCAACTAACTGGGCCTTTAAACTCCTATTTTCCTGCCCTTTTTCTTCTAACTTTATTTTCAAAACCCTTTTCTCCTCCCTGAATTTCTTCTTCCTTTCTGTACCTGTTGTCAGAGCCCTACCTGCTTGCGCGGCCTTATCAAAATTAAGAGATATATCCTCCTCAAAAAAATGGACGAGGCTCTAAAATTCCATCCTCTATCTCACTTTCAATAATTGGAAAAAGCTGTCTCGATGCATTGTGTGCATTTGAGACAGCTTCTTCAACTTGGGGAGCAAAATCTTCGAAACCCAATAAAATTGTATTTTTTACATTAGAATTTGGGACGTCAAATGTAGGCTCAACTTTTAAATTGATATCGGGAACGGCCCTCGAACGCAATCGCTTTTCAAGGCGCATTTTCGCCGCTCACAAGCAAAAATATGTTGAGCCAACATTTACGCCTATTTAAAAGAAAAAGAAAGGATATAAAATAACTAAATACATATATTAAATATAGTGCAAAAATACCAAACATATAAACATATCTATTCAAATGAACCGGTATATTCGTTACATTTAAATATTTAAAAAATTAAATTTCAAAATATCGAAACTTTTTCTTACAATTTTTTATCCGCTTAATTGAATTTAATTATTTAAATTAAATATGTATTTAAGAAATTAAATTTCAAAATACCGAAAAGTATCGATAATTCTATTACACTTTTTCTGTGTTTTTTTTTTTTTTTTTTTTTGTTTAATTGTAACACCGGATTTTTATTATTCATTATTCAGTCACTTTTTGCATTATTTATAGTCTATTAAAATTACTTACCGTTCGAGATCCGATCCCTCGTTGGGAAATCTAAATACGGTATTTCCCTCGCTGCAGCCCACAATGCACTTTTTCCCCATTGGCGTTTTCGGCATTTTCGCTGTAAATTAATATGTGATTTATATATAATTATGTACTCAAATTTTATGGTACTTACGTTTACATTTGCTGATTTATATTTATTATAATTTATGTATTTAAACAATTTTCCTTCACTTTATTCACTATTCACTTGTTCTTCACTACTTCACTAATTCTTTTTTCTGCGAAGAAACGATGGCCGTTACGACTTCCTCAATTCTAATATTATTTTGGCGCGATTTCAATCTGGTCGCCTCTTTTCTTTCAATAGCGAAACGTCAACACCTATCCAATCCAGTCAACTGTCAAAATTCGGTAGGTGAGCGGCTCTCACATTTCCAGTGATAGGAGAGTTGGGGATCTCTTTATCTCTGGTGTCAGTATTGCCGCAACCACTCTGCCAGAGATAAATTTTAAAACCTAACACGGCAACACACTATAGCAGATTTGAGGCATTTGAACGTTTTAGTAGTGGAATATTTGGGGGCAACCCGTACCAAGTGACTAATTAGTAGTAGAAATTTGGGGGCAACCCGAACCAAGTGCCTAATTTGTAGTAGAATATTTAGGTGCAACCCGTACCAAATGCCTAATTTGTAGTAGATTTTTGCGTATGTGTTACTGAAAAATGAAGGATTGGTTACTTGTAGGTTTATACAATGCTTCATACGCAGCATTTCTTTTGTTTTTGTTTTTATAGCGCTCGATTTTTATTTGCCACAGTTCTGGAAAACTTCGATAAAGTTCAAAGAACTCTTTCCAAAATTGCTCGTTCGTGCGCGACACCATACACTGCGTGCATCATGCAGCCCTTCACACGTTCACACTTGTGTGACACACCACCAGGAAAATTAAACATGTTTGTTTTCCTTTACACCAGGGATGGGCACATTTTAAGCCCGCAAAGTTAGCAAAGTGCGCACGGAAGCTAGATGAGGGGAATATCAGTTTACGGAGAGAAGGGCATAACAAGTTGCGAAAAGTTTCGAAAAAATCAATTACATTCCTCCGTTACTTAATGTTCATCGCAGAGTGCAAGAATAAAGGGATGTTTAACTTATTCCAGTGTGAGAGCGCCTCAAAATAAGCGTTTTTTATAACATTTTCCATTATGGCCAGATTGAACAAAATAATAAGTTTTGGGCATTTATCAACCCAACACCCAACATTTAGTACGAATAATTATTACTAAATAGTAGTTATTTATTATATGGAGAAACTATTTAAATCTTTTTGAAGTATATTAGAACAACTGACTTTTGACCTTTCAATACCCAATAAAAGGATTTAAGCTAGTTAGCTCACAATCATTAAATGTTTTTAATCATTTTCTATTGAAAATAATACCATGTTGCTTCAAATTACAAAACGTTTCATCAAAAACCTTTAAATTTTCCAAATTTATTTAATTTTCATTGTTTTACATTTTTTATAAGTGGTCTTGAACGATGCAACAAATCCCTCCGTTTACATATTTTTTTGGTAAGATTTCAATCTGGCCATCGCCCGTTTCCAATTGATAAACGTCAAAACCTACTGAACTCGATTAGCTGTCAAAGTTCAGTAGGTTTTGACGTTTAGCAATTGCTCTCTCACTTCCAGGCAGAGTGGTTGCGGCAATATTGACCAGAGATAAAGAGATGTTTAACTCCTCTCTCACTGGAAGTGAGAGAGCAATTGTTAAACGTCAAAACCTACTGAACTTTGACAGCTAATCGAGTTCAGTAGGTTTTGACGTTTAGCAGTTGGAAAAGAGGGACGACCAGATTAAAATCCCGCCAAATTATTATTCGAATGGAGACATTTTTCATTTTTTTGTCTCCATTTGTAACGGCCATTATTTCGAAGAATACCGAAGGTGAAACAGCACGCAGATTGAAAGATGTGAGTATATTTTAATTTTTATTAAGTAAATTTGCATTTATTTAATACTTTTTTATTTTATTTTACAGACAAAATGCCGAAAACAACCAGCAGTTGGAAGAAATGTGTTGTTGGCTGCAACGAGGGAGGAAGGATATTTAGTTTTCCAAACAGTGGAACGGACCTCGAACGGTGAGTGAAAAACATTAAATAGTGCAAAAAGTGTTTTTAAATTTGTGAAAAATTTCGAATAAATAAGTGTTTCTATTGTGCAATTAAAATAGTAATTTTGAATAATGAAATTGAGTTTCCGCGTGTTTTTAAGTGTGATGTGCTGAACAAGTAGAGCGCGACAGACTGCAAGCGACATCTGTCAAATATTAAAATACACACGTTCTTATGGACACAGTTATGTAGTCGTGCAGCTGCCTCAATAACTTTGTCCTTAAGAATATTTTAATATTTGACAAATGTCGCTTGCAGTCTGTCGCGCTCTACTTGTTCAGAGCGTAACTGTCAATTTATTGTCATTGCCGTTAATTAACTAAATAAATTGTTTTAAAGTAACGATTTATCATTGAATATTTATGGTAGTCATAAAAAATAATTTTACTTCTAAATATTCATTAAATATGCACTTTTTGCACTATTATTATTATTAGTATACATATTTTATTGTTATATACAGTGGCTCCATCGCATAATCGGACAGAAGTTTATCTAATATTAATGTGCTCCAAACATAAAGATAAAAAAGCAGAATGTATTTTTTTTTTTTTTGCTTTGATTTACCCTTCATAATCCTGTCCCTCTCATCAATAAAAAAAACAGTTATCCTTTACGATAACTGTAAATTTGAGTAGCAAAACATAAATATCTCAATTTTTTGCACTCAACGAATAATCGGACAAATCAACATAGCAATGCTAAATGTGCCGTTATTTTGTAAATGCGCACTTTACAATCACATTTTTTGGTCTTATTTAGTCATAAATGATATTTAGTCGCAGAAGAGTTTAGAATTTTCTAAATTATTTTTAAAATGGCTCCAAACGGAAAGCAAACTTCGCTCGAAATAAGGCAACTAATAGTGAAATTGAATGGTGAAGGTAAAACCGTCCGAGAAATCGCTGAATTGGTAGGAAGAAGTAAATCCACGGTCCATGATGTGATCAAGAGGTTCCATCATGAGTTCAGATTGGCTAATAGAAGCAGAGAAGGTCAAGGTAAAATATTATCTGTGCGAGAAGAGCGTTCTATAGTAAAGGAAATCGCAAAAGATCCTTTCAAAACGGCAAAAGAACTCAAAATTTCTTTAAAAAATCGTTGTGATAAAGATGTCTGCCTAAATACTATTCGTAATACGTTACACAAATACGATTACCATGGTAGAATTGCAAGAAAAAAACCTTTCATTAGCCATCAAAATAAAAACAAAAGGCTCAAATATGCTAAGGAGTATTTATTAAAATCAGAAGACTTTTGGAATCAGGTAGTTGCACATTATTTCATCTCAAAATACATTTATTTTGATAGTTTTCCCTGTTTTCAGGTTTTGTTCACTGATGAAAGCAAATTTAATTTGCATGGATCAGATGGCAAAATGTTTGTGTGGCGTAAACCAAATGCCGAATTTGCTCAAAAAAATACAAAAGCCACTGTGAAGCACGGAGGGGGCTCTGTCATGGTTTGCGGATGCATGTCAAGTGCTGGAGTAGGCAATTTGCATTTTATTGATGGTAAAATGGACAAATTTGGCTATCTCAATATTTTGAAACAAAATGTTAAGCAAAGTGCGGAGAAGTTGGGTATCGCGAACCATTTTGCTTTTTATCAAGACAACGACCCCACGCACACATCGGGCGTTGCAAAGCTTTGGTTGATACACAACTGCCCTAAACTAATACAAACACCACCGCAGAGCCCTGACCTTAATGTAATCGAGCATTTGTGGGAGGAATTAGCTAGAAGAGTGTATCAGAAAAAGTTTAACACGTTAGGTGAGCTAAAGGAGGCCTTATTACAGGCTTGGAATTCCATAGAGCCGGAGGTTTGTCAAAACTTGGTAAAATCTGTTCCCCAGCGCTTACAGGCTGTTCTGGATAACAAGGGTTATGCAACTAAGTATTGACTTCTTTGGTTTTATATGTTAAGTGATTCTATTTTGTTTTGTCCGATTATTCGTTGCGCATAAAAAATTGAATTGTTTTAGTTTTTTTATTTAAATTGACAGCTTATATTTAAAAAAGTTCAATTTTCTTTATCACTAAAGCAGACGATAATATGAAGTGTAAATAAAAGCAAAAAACAACACATTCTGCTTTTTTATTTTAATGTTTGGAGACCATTTATGTTAGAAAAACTCTTGTCCGATTATGCGATGGAGCCACTGTATAACATTTTGTATTTAATTTTGTTTCTTTTAATAGGCGTAAATGTTGGCTCAAGCGTTTAGGTGTAAGTGAAAAAACACCTAAACACATTTTTGCGTGCGAGCGGCATTTTTCAAATGAAATGCGTAACGCAATAAAATTGCGTCCGAGAGCCGTTCCGGACATAAATTTAATAAATGAGCCAATATTCAACGCCCCAAATTCTGCTAATATAATTGAAGTAGGCGTTGAAGATTTTTTCCCCCAAATGGAAGGATCTGCCTCAAATGCAAACGGTGCATCGAGGCAGCTGCTTCCGCTTTTAGAAAGGGAAGACCGCGAAAATATTTTAGAGCCTCTGCCACTTCTTGAGGAGGAACTACTAAATAGTAGCGGAAAAGCCGCGCAAACAGGTAGGGGTCTGACAGCAGGGACAGATAGGAAAAAAAAATTGAGAGAAGAGAATAGGATTTTAAAAATAACATTAGACGAAAAAGAACAGGAGAATAGGAGTTTAAAAGCTCAGTTGGTCCAAATGGCAACTGAATTAGAAAGATGTAGGGAAATGTTAAGAAACAGTTCATTTAGGGAAGAGTCAGATCCTCTTGAGATAGTTTGCAGCAAAGTTCCTTCTCAGTTAGGTCCTTGTATTAGGAGTAGTTTTTTAAATAGTAATCGCCAAATTCACCGTCGGCGATACGACACTTTTCTTAAAACTTTAGCTTTGGGTGTATTTTTTTTTATCACCAATCGCTTACCGCAACCTAAAGCACCAACTAAGTTTTCCCTCGGAAACTATATTACACAATTTTGTCGCAGATTTGCCTCGTTTCCCAGGTTGCACCCAAAGCAGCATAAAGTCTTTGGAAATTAGGAATAAGGGATTTTCTTTCGAACAAAAGTTCATATCAGTTTCTTGTGATGAAATGTCACTGAAATGTCATTTGCAGTATGATAGGAAATTTGATAGGGTGATAGGTCTTGAAGATTATGGCGATGAAAATCGCACATCTGGAATAGCCACAACTGCAATGACCATAATGGTGCAAGGTATACGTGGGGAACCTTGGTCCCCCCCTGCTAGCTTATTTTTTTGTAAGAGGCCCATGTAAAGGAGATGACCACAAGAAATATATTCTTGAAGCCATTACCCAACTCCAAAATATATGCTATTTTGTTTGTGACCAGGGTACCAATTTTCAAAATTTGGCTAATTTGTTGGATATTTCAATGTCACGACCTTTTTTCAACGTTATTGGTAAGGAAATACATACATATGTTTTTTTACGATAGCCCTCATTAATTAAAATGTAGTCGCAACTGTTTACAAAATATGAAAAAATAAAGTTGATTTTAAAAATAGTCTCGTATGGTGGTCAGATATAGTCCAGTTTTTATAAACAGAACTTTAAATCAAGTTATCGGTGTGCGCATAAATTAACCGATGCTCATATTTACCCCAATACCTTTCAAAAAATGTAAGTTAAATTCGCGTCTCAAGTTTTAAGTAATACGGTCGCTTCAGGTATGCTTTCTCTTTACAGCTCAGGAGCCTTAAGCTCAAATAGTATGAGCTTCATTAATACCGCGGATTTCGTTTCTTTTTTTTTAATAAATTATTCGATATTTTTAATAGTAGTTTCACTGAGGCCATTGTATCCACTAAAAAAGTTTTTATAAGTTCCCCAGAGGAAAACCAGTTTTTAGATGAGGCAGAAAAAGTTTTGAAAACAATTCGGGTCGTAGATGAGTTAGGAAACAACACAACAAGTAATTTCAATTTTATAAAGGGGTGGTTAATTAATATTAATAGTTTAAGACGATTGTGGCGATTGCTGTCACACTCAGGATTTCCTTACCTGAAGACAAGACGACTATGTCAGGACAGCTTAGAGCATTTTTTGGTCAGATTAGAAGTAGGGGAGGTACTAGAGTTACACCTTTCATGTTCTCTAGTTTGTTTAGGAAGTCATGGGGTTTACGTTACGTAAATATCGTGACAAAAGGTAACTGTGAGCTGCCTTTCGAACCCGAAGCCACAGTTATTTCAGAACATAGCCATAACGTTCTTCTTAATGTGTGCAATGATTCCGTTTTAAGTGACCTTTCTTGGCAGGATTTCCAGGGTTTACCACGGCCCGAACACTCCATTGTTAGGTCCATTACTTTAGATAGTAGTTTAGAAATTAGCTTTTTAAAGGAAAATGCTTTTAGGAGATGAAATTCCTTCTGATGAATTCATCTTCATACATCAAAACCAGGTCGATAAATGCAACTTACTGAAGCCGCCTCAAGAATTTGTTGCATTTATTAATAATTTGGAAATAAAATTTGTTGAGGAATTTGACAGAAATTGTCATAAAATAGGATTAGGAGAAATTCTTTTTGCTAAACTAAAAGATATTAGGCCCTTCTTGTATTGTGAAAACTGTGACCCAAAGGTAGTTATTGCTCTATTTATTAGAATAAGAATTTATTTTGTGACGAAATTTTTAAATAGAGATTTATCTTTACCCAATTTTAAGAATAAAATTTTGTGTGTTTCGCATTTGTAGTTTTTATCTTTCTTTTTTAGTGGTTGCAATAAGCTAAATATTTTATACTAAAATAAGATTTTTTGAGCAGATTCGCATTAAGAGGCTCTAAAGTTAGAACGTTTAGTAGAAAGTTTTTGATAACAAATTAGAATTTGGTGTTTAAATATTGGCATTTGTATATATGTATATATGTTAATTTTTATAGTTTTAAGTATTATATTAAATACTGTGATATTGTTTTTGTTATTTTTTTTATACTGTTATATATGAATTGTTATTGTTTTGTTTATTTTCATTTTTTTATGTAAATAAATTTTTAATGGATGATATGGAAAAACTTATCTCAAGTTGTGGGCTTTTATACATACATATGCATATCTGCATAAATAAAAAAGAAAAGATTCTTGTTACCATTACATACATATATTGTGTTTAAACATATTGCAGTTCCATTTAATGAAAATGCTTATATAAATACATACAGCTATGGACAGAGAAATAGCGCATCTTTAGTATGCATTATACTAATTGTTATCCCATAAAAAATTAAGAGAGTCGTACATATTCTTATGCCATTCTTGTGCTGTTATTCTCTGTTTTTACAACTCCACTAAAAAATTCCGTTATCCCTTGTGTTTATTTGTTTTTGCTTTATTTTACTCAATCTGCATACTATTCCGTTGGACACCAAAATAGCGCACTTTTGTTTTCACCGTCAACTAAGACAGTTACTGTTTAGTGCTTTCAATAAATTATTTTTAATTCCATTTAAAAATATAATTTCTTTCGTTAAAATCGTTATTGTGGAAGAAAATGGGTAGAGGACCTCACTGCTCACTTGAAAAAAAAAATATTATTTGGGACCTTTATCGAAAAGGAAAAAAAAACAAACCAAAATTGCAGAAATTCTAGCTTGTTCTAGAAAGATGGTGTATAACGTCATCAAATGTATTAGTGCAGACCCAAATATGCTAATTAGGAAGAAAATGCGAAAGATGCCCCCACGAAAACAACAGCCCATGCGGACAAAGTAATCGTCAAACGGAGTAGGCTTGATCCTTTCAAGTCCTCTCGAACAATCGCGGCGGAAATAAATGAAGAATTTGGCTTGAATGTATCAAGCAGGCTTATAAGAAGACGACTTAATGAAAATGATTTATATGGGCGCGTCAGCAGAAAAAAACCACTACTGTCGCAGAAAAATATTAAAGCACGATTGTCATTTGCAAACGCCCATAAAGGCAAAGGCGTAGATTTCTAGAAAAGAATCTTGTTTTCTGATGAGACAAAAATTAATTTGATTGGACCTGATGGGAAGACATTTGTTCATCGAGAAAAAAACCAAGCATACAATCCCCGGTACACTACAAAGATGGTAAAACACGGTGGAGGTAACTTGAAAGTTTGGGGATCGTTTTCTTGGCGTGGAGTCGGACCATTAGTAAGAATAATCGGTAATATGAATAAGTTTTCTTATCTGGAAATACTAAGGAATACAATGGAGCCATATTTCATGCCGCTAAACTGGATATTTATGCAGGATAACGACCCAAAACATACAGCCAAAGTGGTGAAAGATTGGTTTTTCAAAGAAAAAATTGCAGTTCTTGATTGGCCGGCACAAAGCCCTGACCTTAATCCCATAGAAAATTTATGGAACGATGTTAAGGTTAAGGTTGGGCAAAAAAAATTTAAGAACTGCAATGAACTTTGGGAAGGAATACAAGAAGCGTGGAACTCTATTCCTTTGGAGAAATGCCAAAGGTTGGTAGAAAGTTTGCCCCGTAGGTGTGATGCAGTTTTTAAAAGTAAAGGCTATTCTACAAAGTACTAGGCTGATAAATAATTGTACAAACTAAGTTATCTCATTTTTAAATACGACATTCTTTTTTGTTGCAGATCAAGAAAAGTGTGCTATTTGGGTGTCCCAATCAAAATGAGACAACTCAATATTTTATGGACTAAATACTTTTGTTTGCACTGAAATGTGATTTTTTTTATGTTTTCTTGTTAATATTAAAATGAAATAAAAAACCCATGCAAAAATAACGTTTTCACTATGCTTACACATAAAAATATTACCTTTTTATATCATTCTTGGAAAGTGCGCTATTTCTCTGTCCATAGCTGTATATGATTTGTGATATTTTCAGTTTGGTTGTTTTATCAAAATATTCAAAGAATCGAGGTTTTTTTTTTTTAATTGTTTTGTTAAATTTTAAAAATCTAAGTTGCTTCTGGAAATGTACTAAAATAATAATATGCGCTATAGAAGGAAACACATATTTTCAAAAATATAAGAAATCATCAAATAAAAATATATTTGCGCGGTATGGCATTACTGATTGAGAGTGTCTAAGCATACAAATAGAATACAAACGCTAATGGCAAAAACATCTTCTCACTTTGCTACGAGCGGCAAGCGTTTTGTTCTCGTTTTCATTCGAACAATGTTGCCATTACTCCATACGCATATGTAGTTTTGTACACCTCTAAGTTTTCAACTATAATTTTTCATAATATGAAAAATCAAAACTGAAATCAAACTATTAAAACTACTTTATATGTATATTTGTAAATAATAGCATTCGATTTTGAATTTGAGTTATTTTAAGAAGATTTCAAATACATACACAGATGGACAAAAGTCACCGTCATGTGGCCACTTGAATGTTTAAGAAACGACCATGCCCACAAAATACTAAAAACACAGAAATTGAAATATACATCTGTAACTGCAATTAATTTAATTTTTATTTGTATACAAAATGTCTATTTTACTTTGCCTTACGTACAAAAACAAAGGCTTACTAATTATCGTACATATTTCTAATGGACAAAAGTCACCGTCATATCAGCCAAAATTTCATTTATAAGCGAAGCAAACATATTTTAATATGTTGTATGTTTACCGTTATTTTTAATAACTTCTTGCAAACGTTTTTGCATCGAATGAACCAATTTCTTCGTAACATCTGAGCTGATTTTTAACCATTCTTCCAGAAGTATTTGCTTTAGGGTAGTTTTTGATGTGATATGGTGTTCTCGAACGCGTCTATCCAAATGGTCCCACAAATGCTCGATTGGATTAAGATCGGGGGACTGTGGTGGAGTTTTCAGGGTGTGAGGAGTGTTGTACAAGACCCACAATCGAACAATTTCTGCTGTATGCTTGGGGTCGTTGTCATGCTGAAAGTAGTACTCGTTCTCAATTCCTAGCTTTTCAGCACTTCTCTTCAAATTTTCTTTGAGAATATTCAAATACAGTGTTTTGTCCATTATTTCGTCAATAAACACTAACTCTCCAACGCCAGCTGCTGACATGCAACCCCACACCATGACTCCAGCACCTCCGTGTTTTACTGTTGAGTGAATATTTTTTTCTGATAATGCATCGCCCTTTTGCCGCCATGTCAAAACACGCCCATCTGACTTATAAACACAAAATTTACTTTCATCAGAAAAGATAACTTTCTCCCAAAAGTCGTTTGGCTTGTTTAAGTGCTGTTTTGCGAATAAAAGTCGTTTTGTTTGGTTAATTTTACTAATGAGTGGTTTTCTTCGACAAACTCGGGCATTATATCCATTACTATTGAGCACTCTACGGACAGTGCGAGGGTGCACAACCGTACCTGTGTCTTCCTTCAGCATTGCAGCTATTTCTGACGAAGGGGTTTTTGGCTCTTTTTTATTATCTTTACTATCTCCCGTTTTTCCCGGTCTGATAGCGCAGGTGGTCGCCCGCTTCTATGTTGATACTCGCAATCTGGATCATTTTTAAAACGATTTATTATACCGGTAATTGTAGTTCGAGGCCGTTGAACTAATTCACAGATTTCCCGTATGCTTTTATGTTGTTTATAAGCATTTAAGATAATTTTACGCTCCTCAACAGTCGTTTCTTTCCTTTTTTGACTCATTTTGTACTAACACGCGGCGTTTGAAAATATTTGCACACAAATAACGGTACTGAATTGTGACATGTTAATTTCGAAGTTACCATATTACATGGAATTGATTATAGAATAAGTTAGAGTGCCCAAACTGTTTCTATTTACTTTATATTTTAGTTAAAACATAACCACGAGTGCAATGACGGTGACTTTTGTCCATTAGAAATATGTACGATAATTAGTAAGTCTTTGTTTTTGTACGTAAGGCAAAGTAAAATAGACATTTTGTATACAAATAAAAATTAAATTAATTGCAGTTACAGATGTATATTTCAATTTCTGTGTTTTTAGTATTTTGTGGGCATGGTCGTTTCTTAAACATTCAAGTGGCCACATGACGGTGACTTTTGTCCATCTGTGTATATTGAAGACAATTTTTATAATTACTACTGTATATAAAGCCTGGCAACCCTGCGGAAAACCTCAAGTCGTTGGAAATTCTACAATTCGCGGGTGGTAGAAGGGTTGTTGGGTAATTATTTACATTGCGCTCTCATAAGATTCATTTGGTCATATGTACATATGTATGTGTTTGAAGAAACAGTGGTTCATTAATTGAAGTTATTATTGAAATTACTTTTTATAAGGAAATTTAAAGAAATAACCTGGTTTGAAACGTTTTGCTTCGAAAATTATATCTAAAATAAGAAGTAGATTATCTGATTTAAATTTTGGTACAATAATGCGCGTAGCAACAGCTAATGAAATTAAAGCAAGCATAGAATTTATTATGGCAAATAAAACAAATTAAATGCTGTTATAAAAGACATATTTAAAAATTATTACTATAATAAAATATTTATTATACTTTTTGTTATTTGTCTTACATTTTATATATATACGATTGTATATTGCCTCGCGCTCGTACCTATACCTTTGGTATTGGAACCCAATATGTTTGTCTGGCCTAGGTAGGAACTGTCGAAACTGTCTGGCAACTGAGAAAACATCTTCTAATAGTCACCCAAATAACATGTATAAATTTTAACTTTTATACTATAACGAAAGTAGAATTAAAATTTATTAAAGTTTTAGGGCGTCTGGCAAGGGATTGCCACCATAAAAAGTGTCTGGCAATAAATAAGATGGTTTGTAATGTTATTCCGAATAACATATTAAAAAATTACGCTTTATAAAATAACGAAAGTTGGCTGTTATTTTATGCACCGAATGCATTCCAGATTATGAAGTGTATTGACGCCTCTTGGACGTCGATAAAGATGAGATAAAGAGGGAAGCGTCATCATTTCATTAATTTTTCTATACCGGAAACAAAACGCTTTCTGGAGTCTTTGTTACAGGGGCGTAAGATCCTGGGTCTCAAACAAAGAAACTTATACCAGAGAACGTATATTTATAGAGAAGGTCCAACAACGGACAAGCGTGTAAACTGTCAAAAGCTAACAAAATGCGATGGGTGCATTTCACCACATCTAGCTAAGAAGGAGACATTTTTAACAGTGGCGCGTGAACAGAGCTGAGCATTAATTAAAAATTATGCTCGAAACGTACATTGCTATTGCAGACGTACATATGTTGGCCTTTTGCTTATATTTTTACATGCTTACATGCCAATATATTAATTGATATGATTATCATTTTGTGAATTTTTATGAATATATGCAAAACTGATAACATTCTAATTAATTTATGCTATTTTCGAAATATACATACATATATTCGTAGTTAATGTGTGAATAACAGTTAATTTTTAAATTTTTAAATATTTCTTATATTTGGTAATATAATATAATTTCATATATGAATATGTTTGCATATATGCGATATTATATACATATATATATGTATACGAAATCCTAAAAACTTATATATTACAATTACATACATATATTGTATGTAAATTACATTTAGTCATTTAAATTTTCATAAGCATCTACATATTAGCACATAATTACATACATAAGTATGTACATATGTAAGTACAATTCAAATTCAAATCGTGATGTTATCATTTATCAGTAAAAAATGTGCGCGCACTGCTCTATATGTATGTACATGCATATGTATACGACATTGCCGAACAAATAATGTATACGCAAACCAACATTCAAATATGTGTACACATGTAAATATGTGCGAATGACATTCTCATACAAATAACGCATACACAACATACATACTTACTTACATGCGTTCTCATGTAGATATGTCAGTCGCAAAAATTACGAATGTTGTTCTACAAAAATAACAATGGTTTCAAATGGCATCAGCAGCGTCATAAGTCAATATGGCAGCCAAACAGTCGATGCCCAAATTTGTAGAAAAACGCCTAACAACAATATTTTCATTCATGAACGCAAGCGCACTTTCAACAGGCAAACTTGCTTCATTCATAAAAACAAACACCATTACATCTCCCCGAGCATGTCTTTGCCTACAAGCGTCTTTTCGCGACGATGGCAAAAGCTAAAAATCATAAATTGAACAATTTCTGATATTTTGCTAGAAGGAAAAAGTGTCAACCCCGCAAACTCGCAAAACACAAAAAGAAGTGACAAAAGTGGCAACATACTGTTGTCGATTTATAATATTTGTCAATTCTAAAATATTATTCCATGGCTCACAAAAATCTTCGTCGATATGTATGCAGACTCATACGTATATATTCATACATATTTACGCAAGTTTGTTGTGTAGCAAAGCTGTTAGAGCGGCAAGGGAAGCGGTAACAATAGGCGATCGTTTGCTTATTTTTTCAGCACAGCTCGGATTTTCTACCAACAACACAATGCTGTGTCGACAGATTGACTCGTTGACATGAAAGCAAAAAACGCGCTTCGCCATTGGTTGTCCGTGTCAACGGAGATTTCGCATGAAGCATTGAGTGTACATATTTACATACATATGTATGTCTAGACAAATTTACAAACATTATGCGTATGGTCTTTTTATATTTGTTTACATACAAACATAATTATATATGGGCAAATGTGCGACCGCTTGGTCTTTAAACATGATATCGAAAAGTTTATTGACCAAAGCAAATATTTATTTAAATATATTATATAAATATACATATGTATGTCGTACCAAACCTATATAAAATGCATATAGGTGGTAACACAAATTTTATCCAATTACTATATATATATATATGTATGTATTTGCAAAGATTTTATGGAATTCATCATAAAATAGCTCATACTTATGTGCTTTCATAACAAATACATATGTATATATGTATGTATGTATATCGATCCATAAATTATATGCAGCATCGTTTGCGTACATTCCTTAACATTGGAATTATCATTATTTTTCTCAATCAACACTGAAAATGCTCAATTCTGCTATTTTCGTATCCCCTGATGCTAAGTGGTGAAATGCGCTAATAATTTTCTGTGGTGAAATGCACTCATCCAAAACAGTAAATATCCCAAAATTGAAATATCCCTAAATTTTTGACATCGTGAACCTTCTCTATAAATATACGTTCTCTGGTTACAGATTTTCATGCCAAATTATTTTGCAAAACCTACAAGTAGGCTATAATTACAGTCTTTTTCTTACGGGTTTTTCTTACGGTTTTACTATCACTTTTTTTCAGTTAGGTCCCGCAGCAAAGTCCGTATCTTCTCCAAGCCTGCCGTAAGGAACTTCGTATTTTCGTTTTATGTTGTTTTTTTTTTAACAGTCCTGTTTCTTTTGCGACAGACCTTGTATAATAATATAACAAGCAATTTATAAGATTGTGAGATGATTTTATTATAGTATAAAATTGTAATATGTATATAAAAATGCTGTATTACATAATAAAATAAGTTCTACAACGCTAGCGGAAGCTTCTACCGGCAAAATAAAACAAAAAAAAAAAAAGAATTTTGAAAAGCCAAATAGAAATATAAATATACAAAATTTAAAGTACTTGGGACAAGAAAATCTTAAGACGACAGAGTCTTCTTTATAGACTTGTCCAGGTCCAGAACTAACCATATTCCAAAATTTAAGTTTTTATTATTAAAAAAAAACACCGAAGAGTTGTAAATGTGGTAGTAAATCATTTGTATGGGCACGTCCCAATCTGTTGAGATCCCACATTATCAGCTGGTACTTTTTATACTCTTGCAATCAGTTGCTACAGAGTAATATAGTTTTTTTTCGCCTAACGGTTGTACGTATCACCTAGAACTAAGCGATATATATATATAGGGTTATATACTATATAAACGATCTGGACGAAGAGAAAAGTTGAATTTCGGTTGAATGTCTGTCTGTCCGAACACAAATCGCAACTAACCGAAAATATATAAACTTCCATAACTAAGCGCTCAATTAAGATATGAAGCTGTAAGCACAAGGAATGGCAGTAGCTAAGGACACCTGTGGGCACAACCTTTTGAAAAAGTGGGCGTGGCCCCGCCGTCTAATAATATACATACAGAACTCTTAAACCAATTAAGCTACAACAATCAAATTTGATGAGCATAAATCTTATAAGAACTTCTACCGACCAAAAGTGAATGAAATCGGCGGATAATCCCGCTTATTTCTACTAAAAGCACGATAAATTAATAACTAAATACGCCAGAGACCACCAGGATGGTATAAGAAAACTTTATGGGAGCCGGTTTGAAAATTAGACGATGAGTGTGGCACCGCCAACACGTACATGGCTTTCTTCTTACATTCTTATGTAACATTGTGGAAATTATCGAAATCGGACAACAACCATGCCTACTTCCCATATACTTACTTAGCACAATTCAGTTTCCAGTACACAAATCAAGTAGCTATGAATATAATAGGATACAACTTTGAACAATTAATATTTTTAGTGTATGCCACCTTATGACCCAGAATTTTTTAAATCCAATCAAAACTGTTCAAGCCCCCAGGAAACCGTATATTTAGACCCCGGTACCTATTTTCAGATTTTTTTATGTATTCTTGTAATGTTAAAATAATAAAAAATGTATATTAAAAATATTAATTTACATGAAATTTCTGAATCTAGACTTAAATACTCCCTTAACATCGTATTGGATATATTAATAGATAAGGCTACAAGCGGAACGGGAGGAATAAGATGGAGTCAAAGTAGAAGTTTCGAAGAGCTTTGTAGAGAACTCGGAAATGTGAAATTCTTTTAGTTACTTTGGCAAGTTATAGGCATGCGCATTTGGTTTTACCAAACTTCACTATTATTTTGTTATTTTTGTTAATAATTTGAACTACATTTTTTTTTTATTTTACGTAATTCATTATTTCTTATAATACTAAATTTTCTTAATACTTATCTGTACTTAAATAAAAACTAATCAGCAAAGTTTTTTTGCAAATTGTATCGATTCTACATTAGCCGAAGGTACTTTGTTCCTGCCTGGTGTCCAACGACACCACATTTCAATTTTATTCAAAGTAGTTTCCTTGTACTTCGATACAGCGTTTTGCCCGGTCAATTAGCATTTCAAATGAGAGTTTAAGGTCATTTTTCGGAATGCTCTTGAAAATATCGGTCGTCGCCTTTTGGATAGCTGAAATGTCCTGAAACCATTGTTCTTTCATGGGCAAATGAAGTTTTCCAAACAGGTAAAAATCACAGGGTGCCAGATCAGGTGAGCGATTAATGGTTAATATGAAGTTTTTTGTCAAAAAATCAGTGACAAGCGTCGATCAATGGCACGGCGCATTATCGTGCCACAGACGCCAGGACCCTGCCTTCACGGTATTGTGGTCGAACACGACGAATGCGTGGCAAAAGACGCTTTATAACACCAAGGTAAAAGAAAGTATTAATCGCTTGGCCAAGTGGGACGAACTCTCGGTGTACAATACCCTCGGAATCGTTAAAACAAATCAGCATTGTCTTTATTTTTGACTTCAGAAGACGACTTTTTTTCGGTGATTTCTGATCGTCACAGAGGTCTTCACGACCTTCTTGGAATCGCTTAAACCACTCATGCACCTTACTACGGGAGAGGCCCTGATCATCATAAACTTTTTTCATCATTTAAAATGTTTCAGTAAAGGTTCTCCCAAGTTTGAAACAAAATTTAATATTTGCTCTTTGTTCAAAATGCGTTTCACGACCGATGACCAAAAGCTGCTGTCACTTTTTGATCGATAACATCGATTGTAGTTAACCAATTGTCTTAAAATGTTTACGAAATGCCAACAAGAGATTAAACTTTTTACTTCATATGCCCACCAATAGGTGGCGCCATCAGAAACGGTTATATTTGAAAAGTTCTGTTTCTTTTGCGACAAACCTTGTATAATAAATTATAATTGCTTTCAGTGCTTCTGAATTTTTTTACGTTCACATCGTTTGGACTAGAGGTCAGGAGGAGCAGTCATTAAACTTGTTTGAAGATGTTCAATTAATCCCTTCAAGAGATTCCTTTCCTCTTATATGCACTAAGTGTAGGAATCCAATGCGGGTCGAAGCACAACCAATCCAAGTTAGGATGCGTTTGGAGGTGCAATACGAAACCATCAAAAAAGAAAGGTGTGACAGATTGTCGCCTTTATATAAATCCTGCGCAGGGTACATTTTTTGATGGTAGTTGTTGCAATAATTTGTTGCTTTGTAACGAGAGTTAATGTGATGACTGTCCAAGGTCATCTTAATAACTGGTGCAAACAAAATAACAAGTCTTCCCTAAGTTGTGGAACTGTAGTAGATTACTATAGCTACCTTAAGGAAGTAGCTGAAGTTATATGTTCCCATGCAGATTTTTGTCTCGGTGCAAAAGGGAAAACGGTGCAGATTGACGAAACGTTTCTAATGAAACGTAAATACAACGTGGTCGTTTAACCGAGCAAATGACAACAACTGTATTGGGAAAAAGCAAGGCAGAATTGTGGCCTTATATTAAAAAATTCCTTCATCCAGACGCTATCCGCATCTGCACCGATGGTGGAAAGCAGTATCATGGAATACAACGAATTCTTGGTGGGAACACCACTTGCTTAACCACCAATCACAGTATTGGTGAGTATGTTGAGCAAGGTAATCCCGAAAACACAATCAACGATTTGGGATGCAGAAATCGTTGGTTGAAAAATGGGATTAAAAGTCGTTGGAGTCCAAAACTTCTCCATCAACACATAGCTCTTTTCAATTATCGCCAAAATTTCCTTGAGAATAGTTATCGTAATGATCTAGGATCTCAGATAATGGAAATGCTTATAGACATTAAAAAGTATACCCCGTGTATTCAGGATCTCATTGATGATGCACTGTCTGAAGAAGATCAAGATGAGGTACTTGAAATTGACGATCCTGAATTCAAGTTTGAAGACTATGGTTAATTTACACACATGGAATCTTCTTCTTCTATGCACTAACACCAACGCACCTTTTCGGGTTATTTTTTGTTTACCTATGTTTATTCTCGATGCGTCGGTTGTTAAGAATAGGAGTAAAAAAGGAAAAAAATATATATATGTACATTAGGGTGTGCCAAAAAACGCGATATTTTTTTTTTTTCGCTCTCACCCCGAAATATCTTAGGAAATATCCAATCAAGTCTTCAGTTAAAAGCTGAGCTCAAAATTCGAATTTTAAGAGGTCCTCCATCGAACTTGAAGTTTTTCCGTCTAAATAACATGAAAAACATGATTTTTAGACAGTTTATTGCCCTGAAATACCGTTAAATGTTTTTGTTAGGAAAAAAAAATGATAGACCTTTTTCAGTATTAAATTTACTACAAAAAGTTCTGTAGAATCAAATTTTTATCTTCCATACCTTTTTTTTTACAGAGCTTTAAAGTCAAAATTTTCGGTTTTTTTTCGGATTTTTGCATTTTTTAGCTAGACCGTAAGAGTTAAAGAAAAATGTCAAATGGCAAACTTGAAGTACGTTTAAATTGCTATAAAAAAGTTTTTATCAACTTTCTCGTATCACCAATAGCGACCAAGTTATAGCTCTACAAATAATTATTTTTTTAATTTTTTCCTATACGAGCTATAATATCGACAGTTGAACAAAAACTTTGTTATAAATTTACAATAAGATTGAATTTGCAACAAAGTTGAAACGATAAAATATTTGGTAGTATAAAATATAAGAAGTTATAGACTTATATGGTCGTATTTTTATGATTTTTTAGCTCCATTATGAAATTTATTGATAAAAAATATGAATGATTATTAAAACAATAAAAAGATGCAGTCCATTTTTAGCCACGTTAATCTTAGTAAACTTTTCATCAAATTTTCAGCTTAATATATTATCAGAATTATTGTCTTTCCTAAATTTTTTTTATTGAGTAAATATTAGATACGAATTGTAAAATCATTACTGCCATAAATACCGAAATTATAGAAATAAAATATATCAATTAATGAAAAGCTACGAGAAATTCTTCTGAGAATTGATTGTTGTTTTCAGTTGAGAGGGTAGACATCAGGAAAAAGAGTTTTGAAGTTTAGATAATTAATTCAATGTTTACCTCACAGTTTAAATGCACAGAACTTTTTTTTTATTATTATTATTTAGAGTAAGCAGTTACAAGTGTACTTTTGTTAAAGTCAGGAAATTTTTTGCGATGATCTCGACGACTTGCAATAAGTATTGCTTTTGTTCCTCACTCCTGGTCAAACAATTATTGTATTCCTGGATCAATGCAACGCCTCTTTCGGCGAGATCGTTGACAACTTTGAGGTCTGACAGAACAGATTTACATGTTCGGTAACTTTCATCAGATGCCCAAAGTTCAGGATCTTTATCCATAAAATTATACGGTAGTTCAAATTGTTTGAATAAAAATAACGATTGCTTGCTCGCAAAATCGCTGATGTTCATCGATATTATAATTTTATGTCTTTGACAATAAACTTTTTGAAGTTTGATGGATTACTGTTTCGAGTTTTTATGGCGTTAACAGTTTGTCTTTTAATTTCTAACGAAACTGCGTCATCAAACAACGCCAGACCAATCAACTCTTCTGATAAGTACCATAAATGCCTTAATATCGTCGATGTTGCTGCATTAGAGATTTTTTTATGAATAGAACGGAATTCATAAAGATTTTTAACCATGTTTAAATCTTGATGTGATGACTTAATAGCAATAGGTGCATTAAACCATGAAACGATATAAAAATTTATCAGAAATAAACAGACATATCTGAGCCCATTGACTTCAGTCGCATTAATTTGAAACTGTTTCTTGAACATATAAAGTTTAAAAGAGTATAAAGCTTTCGACATCCACCTTGCATGATGGTTCGCTCCTGGAGCTCTGAACTTTATTCCGTTATCGGAGTTCCACCCAAAAATATCAAGGCCAATTCTAAAAACTCTTTATAGTCATCTCTGTCATGTTTTTGCTGAAATATAAAATTTATTTATTCGGAAGGCTGAAGGCATTCATTTAAGATGAGAGAAAAAAAATTATGCAAGAAACAAACAACAATCAGACAGTTGGATAACTATCTTTTTTAATCTGACTTTGAAAATAAATTTGTTATAACTACCTAAACTGGAAGTAAGTTATTATAATTACCTGAAGTTTATTAACAATGAAGTTAATTATTTCATTTATTTTTCTAGCTAAAAAATGCAAAAATCCGAAAAAAAACCGAAAATTTTGACTTTAAAGCTCTGTAAAAAAAAAAGGTATGGAAGATAAAAATTTGATTCTACAGAACTTTTTGTAGTAAATTTAATACTGAAAAAGGTCTATTCATTTTTTTTCCTAACAAAAACATTTAACGGTATTTCAGGGCAATAAACTGTCTAAAAATCATGTTTTCCATGTTATTTAGACGGAAAAACTTCAAGTTCGATGGAGGACCTCTTAAAATTCGAATTTTGAGCTCAGCTTTTAACTGAAGACTTGATTGGATATTTCCTAAGATATTTCGGAGTGAGAGCGAAAAAAAAAAATATCGCGTTTTTTTGGCACACCCTAATGTACATATTAAATATAAAGAAAAACACCAAACGTTTGGTTCTTTATTATGACTAATAAATAAATGATTATAATCATGGTGATGATGGCCGGTGGCCGTGTCGAAGATCTCCCTTCTTCTTTAAAAGTGAAATAAAAGGCTAGCAGGATCGCTTACTAATGCTAAGCTACTGAGTGAAGTGTAGCGGGAGATTTTAACGAAACTATTGCCAGTTGAGGGAAAGTTATTAGCTGTTTATATCAACAGCTAACTGGCAGTAGTTTGTTATATACTCACTAGGGTTGGTAGTAAGAAACTGGGCACTGGCCTAAACATACCGGCCCCCATGCGGTGAGCAACAAAAAAAAAAAACAAATACAAGTACATATCCATTGACCACCATAACCATGTACAAATTTATAGCACAATATTTCCCTAAATTACTATAAATTAAAGTAAATTGCATGGTTATTCCAATGCACTTTATTTCATGTGTGACTCTTTTTGTTCGTATAGAGAAATAAAAATACAAATATAAAAAATCATATAGTATAAATTCATTCTAGACACTTTTATTCAGTTTTTTTTAAATAAAAATCAAATAGCGATAAACAAAAAATTATTTCTAGTACCGGGCCCTATCCGAAAGCACCCAGCCGAAAATGAAGCCTTGCGCGAGAAGCTGCCCAAGCATTTGTGGCATCACCTGTTGGGTCATGATGCGAGTATAAACATCTCTTCAAGGCACTGTAGAGAGTCATCTTCCTTAAAATACCATGTTGAAGATTTTTTGTTGTTTGTTTTTGCCTATTATCTAAGACTGATTGGATGGCGAGAAAAAGTGCATAAATTATTCGATCGTGTGAACGCTATATTAATATGCATAGTGTGGAGGTGGCCTTATGTGGTGTGAAATGCATTACACTAGCAAAGTGTTGTAAATGATAATAATTAAATAAAAATATTTTGCCTTTAGCATTAAATTTATGTAGAATTATCTTTTAGATGAGTAAATCAGTCCTATCTATTGATTATCCTTTACTCACCCACAGGAATTTGTCGGATAATTTGTTATCGTTATTGTTTTATTTGTCGTATGTTTTCGACAAAGTGGCAGCCCTACACAAGGTCAAAATTAAAGGCAGTTCTAAAACGGGAAAGTTTACAGAATTGCGATCGCAGAGCGTAAATACGTAAGTATGTATGTGTATAAAGGTGCCAACATTACAATAAATGCGTCGGTAGCATTCAATAATTATCTTTTATATCATTATTAAAAGCATAATAAGACTCTTCTAATTTTAACAATACGAAAAAATGCAGCTTGATCATTATCTATTGACTTTGAGTATAACATACGACGAGTTACATAACAATTTAGCAGCATTACACAGATACATTTCATTGTATTACGAAAGGGCATCGATAAGTGTCTTCCCTTCAGCAGTTCCTTTTCATTTCAATGGAGATTTCAACAGCACGTCTTGACGATTTCAAACGGTTGGCGTCCAAAAACTTTTTCACATTACTTTCGAAACTATTTGGTTTACGCTTCGTCGACGATGAAATTTCTCCTTCTACAGTTGATTTCGGTCGTACGACGTAGTCCTTATTTGACGGTAGGGGTACACGTGCACGGGCTACCCAACCATGATCGGCTGGGCGTAGTGGTTTTTCCTCCAGAATTTGCAAAGGCGGAGTTTAAACCCTTCTTCTTGTTCGAGGATGTTGTTGGCTGCGGTTATGGCGATTTCTGTCGACGTGGCACTTGTGCTAAATCGCCTTTTTTTCGTTCTTCCTTTGACATTGCCTTAAAATCGCAACTCAAATTGAAAATTGGTCGTGCCCATTCTGATATTAGACGGCCAGCACGTTCGCGATTTGGCTTTGTCCCTATGGATGCTTATACAAATACATGACGGCTTTCCCAATTCCCGATTGTTTCAAATAACTTCTATCTATGGTGGGGAAATCTGCTAGTAATCTTAAAATCCTATCACGTATTTGGACACAAGGTAAATTTCTGTTTGGTAGTGGGGCCAACCAATCCGTCAACACATTCAATATATTGTGTTCCAGAAAGGCCAATTATAAGTCTTTCTTAATAAGCTGTGACATAACCATCTTCTGCATTGTTTTGTTTTTGAGAGAAGAGCATGCTCACGAGTCTGAAAGAAAAATAAAATATTTAAATAAATATGCAAATTTAATTATGTTCACTCACTTACCTTTTTCTGCTGCCAAAATTTGACGGTGCACGTGTTGCGCACATAACCGATAATCCGAAATGTCATTCATGACATACATACATACTATGTAGGCTGATGCCATGCCGTCAGTTTTTTAATTCACTGCCTTAAAATTTTACAACTTTTGATCAAATGGGGGTTATCGTAAAAAAAAATACACTTTCTTGCCATAAACATTAAAAAAAAGGTCGTGACGCTGAAATAGATGACAAATTATCGAAATTCTGAAAATTGGTGCCAAACAAAATGGCACGGAATTAGTCCTATATTTTGCAGTTGGGTAATGGCTTCGAGAATGTATTTCTTGAGAGCATCCCCTTGCAGGAACCTTTTAGGAAAAAATAAACCAATGGGTGAGACCAAGGCTCTCCACCTATACCTTGCACCATTATAGTCATTGCAGTAGTTGCTAATCTAGAAGTGCGATTTTCATCGCCATAATCCTCAATACCTATCACCCTATCGAATTTCCTATCATACTGCAAATGACATTTCAGTGACATTTCATCACATGAAGCCGACACGAACTCTGTAACAAAGTTTTCCAAAGTACTTTCGGATGGAAAATCTAATTGGTACTTTAAGTGTCGATAAGCAACTGGCGATAGAAAAAATACACCCAAAGCTATCGTTTTCAAAAAATTGTCATATCGTCGACCATGGGTACGACGATTACTATTTATAAAACTACTCCTAATGCAAGCACCTAACTCAGGAGGAACTTTGCTACAAACTAAAGTAAGAGGGTCTGACTGTTCCCTCAGTGAGCTATTCCTTGGCAGTTCCCTATATATTTCTAACTCTGCGGCCTTTCACCTAACTGGGCCTTTAAACTTCTATTTTCCTACTCTTTTCCAGCTAACTTTATTTTCAAACCCCTATTCTCTTCCCTCAATTTCTTCTTCCTTTCTGTACCTGCTGTCAGACCCCTACCTGTTTGCGCGGCCTTATCAAAATTAAGAGATACATCCTCCTCCAAAAATGGAATGGCCCTCGAACGCAATCGCTTTTCAAGGCTGATTTTTGCCGAAAAAATCCAATCACAAGCAAAAATTCCAATGAAACACCTAAACGAATCAAAATGTTGTGTAAAAATATGTATGTATCTTCAATTTTTGTTATAAAATTTATAAACTCATGGGGTGGTTTTACGGCCTGGCAATTAATATATTGCTTTTGGGAAGTGAAAAAGAAATTTTCTTCAGTGATACCACCATCAAATCTGGGCAAAGGCGTTAAACAATTATGTTGTTTAAAATATTTATTATATGTGACCCGGTCTACGGAAAGGGAGCTAAGGTGTCAAAAAATCAATTTTCACCTTTTAGTTGATTCTTTTTAGTTGATTATTTTTAACAGCTGTTTCCCAGAAAACTAGTTTTCGCACGTTAGCTCCCTTTTCGTTGACCAGGTCACATATAAGTACATATGTAAGTAACCGCAAAAATATACGAAAACATTTTTATGCAGAAAGTTGCTTTCATCCACGTCCACATTTACCTCTGTTTGGATATTTTGAAATGTAGAAAGAGTAGATCTTGGCAATGGTTGAAAAGTTTGCCAAGAGGTATTTCGAACCAAAGCGTCGTTACAGGCGCTTTGGAGGGAGCTATTTGAAAATGACTTACACTGCTCTACTGGCAAAAGTCCCCTTTATCAGCGTAGCGAATATATCCTATGCCCCAGGCTTGTCTGAAAAGATATGAGGAACGCTGCGGAGTTATTCTCACATCAAATCCCCCTCCTCTACGTATGTACATACATATGTATGTGTCCGAAAAAATTCTCCAGTCTATCCCTTATGTGACCAAAAATGCCACAAACGTCTTAAGCAACTTACATTAAGAAGCCAACCATTTATGAAATTAAAAGTGTTTGTTATTTCACAACCGACGAGCCGTACACTTTAATGGAGTTAAGAAACTCCTCGGCTTCTTCAAGAAATTTTTGGCCCCAGTAGCCGAAAAGGGTTCTTTAAAATTCCCTACTGCTTCAAAGGCATTACTATTAAAAATATTGAATACTTTGTCAAAAAAAGGACGAACTCGGCTGTATTAAGAAAAGATGGAGACTTAGAAGTATTAAGTTTCCCGGAACCATAAAGGGCGAGCATAGCACTTGCAACAGAATGATTAAACACTTGAGAAGCTAATTGTACGCTCATTTTTTGAAAAGGTTTAGGAGAAATACTTATGTATGTGCCGAGGTTAATTTATGGGTGCGATAATGACGTTATGGGTACTGTTTTCATATACTTGTATGAACGATATCCGACCATACAACTGGACTCCCATCAAAAACGACTTTTTTTTTTATTTTCTAAGGAGTTTCGTGAACTTTTTAAAACATGTGGCGAATCAAAGAAGTATATGACTTCTAAGCCATTCACTTCGAAATAGGGCCTTTCTTTATTTATTCTTACTAACCTAGAAAAATTTACAAGGTTTGACCCCTGGTCACTATCTATTTGGCAGGGACGCAATCCAATACTCTGGAGTTGACCAATGGCTTCGAATATATACTTTTTCATAATATCTCCTTTGCAAGCTTTGTGCACAAAAAAATATGCAAGAGAGTCCAAGTTTCTCCACCAATACCTTGGCCGAAAAGTTTTAAAACACTAGGAGCTACTCTAAAGGTACTATTTTCATCACCGCAATCCTCCAACCTAATAATCCAGTCCAAATTTCTCTCGTATTGAAGGTGAATTTTTAGAGACATTTCGTCACAGCATATCGAAACATACATATCTCTGTGCGTCTGTGAAACCACGGCTTCTAACCTCCAAAGCTTTAATGCTGCTAAAATTGCAGCCAGGGTTACGTGGCCAACCTTGAACAAACTGTTAAAGGGTAACTTGCGACGGCCAATTAAAAAGGGGCTTTAAATACCTGTACGCAATAGGTGATAAAAATTTAACAGCCAGAGCTACAGTTTTCAGTTCCCTATCATTATCCATTTTTAAGGTCATTCTGACAAATAAATACAAAGGGATTTATATAAAGGTTCAACTTCAAACGTATTACTGTTTGAACTTGAGACAGTTCTAATAGAAGAAGAGCTAATGTAAGATGTATCGGGTAAAACTCCTCACCACCTAGTTCTATAATGTTGTCCTGTCCGTTTTGGTCAATTATTCTACCTACTTGTCCACTACAACCTATGGCTATATCAACTTTCGCTGTAGGTGGAGATAATCTTAAATTTTAATCTGGGGTAGCAGTCTTTAATATTAAGCGACCCTTCCTCATCTTAAGTGAGAAATGTCTTTGGCACGCAAATAAATGTTTAACTGTTGGATTCGCTACACCCAACAGCTTGACCCATTCACGCCGCCTAGTGAAAAAAAAAAAACACAAACATTAACTAAACTAAAAACGGAATCTAATAATTTATAATTTAACTATAAACAAATAAGGCGCCACGAAATATTAAATCGAGACATTTTAATGTCTGTACCACTATTACTAAATCTAAAAAAAATCGAGTTTTTATTGTATCGCGTTTAGTTTGGAGAACATTTTTTGTAAGTGATATAATATTTTGTTTCGGCCTCTAACAAAAATGTAAATATTTATTTTGAACAAATTATTTATTTTTGTTTCGAATACTTCTATATACATATGTATGTAAATCAAGTTTTATAAATTTTTTTTTTATATATGTACGTCCATATTTTTAACACTAGATACATATGTATGTATACCAGACCAGTCAAAATGACTGTTTTCTGTATTTAAATTCAAGATTCCTATTACGTATAATATTTCTTTTTGTAATAAAATCATGACTTTTCTAGTTATAACTAAAGAATTAATTTTATAAAGTTTATATTATTGTAAAACTGTACTGTTAAAAGTAAATAAAGACTGGAAACCCCATTAAACACTTGTTTTTTTTTAGAACAATCATTTTGACTGGTTTGGTATAAATTAGAATAATTCAATCGCTGGTATATCTAGTGTTAAATAAAATGAAATAACCACACATTTCAAAGGTGTCCGATAGCTGTATACTTATGTATATATGTATGTATATGTACATGCATATGTACATATGTATATACCTTAGTAAAGAAATTATATGTGCATACATATTTTATGTTGCTACTTTTTTTTCTGTAACTGTACACTTGTTTTTATAGTAGATTCTTGGTATAATATACAGTTATTATTTACTGTTTATCGAATGTTTCTTTTTATTTCACTCGTAGTACGCGTTTGTTCTTATGTCTTTCGAAGTAGAAAATATTTACATATGTATGGGGCGAACACTAGGTTTGCGTGAAAGTGGTATGGAAATTAAAGAAATTTGCACAGTGCTAAGCCGCCATAGCAATACAATTAGTAATTTCTTAAAAAACCATCAAAATATGGCACTAATCGGCGCAGTGGTAGAAAAACCAAAGTAGATGTTCAATGCAAACGTCAAATTCAACGCCTTGCTCTCGTTGATCAGATGAGTTGTTCAGAAAGAAGACGTAATTTGGATTCAGATGTAACAAGAATGAGAGTTTGTTAAATTATTCATCAAAATCCTAGCATAAAACAAATTTCCATGGTACCACAATCAGACTTTTTGCCTAGGCAAATAAGCGCACGTTTAGCATTTGCAGATAAATACCAATTTTGGGATGAAGAATGGCAAAGCGTTGTGTTCAGCGACGAAAAAAAGTTTAATTTCGATGGACCTGATGGTTAAAAAAAATATTGGCATCATACACAAAACTCTCCACGCACCTGTCTCCGACGAGTACACGGCGGAGGTTCTATAATTGTGTGGGCTGCGTTTTGTTATGGAGGAAAAACTCCCATATGCTACATATAAACAAAAATGAATTCACAAATGTATCTAGTCTAAATACATTTGTGAATAGGATTTTCCAGCAAGACAATGACCCGATCCACAATGCAACCCTTACTAAAACATTTTTCGAGTCAAGAAAGATTCCGCTTTTGGAGTGGCCAGCAAAAAGTCCAGATTTAAACCCTATCGAAGATCTCTTGGGACGCCATTTTACTACCGCAAAAGAGCTCAAAATTGCAATACAGAGAGAATGAGCTTCAATTGGCATGTCAACGCTAAAATCTTTAGTAGAATCGATGCCATCACGACTTAACCAAGTCAAAATTAATAAAGGAAAACATATTAATTACTAACAAACTTAACTTATCAAGATATTTGAAGAAAACACCTGATTTTTTAACATGCACATGTAAATATTTTCTATAAAGCATATCGCACTTGTTACGTTAAAGTGTAACAACTCAAAATTTCCAAATTTTAGCTTTTTGGAAAAAAATAATGTGCAGTGGTCATCTCTACCCACTGTAAAAATCGTTTAGTGATTTGTCTAGTCTTTCGTTAAAAAAACCGTTACGACTCTCTCTTTGTTTTCAGAATGACTTTTGATTCAACTAAAGAGTTACATTTTTAGTTGTCTCCAAGTGTTTTACCAAATTGGTTCGTTAGTGTATCACATAAAGTGTAACATTTTGAATTGTTAAACAGAGACAACTCAAAATAATACCACTATGTATATAAAAAAAAATTTTAGGAAAAGAGTAATAACTCAAAAATTTGTTATTTTCGTGCAAATACTAAACAAATAAAAATGAAACAACGGTTATATTATTTTTAATGATATTTTCGTGCAATTACATTGTTTTGTCTTTGTAATATATTATTAATATGTATTTACGGAAACAGTTTTTCGTCTCTACTGAAAATGTTCAAATTTTGAGTTGTTACACTTTAACGTAACAAGTGCGATGTTTAATTTTTAATTTTGTGGTATGTTAATCTCTTATCTTCAGTATTAAATTTTCTGTTTTTTAATTCAATAAAAACAAAGAAATTCTGAAAGTATTGTTTAAATTGATGTATTATTAACATTTTTATATAATTACAGTGGCTCACAGTGAAAATGGTCCACCTATAACAAAACCTCTTTAACTGTAAACAAATCTAGCAAATAAATACATATACCAAAAGTTGTTGTGAATTGGATCAGTTCAGTTTATTCAAATTACAAATTCAAAAAAACATTTTGTTATTTCATTAACTATTTTTATAAAAATAGGCTTTTAACAAAATAGGATAAAAATTCATTTCACAGTGAAAATGGTCCACCCTAGCAGAGCTGCGATAAATAACGGAACTTCTTCTTAATCTTATGTTATTTTGGTCTGTTTACTTCATTCACATTCTTGCGCTGAAATGAGCACGTGCTTAATATATTAAAAAAATTATTTAGCTCTTAAATTCAAGATGGGCCGCCAAACTACAATTGAGTTGCGAAAATTAATCATTGAGCATTATAAGAATGGAAAGTCTCAAAGAGAAATTGCCAAAATTGTTAAAAAAGCCCGAACAACAGTTGAAAACATTATTTTTCGGTTTAAAAAGGAAAATCGTGTGATAAATAAGCCGAAAATTAACCCAAGAAAGTTATTCAGCGACCGTCAAGAGAGGTGGATTGTCAAACAAAGCCAGATTGATCCTCGGCTGAGTGCACCAAAATTGCGTGACATGGTGGAGAAACAATTTAGAATAAGTTGTAACGCCGAGACTATTAGAAGAGTCCTTCGAAGGGATGGTAGAAATGGCAGAATCGCACGAAAGAAACCCTTTGTTAGCAAGAAAAATAAAAACTTGCGATTGCAGTTTGCTCACAATTACATTGGGAAAGATTTTTCATTCTGGAAGAACGTCATTTTCACTGATGAAAGCAAATACAACATTTTTTGATCAGATGGCAGAGTGAACGTGTGGAGAAAACCAAATCAAGAGATGGATCCTAGATATTTGCGGCCGACGGTTAAGCACGGTGGCGGCCATGTGATGGTATGGGGTGCTTGTTCAGCTTCTGGTGTTTGTAAACTGCATTTTGTCGAAGGGAATATGGACAAATATCAATATTTAAATATTTTGAAAAATAATCTTGTACAAAGTGCTGAAAAACTTGGTATAAAGGACACGTATCATTTCTACCAAGACAATGATCCCAAACATACGGCTGGAATCGTTAAAGAATGGCTACTATATCATTGCCCCAGAGTGTTTAAAACGCCTCCACAATCACCAGATATAAACGTAATCGAAAATTTGTGGCATAAATTGGAAACTGAAATAAGGAAACACAGTATATCGAGCAAAAATGATTTAAAAAAAGCCCTTTTAGAAGAATGGGATAAAATAAGTCCGGAATATACGAAAAAGCTAGTGGAATCTATCCCAAATCGTTTGAAGTCTATTATTCGTCAAAAAGGATATCCAACAAAATATTAGTAATAAGTTTAATAGCACTTTATTTAATAGTTGCTTTAATGGACCATTTTCACTGTGACATGCTTTTTTCTCATATTTTGTTAAATTCTTATTTTTATGAAAAATGTAATTGAATTAAAAAATGTTTTGTTATATTTATAATTGGAATAAATTGAATTTATCAAATTCAGCAAAATTTTTTGTATTTATAATGATTTTTCATATTTGCTTGCAGTTAAAAGCACTTGTTTACATGTGGACCATTTTCACTGTGAGCCACTGTATATGTATGTGCAGTATTGGTAATCATTTACTCAGTTATGCACGCTACTGTATATATTTAAGAAATTAAAATTCAAAATATCGAAATTCATCGATAATTCTTTTACACTTTTTTGATTTTTTTTTTAACTTGTAACACCGGATTTTTATTATTCATTATTCAGTCACTTTTTGTACTATTTATAGTCTAATCAAATTACTTACAGTTCGAGATCCGTTCCCTCGTTGGGTAATCTAAATACGGTATTTCTCTGGCTGCAGTCCACAATGCACTTTTTCCACATTGGTGTTTTCGGCATTTTCGGTGTAAATTAATATGTGATTTATATACATATATGTAATTACATATGTGTACACTAATTACTTTGAGGGTACTTACGTTTATATTTGCTGATTTATCCTTGATATATTTAAACAATTCTCATTAACACTATTCAATTGTTCTTCACTACTTCACTTACTTTACTAATTCTTTTTTCTGCGAGGAAACGATGTCCCTTACGAATTCCTCCACTCTAATATTATTTTGGCGGGATTTCAATCCGGTCGTCTCTTTTCTTCCAATTGCGAAACGTCAAAACCTACCCAATCCAGTCCACTGTCAAAGTTCGGTAGATGGGCGGCTCTCACATTTCCAGTGACAGGAGAGTTAGGGATCTCTTTATCTCTGGTTTACGCAGTGAGCATACAAAATCGAATGAAAGAAAAATACAGCCGTTTTATTAAAGCGGCAAAATTTCGAATTCACAAATTCCTGGAAAATCGTTGACATGGTGTGAGTTTACACAATTCGAGGAAAATCAACTAAATTGTGAGGAATTTAAAAATATTGGTTTCCTATTCTTAAGACTAATGTACGTATGCATTTCTATTATTAGAAAAATATTCACATTATAATGTAATATCATAAGTATATATTACACTATCACATAGCACTTATTTTGAAATTGGCGGCCTTTGGTCTCGCTCTAAAAAAATAGCCCTGGCCGAGCGAATACCCGGGGTGACTGAAGTACTTTCGCGTAGTACTCCTTTCTGTGTTGCCGGCCTTCGGCGGCGCTCTAAAAAAATAACCCCGGCCGAGCGAATACCCGGGGTGACTGAAGCATAGAACGTAAAATAACTGAGAAGGTTCCCGATTAGGGGTATTTCACGTTTGGGATATTTACTGTTTTGGATGTGCGTGTTTCACCACATTTAACATCAGGGGACACGAAAATAGCAGAATTGAGCATTTTCAGTGTTAAATGAGAAAAATTATGTTATTTCCGATGTTAAGGAAAGTACGGGGATGTTCGATGCGGGAGTATACATCCGCGCCGAGCACCAAGCGTATCGGCGACGACTTGTGGAAGTTCGGATCCGCCACTTTGATGTTGGTGTATGGGGCTGCTATGGCCGAGTCCAACGTAGTGGTCGGTTTGATGCGCATATAATTGTGCATTACCCTTACATGCGTCGATATTCGGGTATTCGTCCCATGTCTGCCTCGCAGTACTACGAGGCAGCCGCGTTGACCACCGATATGGGTCTGCACAAGTTGTAGTTCCCTTAAAAGGTCGTGCAATTAGCGACGTAGGGGCGCATGCGTCTATCAGAGCCCTGACCAAATGTAGACGTCCCCTTGCCTCAATCTTCACCACCGCCGTCGGTAAAATGGCTGTCGTTGGCAGCAAGGAAGGAGTCGCTATGCTGGCTCGATCCGCTAGCCCGGCTCTAAAGGAGCTAGCCCGGTGGAGAGACCTGGTCTCCAGTCTGGCCGGGTTGTGCGCTTGGCGACGGTGCAGACGACGTTGGTGGGAGCGACGTTTATGTTGCAGAAGGGGGCGGAAAGTCCGGGTTTCCGTTTCCCCTCGCTGTGATGGGCGGAAAGGCCGTGTTTCCGCTCCGGTTTCCAATAATTCTTCCTCCGGTTCTGGTTGGAGAGGCCTAGTCTCCGTTCCAGCGTCTGATGCCTCGATGGAGAGAGCATCATCTGAACTTATTTGTTCGCTCCATGATTGGTTTTGAGGCACTGCGGGGCGGCGACTGGTATTTTCCCCGATGTGTTCGCTAACCGGTGGTTGACCGCAAAGCAATTAATACAGTATTTACCTATGAGAGCCTCCCGTAGGCGCTCCTCCGGTGTCTTGGCCCGGAAGGACGAGCAGAGCCGCAATGGATACTTTCCCTTGCACAGCGTGCAAGAAAGCGGGTACCGGTTTGGGTGTAGCGCCGCAGTTTTCTTCAAGGTACTGTAGCGAGTCATCTTCCTGAAATTAATCTGTTGACGATTTTGTGTTGTTTGGTTTTGAATATCATCTAAAACTGATTGGGTGGCGAGAAAAAGTGCATAAATTATATTATATACATATATTGCATAGCGTGGAGGCGGCCTTATGTGGTGTGAACTGCCTTACATTACCATAGTGTGTAGGCGGCCTTATGTGGTGTGAACTGCCTTACCTTACCATAGTTTTGCAAATAATAATTAAATAAAAAACATTTTTGCTTTTAGCATCAAATTTATGTTATCGTTATTGTTTTATTTGTCGTATGTTTTCGACAAAGTGGCCTGCCACCAAAGAAAATGTTAAATACAATTTGGTTTAATAATTATTTTCAATTCCTACTTGTCAATAAAGTACTTCTTGCTCAGTAAGTTCAAGGGCAATGCATACATGTACTGCTGTAGAAGGAGACTCTCGGTTTGCAATTGCGTTATTTGCTAGCAAAACAAATTTTTCAAATATGGTATTTGCAATAAAAATTGAATTTAAAATTTATAAGCATGAGTTATGCCTCATAGTTTGAAAAAAAAGTTCTAGATTCACTCTTGTAAAATTTTTAAGGCGAATTAAAAAACTGACGGCATTGCATCGCCGTATGTCATGAATGACATTTTTAATTATTGGTAATTTTCAACACGTGCACGGATGCGGTAGCAGAAAAGGGTAAGTTTTAATTAAATTTACATATTTATTCAAATATTTTCTATTTCTTACAGCTTTACCGAATAAAACTGCTTTTTGCAGGCAAGCAGGGTGGTCTCGGCGATTTGTCTATTCCATTGTTGGCCGATAAATACATGAAGTGACTACCGTGTGTTGGATGAAGAAGCCGGCAAGCGTTTCCAACCTGTGCACGATTTGCGTGGAATTTGGGGCACGCATGATTACAATTAACGGCAAACAAGTTATACAATAGCATTGGCGGTAGTTAAGTATCGAAAGCCTGGGAAAATGTGGATCGGCAGAGGACAAATTTTGGCAGCAGAAAAGGTAAGTAAGTGAACATAATGAAATTTGCATATTTTACTTTTCAGACTCGTAAGCATGCTCTTCTTGCAGTGAAACAACTGGTCGTTGGTGTCAACAAGATGCATTCGTCTAAACCACCATACAGTGAGACTTGTTATGGGGAAATCCAGAAGGAAGTATCCTCATCCATCAAGAAGCTCGGTTACAATCCAGCTGCCGTTGCATTCGTGCCAATCGCTGGCTTGGCATGGTGATAACGTGTTGGAAGCATCCACCAATGATACAAAGGATTGAAGGTTGCACGTAAGGAAGGCAACGCTGGGGGTAAGTTGATTTAATAACACAACTATAAAATGAAAAATCTGTTCCGTGTTTGACATGCATAAAAAATGCTATGGTAATTTTTTACTCAAACAAAATTTGCATATTCACTGGTAGAGTGTTTATGCTTAAAATTGCTGAATATAATTAAATGTTATGGATACAAATTTAACTATGTATTTCCATTACTGAGAAAAAATCTGAAATTTTCTTCAAAAAAATCGCTGAAATTGCAAAAAGCTGAAATTCTCGTTACATGGTAGTTAAGAAAGTATATCTAATTACAATATAGTAATTACAAAAGAAAAAAAAGTAACGAAACGAAAAACCAAAATTAACTTATTTAAAGTAAAATAGAGTAGTATGAATCGTTTATTCGACCAATTAAAAGATTTCGCAATAGTATTATTAAATAAAAGAAAATTCGTTGAAGGGAATGCAGACGAAACACTTCAAAATTACAATTAAAGGCAATAAAAAATATGTAAAACTTAAAAATTTTTTTTTTCTCAAAATAAATCTGTTTATTTTAGTACATACTTATGTACGTGCACAATTAATTAGAACAACGTAAATTCGCTTCTTCTTTTTTTTTCGAAGATTTCCTGTCAGATCGTAGTAAGTGTGTCGGAAAGCTAGGGTTCCGATGTTGCTGGGGAACGGTTGTGTTGAGTAGGGTGTGCATCCACGTTTTCCTCCTCGTAGGGTGGTAGTAAGATCAATTTGGCAAGCGGTCTTGTAACTTGGCCTTTTTCAGTGATAATGTCAACTACTCGCACTCGGGTATCAGCACCTGGGTGTATATTGAGAATCCTACCCAATCTCCACTCGTTCGGTGACAAATTGTCTTCCTTGATGACGACAAGGTCACCTGTCTTTAAATTTGTTTTGGAATGTTTCCACTTAATGCGCTTCTGCATTTCATTCAGGTATTCGGTTTTCCACCTTTTGCAGAAAGATTGATGTAAGGCCTTAAGTTTTTGCCATCTATTTACGACAGAGGCACTGCTTTCATTTATATCCGGTTCTGGTGGGGCCATCAGATGTCCGCCGACCAAAAAATGTCCTGGAGTAAATGGCTCCAAATCGGTAGGTTCGTTTGAGGCTGGGCTTAATGGTCGCGAATTAAGGCAAGACTCAATTCGGTATAAGAGTGTGTTAAACTCTTCAAGAGTGTATTTGTGCCCAGACGCAATCTTCCGAAAATGACTCTTAAAGCTTTTCACACCTGCTTCCCAAAGTCCGCCCATATGAGGAGCTGCAGCAGGTATGAAATGCCATGTGAGAGCTTGGTGGCTATACTTTGAGATAGCATTGTTGCGAGCATCGGCTATGAAGGCTTTAAGTTCGGACCTTAGGGATCTCGATGCTCCAACGAAGTTTGTTCCGTTGTCTGAATAAATATTTTTGGGGCAACCTCTTCTTGACACGAATCTAGAGAGTGCTGCTTAAAACGATTGTGTCGATAAGTCGGTAGTGGTCTCCAGGTGGATGGCCCTTGTTGTAAAGCAGACAAACAGACAGACATACCCTTTAGATACACGGCATCCTCTTCCACGGTAGCTTTTTATTTCGAACGGACCCGCGAAATCTACCCCCGTATTCGTAAAAGCGTGTGAAAAAGTTGATCGTTCGGACGGAAGTGCACCCATAAGTTGCGTCTGAGCACGTTTTTTGAAAATCGTGCACGTCTTGCAGTTGTGGATAGTAGATCGGATCAAGTTTTTCACCCTTGGAATCCAATACTGAGCCCGCGATAGCCGTAACATCAGCTGATTTTCTCCATGCAAAGAGACTTGATGAATAAACTGGATTATCAGACGAGACAATACGCAGTTTTATGGGAGTATAATTGGGTGGCGCTCATTGTATGACAAATCGAGAGACGCACCGAGACGGCCACCAGTTCTCATCACTTCATCTTTATCGAGGAATGGATTAAGGGAGAGGATTTCACTTTTTGTGTCGATGGGCTTACCGGATTTCAAACAACCATACTCTTGACCATATTTCTGCTTCTGCGTATTTATGATCAAACGTCTTGTCGTTGCTTTAATTTCTTCGGATGGAATTAAGCAAGACTTTGTGTTTGGATGAGTTCTTTGAGAGAATCTCATAATGTATGATAACACTCTCAAAGCTCTCGGCAAACTAGAAAAACGGTCAAGAAAGTCGCTAGAATTCCCCTGTATTGTTGTACAAGCATGTACCCGTACCTGTTTTTCCTCTATTGTCGTCTCGAAGTAGTTTTGTTGTAATGGCCATTTGGATTGATCTTCTTGCAGCCAAGAAGGTCCCTGCCACCACAAGGTGTTTTCCACCAAATCCTTTGCCATAAGTCCCCGACTGGCTAAGTCTGCAGGATTAGATCCTGAATCGACATGATTCCAATTTGCGTCGCCGACCTTTCCTACGATTTTTGTTACTCGATGGGATACAAACGTTGACCATGAACAAGGTGGCTTGCTAATCTATGCGAGAACGATGATCGAATCCGTCCATAGTTTAAGTTTAAGATGAGTCAGCTCCAGGTTGCTGAGGACAGAATCAAGTGTTTCGGCCAGTAATACGGCGCCGCACAGTTCCAGACGCGGTAAAGAGATAGTTTTGACAGGCGCTACTCTGGTTTTTGCCAATAGTAGGCTGACGAAAACTTCGTTGCTTGTCCTTACGCGCAGGTAGACCTGCGTATGCTTTCTCTGATGCATCGCAGAAACCATGAATGGAATCTGACCCGGAGTCGATGAGTGCTCTTGCGGCATAAGTAACGCCGCTGTAATTTATGTTTATTTGTGCCGCTCCTCCTCTCTCAGCAGATGTCCATTATCTCTATAATGCACGATCAAATATTTTGAAAGAGGATAAGCTGAGTCCGCTAAAATTAAAGCATCTTTTGCAAGTTGTATCTCTCCAGACGTAATTCCTTTGTATATTGGACTATTTTTCCATCCGTTGGCGTCGTGGCAGCTCCCTGGGTAGCCGATGAAAACATCCAGGAAACGAAATGTGCTGTCTGCCCCTAAACATTGCAATTGTTTTATATTTTTAAAATAGTACGTACCTGTATTAAAATGGAATAGTTCCCCTTTCGGTTATAGTAGCTAATAAGGATGCAATTTGCTGTGTTTATTTTACAATGTGTCCCATCTAAACAGCCGACTACGAAAGGAAATGCATTCGGCCGGCTCGCTTGAAAACGCTCCATTATTGTTTGCTGTTGGGAAATTGCCTTGATCATCAAATTTATCTGATAGTTCAGGATAAGTGACTCTACTGTTACTTAGCTTCCACAAGGTAATACGCAAGGTCTGATTTATTGAATATTGCACGCATGACGTTATCCAAAAAGGTTCCAAGCCGCTTTTTAATTCCTACGAAGTATTTATGTACATACATATGTATGTGTTTATTTAGGAGATTATTTAAATCAGGAAACTTACAGCAAATGTTTTACGAGACATCCGAAAATGTGATAAATATACATACGTACATATATCCGGAGGATAAAATAGAATTGTTTTAAAGAAGCTTTGCGATTTTACTATCGCCCTCTTTTTTAAATCATACATATGTATGTATATTTTCAAAAGATACACGCAGAAGTAGCCGATACTCCATCCAGTTCAGCGTTAGTGGCTCGGAGAGGAAATAAACGAGAATCCAATAGTGACCTCCTCATTCTCCAGAACAATTGCTACATATGCAGCTGGAGCAATTTCCTTTCTCACACGGAGGATTAAATTAACCGTGCGATTCTGTAACGTGATACAGTCTCAAGTCTCTAAATTTGCTAACTATCAGGTCTCAAATTTGAGTCAATATTTTGAGACTAACGCTAGAGACTAGTTAGTGAATAGTAACAGTCACAAATTGAGACTTTACCTCAAAATGTCTCAAATAGAGACTAGAGACTGGTTACAGAATCCCGCTATAAGATGGATTTTGAGGTGTCATTCAAAGCCATTAAAAAGGAGCAAAAGATAATCGGCAGATCTTAAATCCGAAGTACATTTTTCAATGGGAATATTTCTCAACTAGCTTCTAAGGAAATTTTAGCGAAAACTTGCTGTTTTGTGATAAAACTTACCGAGCGGTTCTGTACTGTGAGATGGTCTCAAGTCTCTAAATTTGAGATTTTAAGTTAGAGACAATTTTTGAGACTTGACACGATTTTGCTATTCTGTGAGTCACAAAATCTATTGCATTTCATTATTCAGAGATGTATTTACACTTAAATGAAAATAAATATATCGATAACAAATATTAAATTTTCTATAACATAGTCAAAAAACATAATTACCAATAAAGATAAAAATATACTTATGTTGATTGGCTTCATAATATTTAGGAATTTATGAAAAATGTATTTATTTTTAACCTTTTAGTGTTTTTGTTGCTTACAAAATATAAAAAACGACAATCGATTAATATCTGTGATTATCTCTATTCAGTACATTCGAAATGGCAGACAAGAGTTCTTTTTAGTTTTGTGATCTACT